>JAJHJA010000259.1:0-395049 GCA_021202915.1 Heliconius himera
TACCTCCGCATGATCCATGAACGAAAGCATCCAAGCACCAGTAAATATCGCAGATACATGTTCAACACTGATCTGGTCACAAAAGTAAACCACGTATTTATTGTTTGCAGATTCTCCAAACAATTTACCACTCAATTGCGCTTTTAAACGACCTCGTCGGTACGAACGCTCCGACGCCCAAGAGGCCTCCTATAATCCGACGAATTAAAGATATCCTATTCACTCTAGCATTTTGCATAGCAATTTATGTGTCTCTCGCATTTTGGAGCATATATTTCGTGGACAAAGAGCTCATATTTCCTGAACGCATCGCGAAGCTCTACCATCCAAGCTTCAACCACGTGATGCACTCGACAGTGGCACTATTTATACTGATCGAACTACTTACATCTAATATCATTTTTCCATCAAGAATAGTGGGATTTTCAATTCTTTTTACGTTTCTGTCTTGCTATGTGTCTTGGTTCTTTAATATTTATTTTAAAACTGGTGCGTGGGTGTACCCAATTTTTGAGCATCTGAACTGGCCTGGTCGTATTCTCTTCACTGCTCTCAGTATAGTCGGAGCTGCAGTATTCTATATACTGGGTGAAAAGTTACATAGCATTGTTAATGGTAAACAGAAGCAAAGTTATACGAACGGCACTAGCGCTAGTAAAGGCAAAAAGAAAAGAACATGAGCAATAAAAGTTTATTGATATTTTATTCGTTTTTTATTCTTCTCACTTCTTTATTAGTTCCTGTAATAATTCCTAGATATAATAAAAATTTTACATAATCTATATATATAAAAGGACTTGTACCTGACTAACTGAGGTAACACGCACGCACAGCCGTAACCGGTGTGCGTAGAAACGTGAAATTTGGATTTATGATTATTTTCATAATCTGGACATCCACTAAGAAGGGATTTCGAAAAATTTTAACCCTAAAGGGATGAAATTGGGATTTGAAAGTTTGTATGGAAAAAAATTAAATAGGCACCGATTTTTATAAAATTTGAAATTCAGACTCTTAAAAATATTTCATTGAATATGTATTTCATGGTTTTTTAGAATTCACCCCCTAAAGGTTCAAATAAGGGGTTGAAGGTTTATATGGAAAAATCTTTAAATCGCCACCGATTTTTATAAAAAAATTAGTTCAGACTGTTAAAACTATTTTATTGAACACGTGTTTCATGGTTTTTTTTAGAATTCACCCCTAAGGCTTTAAAAAAGCGGGCGAAGCCGCGCGCACCCGCTAGTTGTTTATAAACACACTAAAACCATAGGTAAAGTTAATTTTATCTGTTTAGCGCTAGCTCTCTGCATATTTTTTTTAGCTTCACGCTATATTCCGCATATAGCTAGTAGCTAGTACCAATTTGGTAAGTAAGACATTCCGTTCCTATTAAATCACCTTCGTTCCCTACTTTCTGGTCAGTTCTGAAGGTATTGTGTGTAAAGGGGCGAAACTCAATAAGCTCATCACTTTACCTACATATATACAACATATATAGTTAACCTTCGCGTAACCTTGAAAAATGAAACGTTTAACGTCCATAGTAGTCCATCTTGTCCTATAAATTACCAATCTATTAACTATTACATAAATATGGATCACGAAGTCAACGAGTATACTTGTATCGTCATATATCGTCTATAATAATATATAATTTGACCAAAGATATATTTATAGCTATATAAATTGAGTTCTAGTTTTCCTTATTAACATTAAGTCAATAATGAGGAAAACTAGAAGTCTATTTATATATATCATACAAACTACAAATGCCAGTCGTAGTAGAAAATGTGACTGAAAACGCGGCAGATAGTGGGTTCAATTCCCGCTTGAGGAAATGAAATTTTCATTTCATTTTCTTCGTTCTGGTGTCGAGGCGTGGTGAGTTCCGCCACTTAACAAGCAATATCTCCAGAATTCGGCGGAAAATAGTAAACGAAGTGTCTTAACTCATTTTTTAAGTATTGTATAGTTATAAATTTTACTATATTAGTTTATTTTAAAGTCAACGTTTCAGTTGAAAAGGAAAACAAAAAGAACTTAAAATTAAGCAAAAAGTATCATACTCTTCATAAAATATATAACTATGTTAATTTCACACGAAAATGCTAATGATTTTAATTAAAGACACTATAAAAGTTAATTACCTACTTACGAGTCAAAAAGGTCAATATTTTTTTATTTACTTACAATTTTATATTAAATTTAAACTTTATTTACTTTAAGTTAAATTATGATTTACTAGTGGTTAGGCAAGATTAAGTTTTTTTAGCTTTATCCTTGTATCCCGCTAATATAATAGGGTAGGCAGATGCAGAGGAAATCTGGGAACCTAATGTAAGAACACTCCGTTTCCCATTAAGACACTTTTGTTCCCCACTTCCCATCGTATCTTACACTAGGTTCCTTCTGCCTACTCTGCTATATGTAGGTTACGGTGTAAAATTTAAAAAAAGGACGCAAAGATGTAGACATACTTAGGGCACAAATGATAAAACAGAGAGTATGGATAGCAGCACTCCTGCAGCCTCCACTCTAAAATGTAATTGTAACATCTTCACAAACCTATTCGGTTGTTAGATATTCTATGTTTAGTTCTCTACTATTTAGTACTACTATTTAGTTATTGTTATAAAATAATAAAATAAAATCGATTTCCCAAACTTAATGGGGATAGAGCGTCTTAACTAGACTAGTCTAATACTAGGATCCCTCAGCCTGTGACACAACCCGTAGCCTCGTGATGTCTAAACAAAAGTATGTAAGCATTTTTGTTTCTATTTTAAAACTTGCAAATTATTTTCTCTAAACGTCCTAGAAGTTTATTCACGCACGACTAAAATATCATTTTTTTTTTCCAAAAACCACCTACAAACACCTCTTAGACTTTTAAATGTGTAAGAGGTGTTTGTAGGTGGTTTTTGTAGGTTGTTAAAAACTAGCTTTAACCTGTAACTTCGTCCGTATGATCAAACGGAAGTTACTAAAAGGTTACTAAAACACATAGATTAGGTAAATTGGTAATTTTTCTCGTTAGATATAAATTCAGCGCCATCTATGAAATCTTACTTATACTTACAACTAACTTGAATTGCTTCTTACTTAACAATATATAAATGTAATAACAGAGGGCGTTAGATGTAAAAAAATATTTTATAATTTATAATTTATAAACATTTTTTTAGCTTTACGCTGTATCCCGCACATAGCGTGGTAGGCAGAGGGAACCTGGAAACCTAGTGTTAAAACGTTTCATTCTCATTAGACACTCCCGTTTCCCACTTTTTGCAAAATTCTGAAGGTATTGCTTGATAAGTGGCGGAGTTCAACGTTGCTTCCCCTCGTTACCAGAGCGAGAAAATGAAAATATTTAATATTTCATTACCTCGAGTGGGAATCGAACCCACAACCTGTCCAACCCACCGCCTGCGCGACTGGCCTTGATTGTATTATATAAGCATTATGTTTATAACAAATATAAAATTAACTTTTTTTAAAAAAAATGTGAAAATACTTCTGTATTATTAAATTAATGTTTTTATAGGGAACGACGGTCGTATAGGGAACATGGAACAACAAAAACGTGAAGCTAATAAAAAAATTAACATTCTCTATAAATATTTTATTTACATAATATATTTATTTTCTTTTACTTTCCCTGACGCGAGCGTTATTCGCGCATCCCTTAGTACGACATACAATGCTATTTAATTTCTCCCCTATAATGCTATTTAATTTCTCCCCTATAATGTAAAATCCGCCCATAAATACTAAACCTAAGGCTACAAACAGAGCTACAACAGCCGTACTAATATGTTCACAAACGGGATACACCCAGTTACCCGTTGAAAAGTAGATTCTAAAAAACCATATAAAATAAGCAAAAAGATACGTATAAAGTATGGAAAATCCAATTTTTCTCGATGGAAAATTAATATTAGATGTAAATAGTTCTATAAATATGAACAAAGTGCCGGTACTGTGCATGACGTGATTCATCAGTGGATGATAGAACTTGTCAATGTCTAAAGGTTCTAACATTTTTTTGTCGACACTAAGATAAACCCCCCAAAACAAGATACCCATGTAAATATTTGTACTAAAAACTACAGGAAAGAGGCTGTCCTTAATTCGCCGGAGTACAGGTGGTCTCTTTGGTTCCGATGAATTTGAACCCGCGATGTCGTTCAAGAGTGCCATGAAATGGTACGCAGTCTGGAGAATCTGAAAAGCAAACAATATTTAGAGTTAGATTCGAGATAATCGTAAATAAGTATCGCTAACAACACCTAAAAAAAAATAATTTTGTTTGTTATCACATAACAAGGTAGACAAAGCAGTGGCGTAGGTGGCGTAGGTAGGTAGGTCGTAGGGGTGCGAGCGGTGCAGTCGCACCGGGCACCAAAAGGAGGATTCAATCAAGAATCAAGAAATGTACAAGAAAAATGAGAGAATGAAAATGAAAATTACAATCTTGCTATCATGTCAATTGAACATGAACTAGTCGATATCATTGATTTTGAAAATGTGATTAATGACTTTGTTAGTCAAAAAGCGCGTAATGTCCGTTTTTTACTACTACTCTACTGTGTTTGAAATCTGAAATTATTTTATTCATTTTAAAGGGCATCTAGTCCTAAGCTGCACCAGGCAGCAAATACCCTAGCTACGTCACTGAGACAAAGGGAACCTGGGAACCTAGGGATAAGACGATTTGTTTTCAATAAGACATTTCAGTTCCACAGTTCCCGTCGAATCCTCGTGGTGGTTAGCGTCGGAGTCATTGCGTGTTGAGTGGCGAAACCCAACGCCGCAATTTTGATCCGTTATCAGAAACAACTCGAGTAGGAATGGAACCCAAAACTTGTCGCGTTACGGAGAAATGAAATATTTAATTTATTTTTATTTCCTAGCTTTGGTAACGTCGCAAAGCGCATCGTTGAGTTACACCACTCGACACGTAATGCTTCCCAAATTCGGCGGAAAGTGGGGAACGTAAGTGCTAAATGGGAACAGTGACCACCCTGATATGCGCAGTATACACTATGAAGTTAAAAGATCGGGTGTTATTCATCGACAATGGTGTCTTGATCCGTTGATGCTCATTTGGATTTCGTTAGGCTTAGGATTCTCATTTGGATTTGGACGTATGACGCGTTGTGTGATACAGCATCTGAATGTATGCGCGATGAATGTGGGTTCGAACCACACACGGGGAATTGATTAATTGATTATATTTCAATTACTCTCAACTTGCAGTCCTATAGGTAGGAAAAATAAATATGTGTATTAAAAAAATAAATATTTAAAATTAATTCCTGTCCTTACATGCCAACATATCGTTTGTGGCCGCAACGTTCGACATTTTTAAAAGCAGCTGCTTTTAAAAATTCGCAATGTCACTGCTAATAAACCTACACAAACTTGTAGACGGGACCAGTTTTTTTACTTAAAAAAAAGTAGTTCTGTAACTTAGCGGTCATAGCGCTTCGTTAGTTCTTATTTCGACAAAAATAAACTAACTTGGAATAGATAATATTTCATAAACTCATTTTGCATTTTTTTTTATTTGTGACCTTTTGAATTGCTTCTAAAGATATCTTTTCAAAATCTTTAATAATTTATAAAAAAATATATAAAATGAAATTTAATGAGAAATATGCATGTATGTATTGACCACGACTATTTTTTAATTACATAAAAATATTTTTAATTGCCGATATTTTTTTGCCTTAATGGTAAATGGTATTTATAAAAGAATATAGGATTCTACAATAAAATGTACGTCAATCAAAATACATTATTTTTAATTTCAACTACTGACTTTTAAACTAAGAATTCAATAGACTTTAAAGTAATTATAAAATAAAATGACTATATACTCACTAAGCACCAAAATGTAAAATAAACAATCCTGGCTTTCAAAGGTAATTTTTTTACAGTTTCATTAAGAAAGGGTAAATCCACGTACATTTGATCATAATATATACATGACAAATTTATAAATACTATCGTTGAATGAAATAAGAGACGAAACATCTTATTTTTACTATATATTTCCTGTTTTAGTTTGTTGAAATAAAATATATTTTTTTAAATGTAAAAGGAAAAACAGTTTTGTTTCATTAAAAAAAAACAACACGTATTGATATGAAGAAATCGCGCACTGGTTTATTCGACATAAAGTGATAATATTTCGGTACTAATGACTGCACACATGACGGGTCTACCAAATGCGGCTTCGTCCGCTTAAATTTATTGTAATATTATGACTAAATTCAAAACGAACTCTTTACATAAGAGTGGTCTATGTGTAATTTTGATGTATAAGCTATATTACTGTACATCTAAATCCGTTCAGTAGTTTTTGCTGGTAAAACTGTTAGTATCTAACTAATAGTAGTAGCTAGTAGATAGGAAAAGGCGTTTATAGAAATGGCAAGTCATTTCTTTTTTAGCCGTAGAGGAGGGTCTTATTTGCCAACAATTACAACTTATTTGACAACCATGGGCGTAGGAAGTAGGAAGGGGTGGCCGGATGGGCCGTGCTCAGCCCAGTATAGTCGGGTACTCACTCCAAAATCCAGAAACTTTACTTAATACAAAATTTGGCTCCAAAAATTAAATAAAAAAAACAACATTTACATGCACATATATCTGTTCAAAGATAAAGTCTTTAATTGTTGAGTTAAAAAAACAATTGGTGAAATTTTCAAGTAAATCGGTTCAGTACTTTCAGAGAAAAATGTGACCATACGTATAGACAGACAGACAGACAGACAAGAAATTAAAAAAAAATTTTTTTGCTTTCTATCGTTCTTTTTAAGTAAGTTAGTAAATTACTAAATGTACAGACAAAATATTTTTACTGTCTTATTATATATAGAGATTATCACGAATCTAACTCTCAATATTGTTTTCTTTACAGATTCTCCAGACTGCGTACCACTTCATAGCACTCTTGAACGACATCGCGGGTTCAAATTCATCGGGACCAAAGGGACCACCTGTACTCCGGCGAATTAAGGACAGCCTCTTTCCTGTAGTTTTTAGTACTAATATTTACGTGTCTATCGCATATTGGGGGATTTCTCTTAGTGTCGACAAAGAAATGTTAGAACCTTTAGACATTGACAAGTTCTATCATCCACTGATGAATCACGTCATGCACAGTACTGGCACTTTGTTCATATTTATAGAACTATTCACATCTAATATCAATATTCCATCGAGAAAAATTGGATTTTCCATACTTTATACGTATCTATTTGCTTATGTTATATGGTTCTTTAGTATCTACTATTTAACAGGTAACTGGGTGTATCCCGTTTGTGAACATACTAGTACGGCTGTTGTAGCTCTGTTTGTAGCCTTGGGTTTAGTACTTATGGGCGGATTTTACGTTATAGGGGAGAAATTGAATAGCATTGTATGCGGTCGTACTAAGGGATGCGCGAGTAACGCTCGCGTCAGTGCAAGTAAAAGAAAATAAATATATTATGTAAATAAAATATTTATAGAGAATGTTATTTTTTTATTAGCTTCACGTTTTTGTATTTTCATGTTCCCTCTGCCTATCCTGCACATAGTGGAGTAGGCAGAGGGAACCTATGAGCCTAGTGTGAAAAGACATTCCGTTCGCAATAAACACTTCCGTGTTCCGAATGACGCCCCGTTACAAGAGCAAGAAAGTGATAATCGAGTGGGAATCGAACTCACAACCTGTCGCGTTTATTGTCGCACATTTGTACCCCTGCGCCAAGACTGGCCCCTTAAATATATTTTTTAATTTATTTAATTGTAAGAAAAGTAAAAATAAATGTGATTTTAAGATAAATCAGAATCAAAATCAGCTTCACGCTGTATCCCGCACAGCAAGGTAGGCCTCTGTCCTAATATCGTAGCTTTTTGGTTTTTTCAATATGCTACTGTCGATTTCAAAATGTTTTAAAAGAACACTTGCGGCTATAAGACAATCATCATATTGAACTTTGTTCTTGTTAAGTAAAAGCTCTGTATTAACTTCAGTAGTACTATTTTCTTTCAGTTCCTGCAGTTTTTTACCATGTCTATTATTAAAATGATAATGGCCTCTAGGGGTGCCGGTTTTTTCATCAATCACTTCCAACATAGTATAAGACATGAGCAGACTATGTACGTGATTAGCCGGGACATTGCAATTGGCTATCCACCAAAGTAAAGATATCATATACAATTGAAAATTACTTGGCAATAATTTGAGTGAATCCCAATCTAAATTTGGTAGTTTTGTATCAAAAAAATGATAGAAATATGAGTTTGATTGCGTTTGAGTCAAATTTCGAAATGGTATATCTAATAATTGAGAAATACTATGTTCTTTATTAATAGGTGTTTTACGATAATTACAATTTTCTCTTCCAGCATATACAAAAGTATCTCGAGAGAAGTCTGTCATAATATCATATGCATGTCTTATTAATGGCAAGGCACTTTGGAAGCTGTCTGTGTCCGTATAATCTTCTGCTTGTGGGTTGCATAAGTATAGATTGTGAACATATAAATTTAAATATTCCTTTGGTATTTGATTTTGTCTAATTTTTTCTATGAACCATGCTGGAATATTATTTGAATTTGAATCAGAAATGTTTTCTTCTTCATCTGTGCTTTCATCTTCAGAATTTTCTGATTCTTCTTCATTTAAGTCTTCAATATCATTAGTTTCAGGCATTTGTAGTTCAAATTTTAAAGAATTTTCCTCACACAGACGCAGCAGCAGCTGTGTGCTGTTTGTTGGTCTGGAGAGGAATAGAAGATCTTGAGTTGGCTGATATTTTAGGAACCAAAAAATAGGAATATAGTGCCGCAAAGGTGCCTCCTATGAGACTTATCCCCATATTTGTAAATCGCTCTTAAGTCTGAGATCGAACTTGAGATGTTGTACGTTGATACAGCAGTTTATAAATAGGTACTTACTTAATCAATCATTTTAATTTGAATTCACTACCTTTTACAATCACAATGCTTTAAAGACACATTTTCGTACCCGATTATTATTATTATTAAAAAAAGTTATTAATTTCTATCAAACAAATGATTATTTTCAACAATATGAACATACATGTATGTATATTCTTCACGCTGTATCCCGCACACAGCAGTGTATGTAGAGGGAACCTAGTGTTACGACACTCCGTTCCTCACTTTCCTCCGATGTATGTACATATATTCTATATGCACAAAATCCAAATGACGTAAAAGAATATTTATGTTTTGAATATGTAAAAGGATATAATATATAATAAATAACATATTTATTAAATTAATAAAAACTATAATTAGCGTAAATTAACATTCTTAAGATTTGAATATCTATAGTTGAACCTTGACTGTAGTAGCAGACGCGCGCAATATCCTCCAAAAGATTTTGTTCAGAATTAATTTGAGTTCCTCAAAATTTGTTTTTAATTCGTTTTTGTATTATTTCAAAATGTTGAGACCACTATTTCATATAGCTGTGGTGGTTATAAATTCTTTTGCTATGTATTATGATCAAACGTACATTGAATTACCGCTACCAGCGAAGGAGATGAAAAGTCTACCCTTAAAGTCCAGGAGCATGTATCTGACTGCATGGTGTCTTGTAAGTATGATTTTTCACTTAAACTAAGATGATTACTTACTAAAAAAATCCTCGTCATACGAGCCCCCCGGGGTGATCCTCATGCTTATGATTAAGAGACCTTGCGATATCGATGATACTGGTATCATCGATTCTTTCGTTTCTCATTCTCTCACCGTGCTCTGACCATCTAAGCAAGATCTTCTAAGCAAGATTCTGTGACATCCTCAAACCAAGACCAAAGACCAAATTTTCGTTTTTATTTTTGTAGAATAAATTTAATTGTAGAATAAGTATAGAAATCAAAATGAATGAGATGACTTTTTTTTGCTTTACACTCTATCCCATCTATAATGTCTCCAGATCTCCAATTTTGAATTTATTTAGTGGCTTATCTTTAAAGTGGACGGAAAGCGTAGAAAGAAGTGTAGTGTCACTGATAAAAGTAATTTAAAGATTTTAACCGACCTGAAATATCAATCAATTACCTGTATAAACCTATGTCCCTTTAAGAATCGAAGTGGACACCCCTATCTCAAAACTACTAAACAGATTTTGATGAAAACTGGACTGTTTTTTAAAATACCTACTGCCTACCTTCATACTATACCTACTAAATCAAAAAGGAGCGTCTCAATGTGACTATTCGAAAAATTTATTGACATTTATTTCCTAGCACACGTGCTAGGAAATAAATCAAATATCATTTAATTCCAATAATATTACATACATATACACATAATCAAACTGCTTGATAACCTCCTGTTATAAGTCGTTAAAAAATATATTATTTGTAAAACGAACCTCTAAATAGGAACAGTAAACGCAAGGGTTGTAGGTTCAACCCACTCGAAAAAATTCATTATTTATCACTTAATCTTGTAGGTAAATACAAAAAGTACAAAGCGTGGCATTTAACTAAGTAGATACCTACCACCAGTAAAAATCCACGCAAGGTCTTGAGAATTCAGTGGGAAATGGAAATCGTAATTGTAGCTTCCTATTATGTATCTTCATATTACCATGGCCTCATATCTAGGGATATATTCTAGGGATATACAAGACGAAGGCCTGGGTAGTCCATTCATCCCCTTCCCCCATTCCTACTCCCGTGCTCTACTCCGCTGTGCGGCACTCGTGAGGCTGCTGATATTTTATATATCTCTTTACAGATACTGCAAACTTTATACTTCACCATTGCCTTTTTGAACGACATCATGGGAACAAACGCTCAGACAGCTGAACGACCACCCATCAGGAAGATCAAAGACACCCTATTCCCCATAGCCTATAACGTAGCTATGTACGTTTCATTAGCATTTTGGTCTTTATACATAATAAATAAAGACTGGATCATCACGGAGGAAGTAGAGAAGCTGTACCCACCTATTTTGAATCACGTTTTTCACACAACAGTCTCAATTTTCATGTTAATCGAAATATTGATGCCTTATAAAACTTACCCGCCACGCTTTATTGGCCATGTTTTTATATTAACTTTTGTCATAATATATGCGATTTGGTTTTTCATTGTTTTCGCAAAATTCGGTGTGGGAATATATCCTCTTTTTAATTATATAAATTGGCCTGCCAGGATTTTGTTTATGTCTGCAAGTATAGCTATAGTGCCCTTCCTTTATAATATTAGCGAGGTTTTGAATGATTTTGTAGCTTCCAAAAAAAATTATAAAAATGTTACAAAGTATATTTAATCATATTAATAATTAGTTTTTGTGAAACTGCGTATTTAATTTGTTAGATAATATGTTTTGATTAATTCGTAAATTAATGTAACTAAGCTCATAATTATATTTAATAAAAAATATTGCATAAAAAAAATATTTAGATGAAAAACAGCGTCTTCCGTCTAAGTTTTTATGGCTACATGCAGGCAATGAGAATATTTAATAAGCTGCCTCAAAAACATATCTGTATACAACACCTTCACATTGAGAGATTAAAACAATATGTGGTGTTAAGTTCCACCACTCAACACACAATGCCTCAAATTCGGGCAGAACGTTATAAACGGAGTGTATTGACAATAGAGTCTCTCTGCCTACCCTGCAATAAACATGCTGCGGAATACAGTGCAAAGCAAAAAAAAAGAATTATACATATATTATTAAACAAACAGAAAAAAAAACTAAGAAATGTAATAAAAAAATACTATATTTTAACTTCAAATTCAAATTCTTTAACAATAAATGATAAGTCATCTTGTACTTTATTTCTTCTACCCCTCTTATTCTTCCTGGACCACACAACAGTTGATAAATTCATTTCTTCCCTTAATTTATTATAACTAAAATAAAGACTTTTATAAAATTGTAACACAGAGGAAGCCCCTTTTAGGTAATCTTCCAGAAACTTTAATGGGTCCAATTGATTTTCCAATTTTAATGCTATATTGTATATAAAAGTTCCATTATAGCATTTTGAATAAATTATAGTTTCAAATGGTGTTCCACAAAGAATATTTAATGCATTAACTTGATGTAAAACCGACTGGAACTGAGCAAATGAGTGTATTTTCCTAATATCGTAGCTTTTTGGTTTTTTCAATATGCTACTGTCTATTTCAAAATGTTTTAAAAGAACACTTGCGGCTATAAGACAATCGTCATATTGAACTTTGTTCTTGTTAAGTAAAAGCTCTGTATTAACTTCAGTAGTACTATTTTCTTTCAGTTCCTGCAGTTTTTTACCATGTCTATTATTAAAATGATAATGGCCTCTAGGAGTGCCGGTTTTTTCATCAATCACTTCCAACATAGTATAAGACATGAGCAGACTATGTACATGATTAGCCGGGACGTTGCAATTGGCTATCCACCAAAGTAAAGATATCATATACAATTGAAAATTACTTGGCAATAATTTGAGTGAATCCCAATCTAAATTTGGTAGTTTTGTATCAAAAAAATGATAGAAATATGAGTTTAATTGCGTTTGAGTCAAATTTTGAAATGGTATATCTAATAGTTGAGCAATACTATGTTCTTTATTAATAGGTGTTTTACGATAATTACAATTTTCTCTTCCAGCATATACAAAAGTATCGCGAGAGAAGTCTGTCATAATATCAAATGCATATCTTATTAATGGCAAGGCACTTTGGAAGCTGTCTGTGTCCGTATAATCTTCTGCTTGTGGGTTGCATAAGTATAGATTGTGAACATATAAATTTAAATATTCCTTTGGTATTTGATTTTGTCTAATTTTTTCTATAAACCATGCTGGAATATTATTTGAATTTGAATCAGAAATGTTTTCTTCTTCATCTGTGCTTTCGTCTTCTGAATTTTCTGATTCTTCTCCATTTAAGTCTTCAATATCATTAGTGTCAGGCATTTGTAGTTCAAATTTTAAAGAATTTTCCTCACACATACCAAAATATTTCAAAGATGGACAGTCATTACTCTTATATCCATCTATACTGTTTTTAATTATTTCAAATACTTTATTTTTTTGATGTTTTTTAAGTCTCCCCAGAATTTTTGCTATGGCCGAGTCTAAGGTCTCATTCTGTAACCAATTAAACAAAGAATGTATACTTCTTTGTTGATCATTCTTCTTCTTTTTGCTTTTCTGCAACTTTAACTGAGAAAAGAACTTCCTAAAAATCTTCTTTTCAACATAATCATTGCCTAACATAGTAGCTAGTAATGACAATAATTCTTCTTTCAGGCCACCAAAATTTTCACAAAGATATTGTACTTTATATAGTTTACATTCCATAGCATGTATTTTATTACTATTCTCCTCTATAACTACAGGTTTTGTTTCTAATAAATTGAATGGAATATAAGAAACATTGTATATGAAAAAATCTGAGTCGTAGCTAAGCACTGGACAGTCTAAGTGTCTAGCTAGAGATGCTATTTCATCGTCAGCTTCATAAACACATACTGTATATTTAATATTCATCTCTATAAGTATTTCTATGAACACATTCCGGAACAAAAGTGGAAATATTTGCAAGCTATCTTGAGTAACTGGGTCTAGGCGGCTACAATTCTGCAACTTAGATCTAAGGCGGGTAAATACTGTCTTGAGTTTTTTATTCTCGTGGCAACCATCGAATAGGACAAAAGCAGTTATTTTACATTTTCGTAAATTTTTAAAAAATGTTCTAACATATGCTGCGAACTTGTCATAGTCACCTCCAAATGCTGAAAAACTGTTAATAGATCTATAAAGTTGAGCACATAAACTGTGTCCGTCAATGACAAGGTTTGTATCGTGTAAATAATGTTTTTTCATGAATGTATTTTGATTACAATTAATATACGTAGTCAAACCTCGTACACCCATGACTGTAAATATAATAATAAAACTTGCATAAATTAGGTAAAAATATACAACATATTTTTATTGTTATAAGTATAAATAGTTTGAAACTGGATTATCAATATTTATCATAATATACGTTCCTTGATATTTATGTTTTTCAACTTTTATTACTTAGGTTATAAATAAACATGTTCAATGAGATGTTTTGAAGTTTGAATTTTGCAATTGAAAACAATAATAGACAGTACACACAGATAAATACAGTCTTAAATCTTGATATAATCAAAGTTAAACTGCTATGTACAGTAGTGAACATTTAGAAAGAAATTGTATCATTCTGTTATTAACTATATTAAAAATTAAGACACTCCATTTCAATTATAAAAATATAAAATTACAACATAAATGTAAGATTTAGTAAAAAATAAAATTTAGATTAAGTCGAGCTCAATAGCCGGAGCAAAAGAGGCTAAAGGCCAAGACAAATTGACGATGATGAAAATATACTGTTTAAGAAATTTCAGATAGCTTGAATTTATCGTAAGAAAAAAAATCATTATAAGAAGATTTTTCCAAAAAGTATATTACATTTTTTTTATTATTTAACAGGATATCATTATTCGTTTGAAAATCGATCATTCATTTAATCGTTATTAAATAACAACGTAGTACATCCCTATTCACCACATTTCAAATTTCAATTCGACATGCCGGTGCTTGCATGTGGTCTATAACTGAAACACGTGTTTTATAAAACTATAACACTTTTTCTCATATTTATATAATTTAAATCATAATTAATAAGTATAATTTGCCGTATAATCTGAATAGATACAGTGTAGAACTTTGAAACCATTATTTAGTTAAGTGCGCCTTAATTTTTGCACGCGTGCATCTACACATCTCGATTAAGTACAATTTGCTAAAAATGACGGAAGAAAAAGAAGTAGTAGCAGCAGAACAAAGCAATGGGCAGGAAAACGATAAAGAAAATAATGTTGAAGAAGAAACTGATCTGGATAGCGCTATCATACGACAGTTGGAATATTACTTCAGTAAGTGAAGTTTTAATGTCAATCAGTAATATTTTTTTCTATTAACATAGTAATTTTATTATATTGTATACTTTGGAAAATTTATGCTATTTTCTTGATTTTCTCTTCTGCATAATTATAAATTGTCTGATTTTATCATTTTGAATAGGTTATACTACAGATTATTTACATTTATTCTATCTTACACTTATGCTATCTTGAAATTAATGATTCATAAGATTTTTGACATATGTAACTTTCTGAAGTGGTTTATCTATATGTTTCTAAACTATTTGGAGAGGCGTACTGTGTAATTGCAATAAGAGATATCACCTAATAACAATACTTCACACAAGTTTCCTTTCAATAGAGGTCATTGCCTACAAACAACTGCCCCCAATTGATAGAATTCCACTGCTTTTATAGTAATTTTTCACCTAAATCTACCCTCTTTTACACAAGTTCGGTAACAATATAGTCTTCTGTCAACAAAATGTAACAAAAGTTGGTAATTACAAAATTTCACACTAAGCTATAAAAAATATGTTAAAAGTGTATTTAAAAAAATTAATTTATTCCCCTAAGTGAAGATCAAACATAACACCATTGCATTTAATGTCTGATTTATTGCCACTGTGCCATAATACCATATTTGGCCAATGAAGCCTTGAAATATGTTTTCAATATTATTTATTGTTTTGTAGGTGATGTCAATTTGCCAAGAGACAAGTTCCTCAGACAGCAAGTGACGCTGGATGACGGCTGGGTGCCACTTGATGTACTTACAAGGTTCAATAGACTTGCCAAATTATCTACAGATACTGATGTTATTGCTAAAGCAATTAATAAATCATTGTCGGGATTACTAGAGGTATTATTTTTTATTTGTAGTCTTAGTTTTTTTTTACTTAATATATAAATAAAGAAATAAAAATTAAAAATGACAAGCACATGGACAGTTCATAAAAAGGTGCAGGTGCATGTCCGGCTGTCTTATGGTTCTGCCATTCTGTAACTAAGGCTGCACACCATGTTATAGAAGATATATATATATATATATATATATATCTTCTATATATATATATATATATATATATATATATATCTTCTATATATATATATATATATATATATATATATATATATATATATATATAGCTGCTAGTGCTAGCCGTGAATGTGTTACAGTCATACAGACAGAGTTACTTTCAAATTTATAATATAGGTATGGATAAAATATTTGAATGTAAAAAGATTTGGATGATTTCCAAGAGTTGTAGGTTCAAATCCTGCTATATTAAATTTTTTATGTTTCTAATTACCTAAAATTCATATATATTTAACAACAATATATTTTTTAGGTATCAGAAGACAATAAGAAAGTAAGACGAAATCCAGAACAGCCAATACCAGAAATGAATGAAGAAAGGCGTAAAGAACTATCTTCTAGAACAATCTATGCCAAGGGCTTCCCAAAAGACTCTGTTTTGGATGACCTACTAAAGTTCTTTAAGCAGTTTGAGGAAGTCGAAAATATTATAATGAGAAGATATTTAGATCGGCAATCGAAAAATCGTGTTTTCAAAGGATCTGTGTTTGCTACTTTCAAAACTAAGGAACAGGTATATTATTAAGACTGTTTTAGCTTCACGCGCAGCGTGCATAGCAGGCTAGGCCGAATTCCAAATTTTGTGTCAGAACTTAATGCCATGCTTTGCCTTTTTACAAGACCAATGAAAAGAAAATATTAAATATTTAATTTCCTCAAGTGGAAATCGCAGCAATAACCTGTTGCTTAAAATATTAATTAATGACAAAATAAATGTATTATTAATCTTATTTTCTTAATGATTAGGAAGAATACATTTAAACACAAATTTTATCATGTATTTATTTTCAGGCACAAAAATTTATAGACACAAAAGGTCATAAGTACAATGACACAGATCTCCTTGTCCTATGGCAAGAGAACTATATACAACAAAAACAAGAGGAGTATGCTTCTAAGAAAGACAAGAAAGATAAGAAACATAAACAAAAAGAGGTATTTTTCTATATGAAATCATATTTTTAGTTATTTTTTTTATTGTGTCAGAAATTTATGTTTTGTTAAAGTATGTGAGGTACTTATGATGCTTACTATGCCATGATCATCTTAAATCAAATAATAAAAAAAGAAGTCACCCTGATCATAGTCACAGAGGGTTACATCAAAATGATTAGTGATGATGAACATAGATGAACTATCCAAAACATATTTTTTTTCTATTTGAAGCTATAGTTTATGAGATAGATGTGTTCAACTAAAGAAACTATAAACTTTTTTATATTATTTTAATAATACACCATTTTTTAGCTTTACATCTACAATAATTTAAAGCCATCATGCTCAGCATCATCCATCAGTTACACATATATATTTTTTAAATTCATAAAAAACTTAATTGTACAAAAATATTAGGTCTTTATCTACAACCACCATTTTTTTTTTATTTATAGATAAAAGAAGAAAAAGAAGAGTTCAAGCTTCCAGTAGGCACAGTGTTGCATTTCAGCCAAGGACATGATAAAATGACAAGAGAGGATATCAAAGAAGCCCTGTCACCTTTAGGTATGGGAAATATTTAATTTTATATATTTAAATCCTTTTAAATAATAAAAAAATATTTTTTTTCTTTAAAATCATACATTTTATTAAAAACAGTCAATTTTTATATAGAAATATACCCACTCCCAACGCAGTGACAACACTTAAACATGGTGTTGCCACAACATAAAAGTGGGTAAATCAAAGCTTTACTAAAACACACGCAGATTTCGTTTAATAAATTTGTGTGCACCTAAGCATTGCTACATATAAGGGAATTTAAATTAATATTTAATAAACATAGATGAATTCATTATGAGTTTGTTCCCCACTCGGGACAATATTATTTTAATTTTCCTGCTTTGATAGGATATAGCATAGCATTGACTGAGTACCACAATTCAAAACGCATTATAAAATTAAGAAACAAACTACTAGTCCCTATTTTCTTTCAGTGTTTTATAAATATTAAAAAAAATAAAAATTTCAATATTGTGAGATTTTTATACTTTTGCTAAAAAAAGTGTTTCTTCCTAAGTGTGGAATAACACTTTAAATACATTAAAAGGATTCCATATATTACATAATATATATTTTACAAATTCAGGTGGTGATGTTGCCTACATTGACTTTAAAGTGGGCGACACCGAGGGCTGGGTACGAATGACCAAAGAAAATAATGCAAAAGAAGTAAGTGAAAAAATAACAGATGGCAAAATTAAAATTGGTGAATCCGAGGTTGTGTTCCGTTTACTCGAAGGAGACGAAGAAAAGGCTTATTTAGACAAAACAGTTGAAGAAATGTCCAAAAGACGTAAAAACATGAAAAATTTCAAACAACATAAAGGGAAAAATTTCAAAGGCAAACAACAAGGTAGGAAGAGGAAGCAAGATCAACATGGCGACGCGCCACCACCTAAAGTCAAAAATGACAGCTAGTTTTTATGTTTTACCCATTATGATACAGTCTTAGTATTTCTATTATTATTCTGATATAGAAAATATTATGAATAGATTTTAAATACAATATATTGTGATGTTACACAGTTATTTCTATTTAAAGCTTATTTTTTTATTTCTTCAACAATTGTTAAGACTAAAAGGTTTGTCCTAATTAGTAAGAGATTCTTTGTGAACTTTAAATATTTCTTTAAGAAATGTTGATCCTTTTTATATAGAGGAATATCGCTTTTTGTATCCAAAGTAATTACTGAGTATATGATTAAATTTATATTTTACAGAAATGGTGGATTTATTATTTGTGCTAACTCCTTACAAGTTATTGTAATTGTTCCAGAGTATTCGTATGAGTTTAACCTTTCGAATATTGATTTATAAATAGTAAGAGTATTACGCCAGTGGCACAATATGTACATAATAAATATAAAATTTATATTACAAATAAATTCAAATGAACGCTTTATCCTTTTAAATGTTTCAAAATGATTTTCTAAAATGAATGCCTAAAGTCTAACGACATTATTTATAAGCAACAGTTAAATTATTATTCTTAGTACCGGTGTCCATTACCGTAGTGCCGGTTATCTAACCTAACCAAATTCCGGACGATTGGGTCCTAGGGTAGTCCATCGCACTTCTGTTTTCGTTCTATCAGAGTGAAGAAAAGGAAATAATTCTTTCCCCCGAATGAAATCGAGCCCACACAACCGTCGATTAAATAATTTAAATTTTTTAAATGTTTTTGTCTGTGACCAGTATTTTTTATACTGTATTTATGGTACAAAGTGGAGTAGGCAGTAGACGTTAACTGTCGTTGTCACTTGTCATTGGTAGGAAACTGTCAAGTCAAATGTGAAATTGTTATTTATTTTAATTATTGTCAACGTCAAGTATCAAATGCAAATTGAAGCAAACTGGAATTCACTCATAAATATTATTTATTGATACAAATCAATACAAAGCGCTTGTAGGTTAATAACCATTAAAAAATGAAACCATCAACCGAAGGAGATAACATCGAAGAAGAAAATGTTACAGGAGACGTCATAGGCAACACTGTCTACAGCGAGCGATTTGTTTTGAAATTGTTGATCAAATTAGCCAATTTAGACACTCTCAAAGAAGAACTACAGGAAAAATCATTTGAGGATGACCTCTGTACTCTATGGGACATGACTGCAGAGAGAGATGTAGTGTTATTTCTACAAAAACACGATGTCTTCAACTTATTCAATTTCGCGCTTCCAATAATAGATTCCCCACGCATTATCGAAATTTTGATCGGGATCATTGGTAATATGTGTTGTCAGAAAGAAGCTGCTTTGGAACTGTTAAAAATGAACTCGTTTCTAACTTTGTTACTAGAATATGCCAAATCTGAAGATAGCTTAATTATAATACAAGTACTGCGTTTTGTGAACAGTAGTTTATTTTTATCAGATGAGGATGAAATGTTCAAATGGATGGATACTTTCATTAAAATAGGATATTCAAACGCTCTATATTTTGTACTAAGAAATTCATCAAACAAGGATCTTTTAGTGACAGCCTTAGAAAATTTTAACACAATTTGCTCATATTGTAACACAGAGAAACATAGCACAAATTTCTTTGGTCATTTCGTAACCTCTGAAGCTGTAGAATCTTTAGTAACTGCTTTTACCGAACTAACTATAAAACAAAAGGCATCTTGTGAAAGAGAGGAATTAGAGCGAGTCCTAATAATAAGTTTACAAATAACATTGAATTTAGTTGGCTTTGACAAATCATATGAAGTGTACTGTGAAAATAAAGTAGACATACTGAAAATAATAACAGAAGTACTTTCTTACTATGAAAATAAATTTGTGAATCAAAAAGAGATTGATATGGACCTAGTTGATGTTATAGACTCTAGTATAACAATAGTAAAGGTATTAGGATTAAGTGACATGTGTGGATTAGAAAAATTCTTTAAACAAAGTTATAACATGTGGAGAACTTTGAGTAATATAGCAGAATCTGACAAAAATGGAAGTTCAAGCTTTGAAAATGATGATAAAGAAGAACTACAAGTGTTTTCAAATCAAATGAAAATATCATTAAGTAATTTAATTTTTATTTATTTGGATAAATGTAGTAACATGCATTTGTTTAAAGCTCATGATGAAATTGGATCAGATTTTGATGATATGTCGAGTTTAGTGAAGGACAAGGAGTTGTGGAAATCTGTTTGTGATCGAGTTTCAAATTATAAGACTAGATTAAAAGAAACTGAGAACTGCTAGTGTTTTGATTTCATTATTAATTAAAGTATTGGTGTGATTATGAATTTCAAATGTTTTGATGAAATGGTCAAGTGGGGTATTTTAATTCAAAATCAATCTTTTTGCTCCATGTCTCCCACACAGCATTCTCTTCTCAAATTATCTGCCCAAATTCTTAACACCGCAAATTGAATTGTGGAACTCAATGTCACATGTTTGTTACCAGAGAAATACTTTTTTTTTTAATCTAAAATATTCCCTAGTCTATATTTATAATGCCTTTAAATGGACAAAGATATGAGTAATGTGATGTGTCAATAACTTTAATTTGCCTGCCATTTGTTAGTAATACATAATTATTTTTTTACAGAGGGAATAAATAAATATTAAACCTTAATTATGTTGTTATTTCTCAATTCTTTATTATTATTTTCAATTTTTTATCCTCCATAATCAGTACTACTTTATTTGATTATAGATAGTTTTTTTATTATCTTTACAATATATGCCGCATATAGCAGTATAAGCAGGATCTTGTGTTATGACACTATTATCTGCTGAAATTTAACATGTTGTGCTTCGTTATTATCAAGTTACCGAGCATCAGTGATAGAACTCAACACCGTACATTGTGTAACCAGCAGCAGAGAAATGAAAATAATTTATTCCTCTTAGTAGAGAAAAAAACCCACCAGTCATGTTTTTAGTCAGACATATAATATTTTCACATGAAATACGATTGTTATGTTGATGCTTTCTTTCTGAACTTATATTGGAATCTTGATTCACTTGTATATTTTTGATAAAAGGTTAATCATAGGGTAAGATGTTATGATGTTTAAATAATTTCATAAAACTATTCTTTATTTTATTGAAATATTATATAACAAAACAAGTATATTGTTAAAATATTTATAAAACACATTACTACAACTCTTAAGCCACAAATAAATAAAGCCCAAGAACCATGTTATCTTATTGGAGCAAGTCAATAATAAAAAAGAGAATTAAATAAAACAACCACATATACAGGATTATATATTTTATACACGTAATAAAGCAACATTTAGATTACAGTAAACGAGTCCGACCGTAAAGCGGACAAACTATTCGAATGTAACAGTAGAGCATTCACTCACTCATTCACTAACTGACACTGAATGACACGACTGACAATGACACGCTTGCCATACAAAAAAATCACAAATACTGTAAGAACGGAGATTAATAACTTTACATTATAAACGTAAACACTAACTAACCGATACGAGTAATCGTATATTATATTATTTTATATATATAATAATTAAAAAAAACAAGGTAAAGACTAGATCAGTGTTGCCACACCGATTAACGATAAATTGCTAATAGCAATAACGCAAACGTGACACTGGCAGCACATACTCAAATACGTATCGTAAATTATATTTTATATTATACAGACTGCGTAACTATATTTAAAATATTATTTTGTGTATATAAAAAAGCAAATATATTACTTATTTAAGCTTTATACACTAATAACTCTGTTCATAAAAAAACATGAGTTAGGCCAGTTTCACAATGGCAGCCTTAAATATTTTAAATCCATTAAATGGCTAGATAAATAGATACAGAATACAAAAAACAACCAATTCATTTCACTATATATAAAATTGTTGCAAATCTTACTCAATAATAAAGTAAGATGTGTTGCCAGCGCACGCCCAACAAGTAAGCTAACAAATAATATAGTCCAGACATCGACGACAGGACGAACAGTCAACTATAATATACAGTATAAACGTTTCTCTACCTAACTAATTATAAATATAAATTATATAAATAATTTGAAATTAAAAACAAATCTTAGGCTTCAAACGCGCCACAGTACCGCCTCTACAGTAACATAGAACGAAATATAAATCACTTAAAAATAAACACTAAGAACAATTAAAAGTGAACCGCAATAAATATTTACAAAGGCAAAGTGAACGCAAGCTTTGTACTCGCCTCGGATATGTTTCCAATTGTGACAAAACATCTAAATTATACGATTACTGAGTTACAGTATGGTCGACCAGTCCTGGCCGATCAGAAGTTAGCTATAGATGCCTATAGGCTGCGCAAATTGGATATTACGAAATTTTCTTAAATTTTACCATTTTCTTGTCGAGTGTACTATGTGCAAACCTTCAGAAAGCCTAACTTCGAAGCGGCCACGAGACGACGGCTGTACTAGACATATATAAATTACAAAACTTAAATAAAAATGGATCACGTACATCGAGATATGAAAACACCCACAACAAACTTGTAAATATTACAGCAAATACGTTATAGACATTACCATTCCAGCAATTTGATCCGAATGGTCCATTTTTGGCACATTTCTTTAAAATTCGTGCTTTATCCCGCATACAGCATGGCAGACAGAGGTAGTGTTAAGATATTCGTTTCCCAAGCACCGCCGAATTTTCGACACATTGTGTGTTGATTGGCGGAACTCAACGCCTACTTTGCCTCCTGACCAGAACAAGGAAATGAAAATATAAAACAATTCATTCACACGAAAGGAAATTGAACCCACAACTGCCGCGTTTGCCGTCATACGCTTATGCCACGATGGCCTCGATAACAGCCTTTGTTTTTCTTTTCAAAATAATACTATACGACGCATGGAGTGGCAGTGTCTATAGTGAGAGCTGCCGTTTTATTAAAATTTTTATTATCTGGCAACACCTATAATAATGCCATAGAGTAAATACGCAACAGATTATAAATTTATATACTCTTTTTATTTTAAAACGTCGCTAAATATAGGCAAATGTTTGAAGTTTAATTCCAACAAACTAATGAATCGTACAATACTGTAATGATCTACATATGTAACAATATACGATATGTATTATAGTAAAAGATATGCTTATGTGAAGTTTACATTTTATTACCAAAACACTTTTAAGTTACGCGTTACTATAAAACTTTCAAACATTTGCCCATACACTACTAACTCTTTGGTACATTTTGTGAGCAAAGACGAGTGTAGAAGACAAGCTAAGCGATATCCAATAGTCGATTACTTGCGTTCAAGATCCTACTACATACTTCATCTGGGTCATTTATAATAGAACGATCATTACACGTACACAGCTTTATACGAATAGACTACGACACTACATACGGGACACTCAGTGTATACATCGAGTGTCTCTGTATGAAGACACATAAACAGTACATACATTAATGTCTGACATCTGTGTCAACATTTCTGTCGTAGTCTATTCGTAGAATATGTCCGATCCAGTTCAATATTTTAACACCCGTATTCCTTCGAAAACTTGACAAAATAACGTGTATATTTTGTTCATTCAACGGCCTTCCCATTATATGGCTGACATTTGATCTTTCACTGGAATGTTCACAATCTCACAGTCGTAATATTGCTTTCTGCGTTTAACACCCATTTGTACTTATTATAGATTTATATATTATATTATATAATAAACAACCTAATTTTCCCGATTCGTTGTCTTCAAAGGACAGCTTTGTTTTAAGCTTCGGGCAAAACTTCACAAAACTCATTCGATATCGGACGCTTACCGGAGCTATTCACGCTATCGAGTATCATATCGATTCGACTCCATGTTATATTATTATAAAGAGCGATAAAAAAAATATATCACACATAATGCACCGAACCGATTTTGATAAAACACTTTTAGAATTAGACGTAGTTATACAACGTAAATTTGACATTTTGAATTTCATTTTTTGAGTATTTTATGCATATTGTATAGTGTATTTTTTGTTAAATAACGTGACAAGACGCCTATAAAGAATATTATTCCCCTATAACCATTAAGTGAATTAGTTTTACTGATAATAAAAGAATAATATTTTATTATATGCCAAGTATCTACTTCTATTGAAATGTTTTAAATCATTTTGCATGATTACGAACAATTAACAACGCACCTAGAATAAGAGTAAGCGAATCACAAGTCTACTAGACGGCAAGGGAACATACGACTCCACAATAATATTAAAAACACGAAATATTATACCTAACGAATATCTATAATATAGCCCATTAACAAACATGGCCAATTTTCACAGATAATAATTAATAAGCGCGATTAAAAAAATCGCACACGGCAACACCTGTCAAAATGGCGTATACGAATTAAAAAATATAATACATATTTGTACGTACCTATATTAAAAATTCGCGCGCGCTATTCCGAAAGTTAAAATGAACTGCCAAAGTCCAATGAAATTAAAAATATATATATTTTTTGTTGAGTTTGCCTTAATTTATAATACTTTTAATTAATAATCGTTGCATCGATCGTTTCACTAGGGGCGAGACCATCACACGGGATCGAGATTACGTCACTCCGTAACAATTATCGATGTTTGTATAACATATCGGGTCCTGTGGTCACATCACTACGAGTCTTCAAGATATTTATTGTCAAATATTGGGTTGAAATTTGACATTGCCATTTGTCGATCTGAGACCTAGATCTACAAATTAAAATTAATCTCTGTTTTACATGCAATCTATTATAGTGCAGTTATATTATTTTTCATGTATTTTCCATTCAATGTGACATTGGCAATTGTAACTGAACTGATATTAAGATCTAATCCCATAAAATAGACTCGTTTAGACCCACTGGACTCAACTAAAGGTTTAAGCTCCGGAAAAGCCGTACACCTCCAGCACACGTATTTCAAAGTCTCCGCTGGGACACAACGGGGGGTTGTTGAACGTGGAGCAGCGGTCCGTCTTGCCGAACCTTATGTTCTCGTCCATCCAAATGGCCTGCCCATCACTGGAAATAATAATAAGGTTATTATTTTATTATTTAATTTCTTTGGTCTCTTAGACAAAATGGCGGCGTTATTTTCGTCATTCAATACTATATTTTTTAAAAATTAGGCGCGTGAGGTTCGGAGTGTCTTAGCACAGCAGGTAGAGGTTGCCTACTCTACCTATCATGCTATGCAGAAACAAGTGTAAAGCTGCTTATTTAAAATTTATTTTAGTTTCAGTCTTTATCCTTTAACGGCTATGTAGAGATTGCGAACCTCGTATCTATTCCATTCTAGGTACTATTACCTTCCAAATTCAATTGTATGTTGAATGGCGGAATTCAACGGAGCATTTTGTTAAAAAAAAATGGTTATTAAAGTGTAAAGTTAACATTTATAATATTGGCCCGCTATTATATGTTTACTAAATGTTCATATTTAATGACAAATTGTACAATTTGTTAATAACATATTAATTTTTTTCAGCAAAACATAATTAGTACAGTACTGTCGACGAATCGTGGCCGCCCTGACGTTAGGTTTTCAACCGTGAGTTAAAATATTTACGTAAGATAAATCTTAAAATCAAACCTGAGCTGGTATCTACAGCTCGCTTCACGGCCACGATTCGTCAATTATACTAAACGACATTTCTCTTAGGGACAACACATCAAACATACCCTCCTCCAACAGTAATCATAGTATTATCAGCCGCCATGAAGAGAGAATTAGCATGAGACGTTTTCACATCACCCTCATCTTTTGAATCCTCTTGGCATCCCACCCAAGGGTACTTGGCCCTAACCGGATGAAGGCTAAAAAGGAAATCGGATAAATCAATAGTAATTTGTACTAACCCGCCTCCAATGGTGATCATTTTGGAATCCGCGGCCATGAAGAGCTCGGAGGCGTGGGATACGCTTTCGCCCTTCCCGTCCGCCCCGATAGAGCACCCCACCCACGGATACTTGGCGCGCTCCGGGTAAAGGCTGCAAGCGAACTCTTGTATGTATGTTTGTGTTATGTCATACCGGGTATTAGAATGGTGGGGTTTCTTTTCACTATTTTTGTTATTGACACAATAGGGATTAGGATAAAAAACAAATATTTTTCGTACTAATTTCAATAATTTAGTATGGAGGATATCACATATATATGCTAAAATTCACTAATAATATTAGAAATAGTAAAATTATTAATTCAGGAAAAAATATGGTGACTTTGAAAAAAGTTTTGGATATTATTGGCAAATAGATTACATTTTAATGGCAGGTACCAGACAACATCTTCAATTGTAGAAATGAAACATGTATTGAGAAGATTTGAAACGGAATAAGACTAAAACATAAGAAGTGAAACCAAAATTGGCTGAATAAAAGATATTACGTCCATATTCAGGAAAACAACTAAAAGTTTAAATTCACTAATTAATATACTAATTTTTCATACTATATTTTAAGAATTACAGCTAAAAAGCAACTAAATTAAATATATAACTAACTACTTGGCAGCATTAAGTATGATATTTAAGCGTTCTAATAAGCCGGTACCTCATACCTCATCGTGCTTGAGTAAATATAAGGCGAAAAGCAATTTGTGAGATTTTGTATATTAGTGTTTTTAGTATGTACATTGGATCTATAAATAAGAATTTGTCGTATTTATAACAGTATAGTCTTTTTATGTAAAACATATTATAATATTATATTGTATTGGATAGAGTATATAAAAAGTGTATAATAATTCCATATTGAAAAAGAATGTTTCTGGAACATTTTTTTACTTAACATTTTGAGAAAAAAATGTTAGATATTGTGTAATAGGTTTATATTTATTGATTCATTATTTAACTATAATAATTATTGAAATGTGTGAAGTTTATGATTAATAGCAAAGTTAAAATTTTCTTGTGATAGGTAAAGTGGTAAAAAGTAATTAGTGTTTTATGATACGAGACGATAATAAAATATTTAAATAAAAGAATTAAGTAGGCAGTGGGAAACTAGTTAGGACACTATTTCCTACGTTCCATTCAAATTCAAGACATAGCGTACAAACGGTGGAACTGAACGCTGCGCTTGTTTTCTTTGGAGGCAAAGTGATAATAAATTTTAAGAATTGAAAGAAGATTTGTAAGTATTTCAAAAGCAAAAATGTGAATGTGTCAATAAATAAATTAAACTATGAAAAAAGTCTAAAAGCAAATATAAAAAATAATAATATGTAGGTATTGTAAGATATGAAGTAGAGTTAGTGTAGCAAGTAATGTCAGACATGTCATAAAGTGTCGACACTGAGAGTAGTGGAAAGCCGAAAATATAAAGCCTTTACCCGAAGAGCCCAAGAATAAGTAAATAAAAATAACATACCAAGCGATATATATTTTGTATAGAAGATTTAATGGATATATTTTTTACTTTTGACTTATTTAATTGCATTTTTAAACTATATAAAAAATATTCTTTAAAAAAATACATCACTTGGTTGCAAGATTACATCTTAAGAGTAAATAAAAAAATAATATAAAAGTTATGCTTAAAACTACTAAAATTTAAGTTACGTAAATGTTACAGTAAAATTAGAAAGAAATGAGCTTTTCACGAAATCTACCACCAACTGTTACAAGCGTCAAAGCGATCTAAAAAAATATAAAGCACTTTAATACTAAATACAATATAATAAGAATAACAGAATATAACTAAAATCATATATTTCTATATTATAAAGAAAATTGTGTTGAAGATTTTTTTATGGAAAAAATAATATCCATGATCTATACATAATAATTGCATAACTGATTGATGACTAATGAATTAAAAAACCGCAAATTTAATTTAATTAGTACATGTAGTCAATTTGATAAAATAAGTATGTTTTATTTGCACTTTTTCGAAGTAGATTTAACCCTTTGCACTCGTATATGTTCTGTTTATTGTTTTAGAAAAAAAATAAAAATGCTCAATGTCAAAATGTCAAATAAAAAAAAAATTGTGCCGATGTTTATTTAAATTAAACATTTATTATCATTATAACATAAGAAAAAATATAACAAATAAACTACACGAAATTTGCTCAATCGTGTTAGTTATAAATCCAATTTATATTCAAGACGCAAAAATGGTGTATATGTGAATACTGAAGTGGTTGTAATACTACTGTCTAAAAATTTCGAATCAAATCTGTAAAAATTTGTAATAAATGTTATCTTTATGACTTTTTGTCTATTATTCACACAAAGGGATCGTCGATAAATCGGCTCACATAAAAAAAAAACGTAAAATGTACTCAACGAAGGTTTAAAAAAGCAACTTAGATATACTAGAAATAAACTTACTACAGACCGGCCAACTACGAGTGCAACGGGTTAAAGATAACTTAATGAAAAAGACACTCCGTTCTCCACTTTTTTAAGGAGATAAAAAAATATAACAAAAAAATTTACGGTTGTAAAGATGTTATTTAGGAACGTCAATGAGCAAAAACATATGTATTTAAAAAAATGTTAAAATCTTTAAAAAACAATTTTCTACCAACATGTAATATAACATTATATCATACATATTGACGTCTTAAGTCATTATATATTTTGTTGTCTAGATAATATTACATAATATATCAATTTAGAATAAGAAAATAACTTTTTACCACTATTAAGTCGTTATGAACGAAGAACGCAACAGTAATATGCTAAATAACTGTCAATTTTACGTAAATTATTTAAATTTGAAAAATTACGTTCTTACAAAAAAAAACAGAGATAAACAACACAAAATAAAATAAAAAACAAAAAGTAAAAACTTATAATGAATTTACAGTTTTTAAATAGTAAGCTCTAGCCTATAAAGAAATATAAAAAAGTGACTTACCTAAAGAGGAACGTCTCGCCGGTACCGAAGTAGGCCTGTCGGTTGCCGCGCTCGTCCTTCTGGTTGCGTTCGAACCACCGCGTAGAACAATATGCTCCGAACACCTTATTGTCATGAAAATATATTTTTTTTATGTAAGAATTCAAGTTTTATAAATTAATCACCTAAATAAATTAAAAATTTTGCAATACGTATAATAACTTTTGTAAATTTCAACTGTTTTTTTAGGAATTTATGTATGTAATATACATTTAAAATACTTTACAAACCTCCACTTCCTGTCACTCACCTCATTATTACAAGTCTTGATCATCAAGAGCGTAGGCTCATGATGCTCAACGCGCACGTAGAACGTCGTCAACGAACATCCGTGCTCCTCCGTAGTATACAGAAGTACTGGCTGATACATCGTGATTCGAACCGGCAACCACGACCACAGTGTGAACAACTGCAATACATTCGGACCATAGAAACATTTATAAATATAAATTTAAATACGATAGTACACTAGCTAGTGATTGCTAACTCGTATTAAACTTCTGATTGGATGATTAAAATAACAATGACATGCTAAAACTGATATCTAAATGGTTATTTATATTAATAACTATAGAAAATCTGTTAATTTCGTATTAATGCGTTTCGCATCTAATGAACTGTATAACTGTAATGTTTGAAAGTTATTCAAAATCAAACGTTAAAAAACTAATGTACTAGTGATAAGAAAAAAGTAAATCTACAAGTGACATGGAGTGAAAATTAAAAAAAAAAGATTACTATGAAGGCCTTGAATTAAAAAAAAACTAACTTATTTCTAGTACTGATATCAAAATTCCAAATCAGTAATTAATATTACAAAAAAAAAGTTCATATCATAATAGTATTAAAAAAAATTACAATTACTATATAAATTGTAAAATTTACTAAATATAAACAATTTACGTAAAACTAACACAGAACAAACACGTTATGACATGGGCACGGCGCGTATTAATAGTGTCATATTAGTGACGGCTACAAGTGTCAAGTGCTAGTGAACATCTAAACATTTACAGCACGAGGACGATATAAGTAGTTTATTATAGAAATATAAATATATCGACAGACGTACGACATTACATGCATTTATTATACTTAACGAAATTATTTATGTTGTAAGGGAATCATTTAAACCATTTAAGCTCCAAAAAAATACAACAAATTATTAATTTTAGAAAATAATATATAATTTTTAAATTGTATAATTTTCTTCTAATGGTGTAAATGATTCCATATATATTAAACCAACTAATATTACTGACAAAACGAAGGTATCGTAATTGTCTACGGTATATAACGAAGAAGCTAGCAATAAAATAAAAAGACCAACGTAACTCTATGATAGGATACTGTGAACGAATATGGTGAGTGTGTCTTTAGTCCTCTTCCTTTTGCAACCCGAAATAAGTGCGGTGACGTTAAATTGTATTAGTATGTTTATATCTCTCCAATGAACAAAAAAAATGTAAAAAATATGTATTGATAACAATAAATATACTGTTAAATTTATAAAATTGAACTAAATTTAATCAAAATTCATAATAATAGATAAAAATTAAATAAAAAGTGATTTTTGGATTTAAAAAAGTAAAAATGGCAATTCTAGGATGATTGACGAAATAATTTGATGCAAAGCAAATAAAGAAAACAAAGAGAGAGATATAAACATTATCATCTAAACAAGCCACCAAATCAACCCCCAAGTTATCAATGGAACCCTATCGAACCTTCTGACGGAGGTCCGACGAGTGCTGGCGCTGATCGCTGAACACTGCGTTAGGGAATGGGAACCACAGGGCCAGGTGGGAGGAGCGTGGACTCTGAAAACTCCGTCGTGATGATGAAAATGAAACAATAATTTGTGAATAGACAAAAAAAGGTCATGGAAATGATGTTTTTGATGTATTTTCAATTTCAGACTATTTATTTTTATTACTTTATTTTTTACTAGGTAATGTGTGAGCGTAGTATAAATGTTTGTTACATCAAAATGAATATATATTGTAAGTGCTTTGTATAAATTTTGTGGAATGACGCCCTTTATACAACGTAGACGCTTAAAATACTTTTTTTGTTGATCTCTTGTTATTGTCCAAATGGTTCATCATGTACTCGTATATGACAGTTATATGATGAAAGGATTTCTACATACGCGCAATCTTTGTTGAACTAAGAATAAGACTTGTAACAATGTGATGTTGGACGTATTGGATCAAGGTATCGTATGTATGGGTATATAATAAACATTTTGCAAGTAAAATTTTAGAGATTAAAATGTTGTTTCTTGATGCATGTTGGTATTTATGATGCTGTATATCTTTTACTAAAATAGCGCGGTCTTGTTTTGTTGGCTTCACATGTAATTTATTATATATTTAGCTTTAGTTAAGGAAGATGACGTCACTAGCATAATCAAATTATAATCGGGCCAAACATGCAAAATTTAGCTAAAGTCGATCAGATTTTATCAGATTCACATGAACTTCTCATATTTATTACAACAATATATTATAACAGAAATCAAAATAAATAATAAAATCTGACACAACCGAATGCACACTTACCACAGTGATGCAAAAATAAATAATCATATTAACCAAAAAAAAAACAAAGCGACCTTAAAATCAACGAATTGAGAAAAGCGGTCTGCTTCAAAATTAAATATTTAAAAAAAAAACACCTAACAGGCAAGCGGTGCATCTAAACATCGATATAGTTGGTCGCAAGCTGGTGGCGACACTACGTAATCTTACTTCGCTCTGGTCAAGTATCTGCGACTTGATCGCTTGTATCGGATACACGCCCATCGATAGGGCGCGCGGGCCCGGAGAGTGAGAGCCCTAACAGGAAAATCGACACAGAGTTAGCACACAAAACAATCGATAACATGCCGACACATCACTATTATATCTATAGACCTATTATGTTAATCATCACAAGCTATATTCGTTTGCTCATCACAAACATCACATACATATCACCAATCTTCACACGCATGCCAGCCACGTCCTCCAAACATATCAACTTAAAACGTATATTAGAGTGTACAAAAATCGATTAAAATTCTGGACGCTTTACAAAAAAAAGAAAAACAACACATCGAAACATTTAAAAATACGCAAATATTAACATCTTCATTCAAAGCCAGCGTAATGAACTTCGAATTGATCGTCGAGTATCGTATGTATGTATTGCTGTCTGATGATAGATAATCGTGTCGAGTATAATGATCACACAAATAGAACAACATAACAACATAAGAAATATTCACAAAATCTGGCTACACTGATAGACAAAAATAATAAAAAAGAAAACGGGGATTCGTCAAAAGGAAAGGAGACATGGGATGTATTTATACAAGAAATCAACAGAATCGTCATCGAACATGTATAGTAGTAATTCGATGTAACTGAAGTTAGTCGTGTTAGAGTCGCAATCGAATGATTGTATGAGAAAGAAAAGCGAAAGCCACGCCTAATGTTGTGTACGATACCATCTGTTTGCACGTTTCCTCAGACATTCTCTGCAAATCAAGTAAAATGATTTCTAATACACAATATATTAAATAATAGGGTAATATACATAATATAATAATATGCAGACGTCTCTTAGGTGCTGGTGTCGTTAGAACTGTTTTCGCCTTTGTTAGATTGGTGATTATAAATATAAATACGAACGCAATAAGCGCACTATTTTATATAATATTATTCATTACAATTTTATATTAACTATATAATTTATTACATTAAAAACAACTTACGCAATCAAAGAAATATTTTAAATAGGTAGTCCCTTTAGCGTTGGTTCGATCTAAATTGGATTGAAAACTGTAATAATTTTGACTTACAAAATTGAAAACTCGTTTAACTTGCAGATTAAGCTGTAAAATTAAATGTATGCCTAAGTTAATATTCTTGCCTTACCTCGCGTATAGTAAGCGTGTGTGACATCATCTGTATGTTCACTTGGGACTGGCTCGTGGGCAGGTTGTCGGAGGACCTGGACCGGACGAGGCGGGATCCAGTTATCACTTGCTTGGACTTTAACGTCATTTCCGTTTTGATGAAAACACGCGATATATACTGGGAGCTGCAAGAAATAAAGAGATTTAGATGTTTTGTCAATTTACGTCTTCATTGTTGAAAATAAGGATGTTACGGAGATTTTAGCAGGTCCAAACCGGAGTTGGAGTTGGAATCGTAGTCAAAAGTTATCTCCTCATAAAATTCATAAGTGGTAACTTTCGTGATACATAAGATCGTACAGTTACATAAATTTCACATCAATTTCGAAGTTCAGTAAGATCCCTAGTTTAGACTCATTTGAAGTAAGTAAGCTCCGTATATCCTACAAAAAGACAAAGAGACAATTATTATTGAATTAAACATTCATTCAGTTTTCATTTCCTCTTTGAGATGCCTAGATTTAACTACCATGTATGTACCAGCAGATAATGTCGGTGTTACACAGAATTATGATATATCACACGACCAGCGATGCTTGTAATTAGACTAAAATAATAACTACTTCAAATAAACTAAAATAATAACTGCTTCAAATAAAACCCCACCCACCTCAAAGCCCTTATACTAAAAGCGGTTCTAAGTAATTTCGTAGGCGAAGCGGGCATATTCCTGCAGAACTTGTCTATGGCGTGATCCACTCCGTTTTTGGTCGCTTCGACGTACCACTCGGAGTTTTGGTTGGTCGAGTGCTTGTGGAACAGGATGAGAATCGCGAGAGCTACTCTGTAGAACACCTAAAAATAAACGGTAGCTTATTTTATAATATACCATTGCTAGTGTTTTCAAAAACTATAGCTAATATTTTTTTTAACTTCATGGTCTATCCCGTACAGGTAGGCTGAGGGGACCTGACATGGCCCAATTTTCGAGACATACACACATCACACATCGTGTGAAGTAACAGAGTTCAACCAAAAGAGCAAAAAATGAAAAAAACATTTTTTTTCATAACTCCGAGTGGAAATGGAACCCACGGCCGTCTCTTTTAAAGATAGTTACTATGTCGCTGTGTTACAACGGCCTCACATTTATATTAGTACCGTAAGAATATTTTGATTATTTACAAGGAAATGGCAATATCCAGCCGTAGCCGTGCTGTGTGTTTAAGCAAAGGCGAACATGAAGCGAGTTATGAAAGGATTACTAAATTTATTGCCAAAGTAAACAAAAATATTTCAATGAGGCTAATTCTCATAAATATAAGAAAAGGTAAAATGAACTAAAATAAACATTTGTATAGAAATAAATTAGGCAGAATCAGATCTTAATTGACGCTTTCCGCTTCGTCAATCACCATACAAAAGGTACTCTGGCAAATTTGAAAAACAAACAGTAGGTACATACTATACATATGTTATAAATACCTTAATCCCTTCATGGAAGAAGCAATCCAGCACTCTAACCAGGTGTGGGAACGGCAGGGCTGCAAGTATCCACCACTGCCAGTCCGCGTATATGCGCTCGGGACCGATCGCGCCGGACAGCCGCGACAGGTGCTGAGCGGCCGACTTCTGCAACAAGATGCGATGCTGTACGGACGCCAGGGAAATGAAAAAAAAAATCATCTTAAATCTTCGGCAAACTAATAAAAATCTAAAAAATAAAAATCTAATAAAGTGTCTGATTTTCGACGGCAACTGAATTGGCTTCCTGTGCGTTTACGCCGTAACCTGCACATTCTCACTCTTCTTTTTAACATTTTGAAGCTTTCTTCTCCTCCTTACTTGAGGGAGCGTTTTCAATTGGCAATTCCAAGTGAAAGACCTGTACGCTCTTGTGTCACCCTAAGAAAGCTTGAGTTCCCAATATTTAATACCTCCTTCTATGAAAAATCTTTCACAGTTCAGGCAGCGCGCTTATGGAACTCGCTTCCTAACTCTATAATGGCTGGCAATCCATCTCTTAATACTTTTAAAAGCAGATTAAAGCAACATTTTCTTAACCTCGATTAGAATTTTTATATTTCGTCCATTTCTTTATTTTAATATTCTTTTTCAATGTCTCTTATATTATTGTATATATTTATGTTTTTGTATGTTTATATAGTGTTTATATATTTATGTAAGTATTGTTATATTGACTAATATTAAGTATATTTGTATGTAGGTTTATTATTATTATTACCGTAATATCTAAATACCGCACCCTAATCATTTCTTTTAAAATCTCCCACATTCAAGGGTTTCTGGTAGAGATCTCTATTAGAGATAAGTTATCCTTTGTACACATTATTTCTGTTATATGATTTCTGTACTTTCTTTCTTGTGTGGTACATAAATAAATGGAAAAAAAAATCTACTGTTGAGACATTATTGTCTTTTGGACTGTGAAACCTAACATCGCTCTTTATCTCACTAGTCCGGGGAAATGAAAATGTAAAAGAGAGGAGAGGATCGAATCGACCACCATAAACCTAACTTATAGACTAATTCTGAACTTCACCACCATAAAGTGATGTATAAGAAATAACATTTCAATATGAATTGTTGGTAAATTCGTAGATATTTGTAACAAAATAATATTTACAGAACACCTAAATTTGGAAAAAAGCAGAGAATTATTTCTCCACTTTCCACATACTTTTAAAAACTGCACACTCATCACAACGAAGAAAATTAACATTAGTTACCTATGTTTACCTAATTTGTACGGGTAAACAAATTAGCCGCATTGTTCTATTTGTAGGAGCTTCACAATCAATAGAAAGTAAATTATCATTACAAATCACTCACTATATACATATTCAAAGGAGTAGGTAATTACATGACCCAAGTAAATATAAATAAACGTGGAAATACTCATACTATGGGACAAATGGGTTAGTTTTAGACGATCGATGTGCGGTGTCGTTCACCTCGGCGTATTAAAAATTTACGTAATGGCGATTGGGTTTTAACTTTTAGTTCTAAAGCTACCTGTTATTCATGTAATAGAATTTAAAATGGAAATGGGAAATATAAAGTAGTATGTGTATGTGTAAATATTAGAAATAAAATTATATATTTCTTTGGCCGTCTAGTTAGGCCAGTAAGGAATAATTTATGTAAATAGTGAACACTACTTTATACAAAACTCCAATTTTGCCTGTACTATAGTACAGAAATAATGCTTTGTTCCTAATAAGGCACTTCCGTACCCCACTTTCCGCCGAATTCTGGGGACATTGTGCGTTGAGTGACGAAACACAACGCGACGCTTTTGCCTCGGTATCAGGGAGAAGAAATGAACTAAATATAGTAAGATCTTTGATTTTCACGATTTTGAATGAAATAGTCCGTGGTCACGGGTAGACTAGACACGGGGTCTACCCGTGACCACGGACTACAGCAAAGTGTTCGAAACGTCGGGTTTCCAAAAATTGTCTGAAACTAAGTATATTATCCGGTTAAATAATTTCATTTAAAATAATTATATATTTCATTTCCTCGAGTGGAAATCGAATCCACAACCTATCGCATTTACAGTCCTACGACTGTGCCCCTGCGCCATAACTGCTTTGTAATATTTTTAATGAGTCTAGATAAGAGAGTGTACTAACATGTAATGCAGTATGAAATGAAGCTATTATTGAAAATATAATTAAAAGAATATTACTTTTTTAAATTAAAAACACACAGCAAGTATTTAAATACAATGTATTGTAATAACAGAACACATTTTAAATTTGTTACAGATAATATGCAGCGAGCATTATCATTACCTGCCATTAATCAATTCTGTAATATTTTATATTCATTTTTCATTTACATTGTTGTTGAAAGGATCAATAATAAATTGCTAGTTATATATTTAAATTGATGACTATATATTAAATGCTTATTTAATCATAATAATCTTTAAAAAAAGATTATAAAAAAAGTATTTGTGTTATACAACAAATAAAAAAATATCAACAACAAGAAAAAGGAACAAAGTACTAGCACATGTTTCGGTTCGAAATAACTCTACATTAAGCTATAATTGAAAAACTAACGTAAATAATAACACCAATAATATTTCCATTTTGATTAATATACACAAAAGTGGAGTAGAAAAATTAATTTATGAAATAACTGTACAAAACCATCGCGTGTATAGAGAATTGTTAGAATGTTTCTGATAACGTTGTTATAGGGAGGACGTCACGCGATTCCCTCAAGCCAGTATTACACTGCTATATTATTTAGAAGAATTTCAGCTCTAGTTAAATTACGCAGGCGAGAATAAGGCTTTTTAAAAAAATATTTATTTATTTAATTTTACAAAGAACCTTTCTGTATCAGAGCAAGTTAAAGACAAAGAATATTAATTAAATAAATATATTATTGAAAATAGTAAACTCAGCAAATATGTTAAACTCTATTGTATGTTTCCACGAGCTGCAAGTGCGGCGTCAGAGGAATGCATCTTTACACGTTGTTAACTCTCTTTCTGACCATTTTCCGCCCAATAAACATTAGGTCGAAAGTGGCTTTGAAAAATGTTATGTTAGTTACATAATTGATTTTTTTAACTTCTCGCTGGCTGTATACAGGGTTATAGTTATACAGCCAAGTAGGCGGAGGGAACCTTATGTGAAGACAAGACAATTTATTTCCTATTCCATATTTTATAAAATATTTGATATATTGCGTGTTGAGTAGCAGAACTCAACGCTTTGTCTTGTTATCGTAACAAAAATAAAATTATTGCACATATAGAAAATAGAACCCACAGCCGTCTCTTTTACATCCTCCAATATAAATATCAGTATTAAATCTTTGCCCTTATAAAAATGACATAGCAATATAATTTAATAATATATAAAATATTAAAGATAAATTATGCTTTAAATTATGCTCCAAACAAAATATTTTGCAAAACCACAATTTCTATCAACGCCATAAGAAAACTTTGAAATATATAAGAGCAATAACATTTCTCAATTACTCAAGTCTGTACTTCGTGTAAAAAAGTGTAGGCAGGTTATTATTAGAAACTGTTACTGAGAAATTTCATATATTATTTGAGCAGTACGTACCTACATATTACGCTAACCGATAAGAGGGACGGGTGTGGTTATTTTATAGCATCTATTTACAAATAGCTGCGGTACACAAATATAAATTGTGATAAGCTGTCAATATCATGTAACAGTGTTTAATTAAAAGGATATAGATTTTTTTTTACATTTTTAAAATGTTATTTCACACTTAGGAAAGAAAGATATTTATTAGAAAACATACAAGACATTTATGGATATAGATTTTTTCTTGACCTAATTAATTTAATAGTTTTAATAATTTTAATGAACATTAGTGTCTGCAAAAATAGTTTCATAAAATACATCATTTTAGTACCTAATACATATTAATTAAGTATATTAGGTACTAATACATCATATTAGTAACTAATCTACTCTATTGATAAAATCAAATCAGCTTCACGCTGTATCCCGCACACTGCAGGGTAGGCAGGTAACCTAGTTTTAAGATACTCTGTTCCTCAGTTTCTGCCGAATCTGGAGGCATTGCGTGTTGAGTGTCAGAACTCAACGCCGCGCTTAACCTCGACACCAGAGCAAAGAAATGGAAATATAAATTTAAGTAAATATTTCATCTCCTCGAGTGGGGATCGAACCCACAACTAGTCCGTTTTACAGTCACACTTTGTGCCCCTGCGCCACGACGGCCTAATATATGTAATATTTTCTTTGCTTATTATATATCAACAACAAAAGAACTACTGTGCCCGAAGTAAAACTGGTTTGTGGATTAAATGGATATAATAAATTTCTATAGGTAAGTTCTTCCTTGATAAATGAACAACAATCTAACATATTTTTTCTTAAATTTAAATCTGTAGTTAGGAACTAGTAATTATAAGCTGATAAGTGATAACTCTGAACCCAGGCACAGTGGGTTACATCGGAACGATTGACGTAATGTAATATATATATCCAAACCGAACACATTTTTTCCAGCTTATAATAAAAATTGCTGTCTAATACCAGTGTAAATTAAGAAAGGACATTAAAAAACCAACTTACGGCGTGCTTCTTAGCGATCTGCATAACAGTTTTCCATGTGACTTCGTTGAGGAGTTTCGTCTGTGTGATGAACATTTTCTCCTTCGACGCGACCAAGCTGGCCATGCAGTGGTAGCATTCTTCCTCTGAAAATAAAAGATAAATTTTCATCAGTAAGGAACTAAATACGGTACATACTAGATTTCATTTAGTAATTGAAATACCAGATTTTTAATTTCACAATGTAAATAGTATAAAAAAGAATTTAATATTAGTCTCCTACAAATAAAAACATAGGACGTTTGAAGTTTAAGCAAACATCCTATCCTATTATGTATATGGGTGTATTGTTTTTAACTGACAGAAAGATATAGAGATTTTTTATTCTAAAATAATTGCATAGTAATTATGTATATAAAAAAATAAAATTACAAACACAATATAATATTTTTAGTATCGTCTATAGATACATATATTAAGCATAACCGACTGGTGTTAATCGTTAAAGAGCATTCATCAATTATCATCTATATATTATTTCCTCTTTCTTTAGCAGAGCCTGCTCGTGTTCTAAATAAAATTCAAGAAAATGTGTTATTATTTACTTGAAAAATAATTTTGGAGGCAATTAAAATCAACATTATTTATGAGCGATCTCTGGAAATATAACATTACATTGACAAGTGTAAACAGAAATGCAGATGCGAAGTAAAATTACTCGGTTCTCTTAAATCAGTCATATTTCATTTGTGCCAAGGCCTTTTTATTAAAATCATAAATTATAAAAAAACACATAAATCATTATTTTTTGCTTTTATAACTAGAAGTAACTAAAACAAACTAAAATAAAAACTAATCGTCTCTCTCTAACATTCACTTTTCTAACAGAAAATTGATTGAAATTTCACAAATCAATTTCAGAGTATAATTGAAGTCATCATGAAAACGCTCGACACCGATTCTGAAACACGTCGAACTCAATCAGTGAAGTGACTGAGGCTGATCGATCGTAATCGAGGCGAATGTGGAGAGAACCAAGCGATATGACAAATTTGGACGATATTAAATGATTTAGAAGGAATGTTATTTTATATATTACTTAGCATTTACCTAAGACTATGCTACTATGTCAAGACCGTAACGATAACAAGAGAAGAAATTAATTTCAAATTGACGACGATAAAATCTTTGACAAAAAAATATCTTTTTATCATTGTATTTGTCTTTCGTTGTACTTTAGTCATCTTATTTACAATTGCATTTTACATAAACAAATAAAATAGATTTTTATTTAAAGTTCTTTTGTTGTTGATATATAATAAGCAAATAAAATATTACATTTATTAAATCGTCGTGGCACAGGGGCACAAGGGTGTGACTGTAACGCGACGGTTGAGGGTTAGATCCCCATGCTAGGGAATGAATCATTATTTCTTAATCTTTTCATTTCTTCGCTCTGGCACCCAGACTAAGACCCGGTGTTCCGCCACTCAACAAGTGGGGAACGGATAGTCTTAACACTAGGTTAAAGATAACCCAATAACATTTACAATCGAAAGCAGCCAACCATTAGGAAACATTTATAACAGAGAAAATATATTGCAAACCTTTTAAAATATGACATAATGTTAAAACGTGCAGCTTGCTCTCTCTCCATACAATATGAACGTACATTTAATTCACTTTTCTCTTAATACATTTATAGCACTCAACGCGAAATGAGAACAAAGCGCGCTCGCAACTCTCAGAGGGTGGTGCAAAAAGGAAAATCTAGTTAGAGAAAGGATTGCTAATAGCGCTATAAATGTAGAATTATTGCATTATATCAGAATATTACGTTTGGAATTTATTATATTATACTTTTATAGTCATTATAGGGGCCGTCGTGGCACGGCGGCATAGCGTCTGACTATAGACGCAACGATTGTGATTTGTGGGTTCAATTCCCACTCTGAGGATTGAATTTTTATTCCCTCGCGATTGCTAACAAGACAGAGCGCGGTATTGAGTTTAATATTTTGAAGACATAAAAATACTTACTAAAGAAAGATAAATGCTAAATAAACGACGTAACAGTTCATTTATTACACAAAAAACATTAGTCGCATTCACTTATGTAAGAGTACTTGCTTTGTATAGAAATTATAGTAATGTTCCAAAGAAGTCACAAATCAATAAGTTCACAGGTCAATATTGTATTGTTGTATACAATTACAAATAAATAAAAGGGAATTTATGTGTGCCTGTTATTTCGAAATACTCATAGTTTAAAGTAACCAAAATGCTTAAAATTCGATGTTAAAGTGATGTTGAGGTGAACTCATTTTAAAATTAGATTCTCCGACAATATTAAGTGTCACACGACAATATCATAATAAAATATTATTATATCATGATAAAATATTTAAAAGTTATTTCACTTTGCTAATCTTTAAAATTTTTCGGCCGTAGCGACGCAGCGGTTGTGGGTTCGACTACCAAACCAAGGAATAAATTTTCATTTTCTATCTCTAGAAAAAAAAAAAAACAAAACGTTGAGTTCCGCCACTCAACACGCAATGTCACGAAACATAGTGGACTCTAGATACCCCCTACCACCCTGCTATACACGTGATAAAGCGTCAAACTAGGAAAATAAATCTATAAAAATTTGATAGTAAAATAAAAATCCATCTCCAGCCGACACTACTAAATAAGTAAACAATAACAAAACCCTCATGTTCGCATAAGGTACCTACCTACCTACCAACGTAACATTAATCTCGGCAATTAAACAACAAGTATTTAATTCCTTATAAGTGACATTTACCCTTTGCCATGTTAAACATAAAATATTATGTAGATTACAAAATGTAGAGCGGCTAAGTGTTAAATGATAATATATTATATTGTATACTGCTTGTGTGCATCCTGTATAACGTTTAATATTCAATGAGAACACATGAATATGACTATTTATAGAACAAAACACAATTTTCTATAGCAGTTAGATTTATTATACTTATTAGTATAAAAGAAAAAGTATGTTTTTCTTTTTCGTTAGCTTACATCCATACTCCATCACATAGCAGGATAGATAGGGGGCAACCTAGGCTAGTGTCAAGACACTCCATTCCCATGCAGATTCCGTTTCCCACTACGACATGACGTGATAATTTATAATTAGGCCGAGGGATGACTGTTAAAGGCGCTTTACAATTGAATCGAAATATCCATATGTAATACCTTCCCTTAAAACACGAAATGATATCGATCATTAATAAAAAACAGTATCAAACAAAAACAACAGTGACGAATGGTTATTAAAAACGTAAACAAATTAATTGGCACGCTTAAATGCCATATAATTTAATAGGCAATCATTGGGAGAACGTCACTTTTGGCAGTTAGCAGAACTGACTTGGCCACCGTTACCCGTGAAGCAATTAGAATTATTATTGTTATTTTATATTATTATGGTACAGTAGTACTTGTATGTATAATATATAGTATGGTTGCGGGTTCGATCGCTCGATGGAATAGATATAATTGAACAATACGGCGTTAAATTACGCAACTAAACGTATTATATATTGTATTAGGGCGGAAAACAGAACGTCTTTATTTAACACTACCACACCCTTCTTCAGCTGGTCATGCGTGAAGAAATATTTAAATATACTTATGTATATATATAAATGTAATAATGTATGCAGTTAGGCGGAAACATTATTTCAATAAACAACTTTATATATTTACAGTACCTGCTCTCACAATGTTTACTAGACGAGTGTATCTGCAAACGATACAATTCTGATATCTCGATAATCATTTAGATGGTTTTACAATTATTTCAATAAACATTTCAATCAAAGATCTTTATTTTATTAAAATTAAAAAAAAAATAGATAAATATATCCTTTTTTTAGATTAACGCTGTATCCCGCACATAGGCAGATAGACAGATCGAATCCTGGAAACCTAGTGTTAAGACACTCTGTTCCCATTAAGCACACATTTCCGCCGAACTCTGCAGGCTTTGCGTGTTTAAATAAAATTTATTATTATTGTAACTTTCAAAATAGATTTCGAACTATACAGAAGGTAGGGTCGACGTTTGAAAACACAGCAGGAAGCTCCGGAGGATATGTATGAAGAGGCTGATGACAGTGGACGAGACAAAACAAGTATGCAGAGACCGCAGCGTTTGGCGCTTCGTCCTCTCTAACTACCCCGCTAGTTTTAGACATAATTTACGCTTAGGACATGATATATTAAACAAAATGTATATTTTATTTTTTATATCAAAACAAGAATAAAGTGCTAAAACACCCATACATTTACCCACTATTTAAAATCATTCACAAACAAAAAAAAAATTAACAATGCATATTAAAAATCGTGTAAGCCGCAATAAAAGTATCATGACTACCTACCATAAAACCTACATACATACACAGTTAATGAATCAATACACAAACGAACAGCAGACAGATTTATATAACAATAAATTATTAGAACAAACAAGTAATATATAAGTCGAACATAAATTCCAAAATATATAATAATATGAACATTCTAACATTATATTTATGGTCCCTTATCAGATAAGGACCGAGTCACGTGTAGGAGACGAAGCAATAACTGATTGATTGGCACATAAAACCTATCTTGTTGGTGTTTATTGCGGCAAGTGCGGCGGGATCTTTATTGGTCGCACCCTGTTTCGTCTGTTACAATGTATTATCCGTTTGTATATAAAATTTCGTTTTTACGAGTACCCAACGACGATAAATGAAATTATAAGTACGCAGTACGTACTTTAGTAATTTTGTGATAGAAGATATTTTAGTAGTAGGTATAAATAAAATAATAATGATTTCTTTTTTATATTTACTACAATAACTCGTTAAAATAAATATATCAGAAGATACAGAAAAATCTATTTGAAAGTTCAAAAATATCCACTTTTAAGCACTAGGTTTTAATTATAGACAATTTATCTAAACCGATTTATACCCGACACGTGTCAAAAATACTTAAAAATTAGCAAGACTGTATTATAAACAGTATCTTACATTAGAATAAAGATAAGAAGTTTTCCTAAAACTACATATCAGCTATGTTATGTCCAACCGACAGTAATAGAGTCTCCCACGAACAAACCGATCACTACCGTTATGCATCGTTTGATGTCCAGTAAATTAGCATCTTTAGAGGAGAAAGTAAACGCTAAACAGTACAAAATAATACAGTAAATTTAAATTGATTGCTTCATTTATAGAAGAAAAAAAATTAGGAATCAATCAACATTATGCATTAAGATTTTATTTAATTAATAGAACATAGTTGTTCCAAAAGCTTAATTTAATACACATTCGAGAAATAAATAGTTTCTGAAATCACAACAAAAAAACAAATTATATTATATATAAATAAATGCATTTTATGCGAATTTATGTACAGTCTGTAAATATTAAAGGCTTTAGATGAGATAATATACTTTTATACGATATTATAATAAATATGACTAATAAATGACGTCGCGATAGAGCAGTGACGTGTCGATTCAAATCCCATTTGCAGAATGTTTATAATAGATATAGATATTTCTTTCGTATCCTATATATTAACTAGGCAGAGAGCGGCATTGGATTTTTCACTCAAAAGGTGAGTTATGTTTTTAGCGCGTATGTACGTATATACGTATATGTCCGTTGCTTTGTATTGTTATTAATTGTAACTAAATGATTAAAATATTACTAGTGGCGACATTTAGCTATATGTGTACTTCCTTACCATCTGTCAAAGTCATATTCATTCTCTAATAAACTACTATCCAATGTCCATGCGTTTTATTAGGTTATGGGCCCAGACCATAATTCGCGATAAAATTGCAGTTTATATTTCGTAAATATTTACTTTTCGTGGACTATCAGTGTACCGTTTGATATTAAAATATAAAATCGCGGTGGAAATCGCTCCTTTGTGGACCTATATCCAGATTGACTGTCGGCTACCTCGTGGCGTAGTAAATTTTTTGCAAGATGGCTGGAAGTTACATAGTGAATGTGCCTAAACTAAAAGGACGAGAAAATTATGATGAATGGGCGTTTGCAGCGGAAAATTTTCTAATGTTAGATGGTGTGGATATCCATAAACAGGAATCTACTGATGCCTTTTCCGTTGATGAAAAAAAGGCAAAAGCGAAACTCATCATGACAATTGATTCATCTATTTATGTTCACATCAAAAACGAGCAAACAGTTCAAGGTGTGTGGAAACGTTTGAAGTGTCTTTATGACGACTCTGGTTTTACGCGTCGCATCAGCTTACTTCGTCAGCTAATTTCTATTCGATTGGAAGATTGCGAATCAATGGGGACATACGTTACACAAATGGTGGATACTGCCCAGAAATTAAAAGGTACCGGTTTCCAGATCACTGAAGAGTGGATTGGTTCGATGCTATTGGCGGGGCTAACAGAAAGGTTTGCTCCCATGATAATGGCTATAGAACATTCTGGCATGATTATCAGTACGGACATTATCAAGTCAAAATTATTAGACATGAGTTCGGAAGTTGATACCAACGTAACAAACAACGCTTTTTTGTCGAAAGGTTGGCAACACTGTAGCAAGAAAGCCAACATAGCAGATACACAAAAAAAGAAAATGGCGTCTTCGAAATCTGTCAAAGCGTTACGCTGTTACAAATGTAAACAACTCGGTCATTATATGAATAAATGCCCGAATAATAATAATAAAAGTGAAATAAATGCTTTTAGTGCGATATTTATGCACAGTACTTTTCAAAAAACTGATTGGTATATAGATTCCGGGGCAAGCTCGCATATGATTACAGATAAGAATTGTTTAGAAAATGTCACACTCGGCCACAAAGTAAAGGAGATAGTAGTTGCAAACAAGGAAATAGTACCAGTTATATGCTCAGGAAATACAATGATTAGAACCATAGTTGATAATTCAGAATTCGACATTACAGTCAAGGATGTGTTGTGTGTTCCTAACCTGTCAACCAATTTGTTATCGGTAAGTCAACTTATTCGAAATGGAAACAAAGTTAATTTTGAAAAAGAAGTTTGCTATATACGCAATAGACAGAATGTACTGATTGGAAAAGCAAATTTGTTGAATGGAGTATACAGGTTGAATATAAAGTCAGGAAGTTTGGCGGCATGCTCAGCTACAACAATGACAAGTGAGATATGGCACCGTAGACTGGGACACATTAATAGCAAGGACCTGAATGCTATGAGGAATGGCGCTGTAGAAGGAATTTCGTACATTGATAAAGCAGAAATTGATAAATCTAACTGCATCACATGCTGTGAAGGTAAGCAGGCAAGATTACCTTTTTCACACAAAGGCAAGAGGTGTGAAAATGTGCTTGAAATTGTTCATGCGGACCTTTGTGGGCCGATGGAACAGGTCTCTTTGGGCCAAGCAAGATATTTTTTGCTTTTTGTTGATGACTTCAGTAGAATGGCTTTTGTCTACTTCCTCAAGGCCAAAAATCAAGCTTTAAAGTATTTCAAGGAGTTTAAAGTTCTTGTTGAAACACAAACAGGAAATAAACTGAAAGTTTTAAGAACAGATAATGGTAGGGAGTTCTGTTCTGTGGAATTTGATGACTATTTAAAGACAAATGGAATAGTTCATCAAACAACAAACCCGTATACACCAGAACAAAATGGTCTTTGTGAACGACTAAATAGAACAGTTGTGGAGAGAGCTCGATGTCTTTTGTTTGAAGCGAATCTTGATAAAAGATTTTGGGCAGAAGCAGTCAATACTGCTGTCTATTTACGGAATAGAACGCTAGCTTCGGGTCTACAAAAAACACCATATGAGTTATGGAGTAATAAAAAACCAGATCTCAGCCACGTTCGGATATTTGGAAGTCGTGCAATGGTCCATGTTCCTAAAGCAAAGAGAACCAAATGGGATAAAAAATCTGAAGTATATATCATGATTGGTTACGCAGAAAATACCAAGGGCTATAGATTATATAATCTAAGGTCAAAGAGTATTACTACTAGTAGAGATGTTTTCATTATGGAGGAAACAAACTCAGATATAGTACAAGCAGTGGTAAAAGATAATAAAGACATTGAACCTATTATTGAAGATAAAGAAGTGGAAAATGATACCACTTTGAGTCCAGAAAAAGATAGCTTAATCTCTGAACGGGATGATACATATATACCATATGCGACTACTAGCTCGTCTAGCTCGGAAGAATTCTGTGATAGCAAGTCTCTGTGTGATGAAGCTGAAAGCTTAGAACAAGAGTTTGCTGACATTGGGAAGAGAGAAAAAAGAAAACCAGACAGGTATGGATATGGTAATATATGTAAAATTGATGAAGGCTTGGATGAGAACAATTTCACATATGAGGAGGTTATGAGTGGACCTGAACGAGAGCAGTGGTGCAGTGCCATGGAGGAAGAGCTAAAATCCTTTGAAGAAAACGAAGCTTGGGAATTAGTGAGCAAACCAAGTGATGCTAAGGTGGTGCAGTGCAAGTGGGTGTATAAAAAGAAATTAAATGTTAATAACACAGTGCGATATAGAGCAAGATTAGTGGCAAAAGGTTTCACACAACGTGAAGGCATAGATTATAAAGAAACTTTTTCACCAGTGCTTAAATTTTCCACTTTAAAATTGTTATTTGCTTTGAGTGTTAAATTAGACCTTAATATATGCCATTTAGATGTAATTACAGCTTTTTTAAATGGCCACTTAGATGAGACTGTTTATATGCAGTTACCTCAGAATTTTAAATGTGATATGGTTCAGAATAAAGTTTTAAAATTAAAAAGGGCCATATATGGGTTAAAGCAGTCAGCTAGGGCCTGGTATAAGCAGGTTGATGATTATTTACAAAAGTTGGGGTATCAAAAGTCATTGTATGAACATTGTTTGTTTGTAAAATTATCTGAAAATGTTAAAACATTAGTGGCTTTGTTTGTTGATGATTTCTTCATATTTTATAACTGTAATAAAGAAGTAGAATATTTGAAGGGTCAATTAAGCAAAAGATTTAAGTTAAAAGATCTAGGTCAGTTAAGACAGTGTCTAGGTATGACTATTAAGATACAGAAAGATTGTATTTCTATTGATCAAGAGAAGTTTATTGATAAATTATTGTATAAATTTTGCCTGGAAAAATGTAAAAATGTAGAAACTCCTATGGAAATTAATTTGAAATTGAAAAAAGAAAAGAAATTAAATTCAAATTTTCCTTATCAACAACTAATAGGGAGCTTAATGTATCTGTCAGTTTTGACTAGACCTGACATCTCATATTGTATTAGTTATTTAAGTCAATTTAATAACTGTAATACAGAAACACATTGGAAACATGCTAAAAGAGTTTTAAAATATTTAAGTTGTACAAAGTCATTTGGCTTAAAATATGTTAAAAATAAATTAGATTTAATTGGTTTCGCTGATGCTGATTGGGCATCTGATAATTTAGATAGAAGATCTTATACAGGATATTGTTTTGTATATTCAGGTTGTCTAGTATCTCATGAAAGTAGAAAGCAACAGACGGTGGCTTTGTCAAGCACCGAAGCTGAATACATGGCTGTATGTGAAGCTAGTAAAGAGGCAATTTTCTTAAAGAATTTATTATGTGAATTAACTAACAGACCAGATAATATGCCTATTTTGATGTATAATGACAGCCAAAGTGCTTTAAAACTTACTGAAAATTCTGTATATCATAGACGTAGCAAACATATTGATATAAAATTTCATTTTATACGGGAAGCAGTATGTAATAAATTTGTTAAATTAGAATATTTAAAGAGTTCTGAAATGCCAGCTGATTTATTGACTAAAAGTCTGTCTAAAATTAAACATTATTATTTTATGAATAAGATGGGTGTGGTGGCATTACACAAGTAATATACTCATAACATTGTTTTGTTTGATATTGTTTAATAAACATATTTTAGATTATTTAGTTAAGTGGTGGTATTGTTATTAATTGTAACTAAATGATTAAAATATTACTAGTGGCGACATTTAGCTATATGTGTACTTCCTTACCATCTGTCAAAGTCATATTCATTCTCTAATAAACTACTATCCAATGTCCATGCGTTTTATTACTTTGTTCCCCTGTATCTGTTAAACAAGTGCTTTGTCTTGATGGCGCGAGTGTTACTGGATATACAAATTAAGTTTATGCAGTCGGGGGGTTTTGTTTTGTATATAATTAATTTGTTAATTTATCTAGTAATCTTATATTTTTTATGTAAAACTTTATATCGACACTCAGCATAGGTAAACTCCTTTTAATATAAAAAAGTAACAATTTCATGACATAACAAAATAAGAGTGCAACGACACTGTGGACGAATATACCTACATACCTACATACAAATTGCAACGTTTAATAATAGGAACTTGGCATTACGTTAACAATATACATCGAAACAAACAAGTCCTTGGCAAAGAAAGTCGGGCGCGTCAGTCGATTTACGTGCGCAATATTGATAAATCAACGGTACCGGGATAAATACGGACAAACGTGCTTATATCTAGATCACTATTCATACATAGGTACTTGTGAAGAGGGAACCTGGGAACCTAGAGTTAGGATACCTACTCCGCTGTCTTATTATCAGAGCAAAGAAATTAAAATATTAAATATACTTTCCTTTCTAAAATGCAATGGGTGTATATGTATGTATGTATTAAAAAAAAAATTAAAATTAAATTAGCTTCACGCTGTATCAAGCACACAGCAGGGTAGGCAGAGGGAACCTAGTGTTAAGACACTCCGTTCCCCACTTTCTGCCGAATTCTGGAGGCATTGCGTGTTGAGTGGCAGAACTCAACGCCGCGCTTAACTTCGACACCAGAGCGAAGAAATGGAAATATAAATTTAAGTAAATATTTTATCTTCTCGAATGGGGATCGAACCCACAACCAGTCGGTTTTGCAGTCACACCTCGTGCCGCTGCGCCACGACCGGCCTCGTATGTATGTATAAAATACATATTTTAAATTTTTAGTAACCTAGATTGTGAAGCTATTTCAAAACAGTATTGTTGAGCCTAAATTTTCTAAAGCGAAAACGCATTGACTTTAAATATCGGATAGGTAAAGATTAAAAATAAGTTTTAATAAGTTAAAAGGCCTTTATTGCGATGTGTACATGTACAAATCAACGTATATAGTATGGGTACCATAACATTTTTTATAAAATAACGTAATATTTTCTTTATTTATTTAACATTAGTTTTAAAATACGAGTTTGTAATCTGATAAAGTTATACAAAACCAAAGCAAAGTTGTATGGCAGAAAACAAAGGGATCAACCAACCATTCATATTAGAGGTATATCTAACAGTGAGTCAAAAGCCGATTATTGAAGATATTTTTGTACAATAGGAGGAGGTAATTGAAATGGTGACCTCGGCGGGACTCCGCTCGATTTTTAAGTACCTATTCCATTAGAATAAATTCAACATATAGAGTAGCTATAACAGACTACTATAGAATAAATAAATTTACTATTATATAAAAAAAAATAAACTAATATAATAAAGCAAAAGAGTTACTGCAGATTAGTTAGCTACATTCTTCAGGATTGCTTATCCATACCTATATTATAAATTCGAAAGTAACTCTGTCTGTCTGTCTGTCTGTCTATCTGTCTGTCTGTCTGTTACGCAATCAGGGCCAAACCGCTAATTCAATTGTGATAAAATACTCATAAAGAGATACTTAAGGGTCTTCGGATGAACATAGGTTACTTTTTTTTCTCATATTTGTAATATTGTCGATATATACTAATATATTAAAATACTTTTTAGTTTGACAGGCCATTTATTCCGCCATGTTAATAACAACCGACCGTTGCTAAGCAACGGTTTGCAAAGTTTGTTTGTTATAAGAAAACGTCACCCAAAATGAGCTTAACGCATACATAGCGGGCGCCGACTCAACCTTATGAGATACATAAAAACATTGTTTTACAAAAATATTGTTCTTTAATGTTTAAAAAAGTCCGCTATACATATACCATGTTTATCTCTGAAGGTTAAGCAAAAGTAATCATTTTAATTAATTTACTTTATATTTATCGGGTTTTTGTTGTATGTATTTTCTATAATTTGATATTGATACTTATGAAAATGAATATAATAGTCACTTTTAACATTTCATCTGGATTGAAATTATAGTTTACTGCATAACATTCTAATAAATAATTAAGGAGATGTCACTGATTCGAAATGACCTAGCCTACAAGCGGCACTATGCCGCATGACCGACGCGAACGGGCAGATGACTTTGACAGTTTTGTAAATTTTCATACATTTTCGAACTACTATTATTTTTTATGTAATTATAATTAATTTATACTTTTCTTTGGTTCTTCGCTTATTCGAGTAGTAGTTTAATTAGATTTTCATAAATTTCTTGGTGTGGTGTAAGTTGCGCCCCGTGCGGCAGCGGCATAATATTATTTAAGTACTTATTATTTAAGGAAAGAATTGTTGCTTATTTCATCTTGGATGGTTATCTATTGCGTTGTTATACACTTAATAAAATATGGTTTTAGTTTTTTGGGATTTTAATTGATATTGCTCGCAAAACTTATCATATTTAATGTAGAAAGGACTTTAGTTAGGTATTTCATATAGTATCTATGTACGCGCGCAAGGAAAACGTGTAAAAAGATTTTTCCCGGGTAAATCAGTAAAATCGATCACTGAAAGTCCAATAAAAATCAGTTCAGTTATTCTGGACATTAGCTCGGGGAAATAGAAAGACAGACAGAGACAAAAAATATAATATTTTTTATTGTATTAAGTAAATAACCACATGCACTTGCAAAAACATAGCACAACACATTTAATTTTAATTCTTTTAAATATTTATTTTACTTTGATGATATTAATAATGTAGCTGGTTTTGTTTAATTTTTTTATAAATATTTTAATATGATTACGTTTACTTATAATTTTTTTCATTCAAATTAGATATTTTCAAAAACAATTTCATAAATATATCTAATAAGCATTCGTATAGTTCAAGCGGGCGAAGCCGCGTCCGGGTCCGCTAGTAGGCTATATTAACATTGCGATGTAAGTCTTAGTTAGCCTTAAACAATGAAATAACATTAAATAATTAACGTCATCGAATTGCTTTAACGTGCACGTGCACTGCAAAAATAGTTAAATATATGTCAGTACGTTGTATCACAAAAATATTCATTTTTTTAGTTCTTATACAACACTGTATATAAATAAGTCACAATAATGCAGTTAATGCCAAAAAATAATAGAAAATTGTAAGGTGGCTGATATTTCATCGATTTTCACATGACACTTATATTAAAACTTACGAGCGTAAGTTATTTCATTATCAAGGAACTTTAATGAAGATAACTTTGGGCTTTTATAGCATATAATTTGGAGATATAATTTGAAGAAAGTGTAAAACTATAATAATTCTACGTTCTGTTTACGAAAGCACGCCTAGGCTAGAGTGCCGCAGGGTGCGCCCTTACCATTGATGACGTCCTCTCAAGGAGCCACGTAGTGCTTGGACATTTTTCACGATTGAATATATAAATCTATTGGGAAGTGCAGCATAATAGAAGTATTATGTAGAATGCGGGCAAAGCCGCGAGAAGACTGCTAGTGTACAATGTCAAAGTATTTTGGAATAATAAATGAAAATTTGAATATTTTTAATTCAAATTCCTCATCGAAGGTATCTAACCTAGAAGATAACCCAATAAATTACCGTAAACAGAAATATGTATTATCATATAAAAGAAAACAGGAACGGATTTCAGTCAGTCAGTTTCACCATATAAAAATGTGACTTCGTGGAACTTCACTTGTGATTTTGCTGTAAATTTTCAATTTTATTTTAAAGATTACATGTTGCATATATGTACATAGATAGAAAGAAGAGCCTTATCTATAGCGTCCTTTCTCTTTTATTATACATTAATATTTTATTGGACACTACTTTCCACACGCAGTATTTGCAACTTTGAGGCATTGTCGTAATGTCTATTATAACAGTATAATAAATTTTGCGTAAATATCGAATTGGCAGTCGTAAACATTCAGCGGGATATGGTCGTCATAAAACGTTGTAGACTTAGTGTTGTGGTTATAAAATAGAAAAATCTAAAAGGAAATGTAGGGAAGTAGAATATTATTATCACGCATGGAAGAAACACGCAGGAAAAAATCAAACGGAGGTTATCTATACATTAATTATTTTGTATAATATATCAGAAATCGCTAAACAGAAATAAAATTAATCAAACACCTGTTTAAAATAGTCTTGTATTTTCTACAATAACTAATTTTGTCATAATTATTCTTACACTAGGATAATTTTAAAAAATAGGTACTTCTACAAGAATGTTATAGAAGTAGTTTTCAATATTTTATATCTGATGTTTGATTTATAGTACAAATTAGAAATATTTTTAAGTTATGTCAGATTTTGTTAAGTCATGGTTATAAGTAAAATCGAGAGGTGGAACTTACAACTAAAATTAATAAACATTAATACTAAAATAGTCATCGTAGAATTCCTCTTAAAGTTTAATATATATACTCTAAAGAGTTTTAAAAATTATCAGAATCAATACGATACTTTAGAAATAGTTACATAAATATTTCCTCAACAGAGTTAATGAACTAACAAGTTTCGTATATGCCAGGCACGAATCGGGAGCCTATCAAATATGCCTACACTCTGGTCAAGGTCGCGGGAATCCGATGTCTTGATGGATGGGAATTACAGGTCTGATCTGTGTGAAGATCCTTGGAGGAATGTCCAAAATGGCCTATGTCCAAAAGTGGGCAGTAGCTGTTGTTAGGATGATGAATCAGTTTCTAATAAGCCCGGAGAAAAGGCAACCATACCTCTATCAGGTATTCTAAAATTTAATTCTCTTAATATATGAAGATTCATGAAAAGCATTAATACAATTGTTTCAATAACATTTAGTAATAATTCAAAAACAAAACAGAAAAAATTTTGCATATGGGTCGAAGGTAAACTACTTATAGATAAGACCTTAGTTGAGGACAATTTACTCTGCCAATCTAAAGTTAATAAAATTCATTTCATTCAATTGCAAGGCTTTCAAGAAAAATACTACTTCTATACTTAATATTATAAAGCTGATGAATTTGTTTATTTGAACGCACTAATCTCAGGAACTGCTAAATTGATTAATTATTACAAAATGACATGACGTTAAATGACGTTCAATTTGTATGACGATACTTATCCGCTATCTTTCACGTTGACGTGTTACCACGTTGTTTAATATAACAAGTAGGCTGAATTATAACGGGACGTCACGTTCTGAAATAATATATGGGATGCACAGTGAATGAATGACAAAGCTTTCTTTTAATATAAAAAGAAATTATTCAAAAATATAAAAGCAATATAAAAAAATACAAAAGTTTTAAATGATCTATGTCTTTAAAAAGGTAATAAGAATGTCTGTTCTTTAAAGGCGGTGGTTTATGTAAGTTTAATTTTAATTTGGAAAATTACACAATCCACCTAAAGAGAATAGAAATATTGTAAGAATGCTTTCTTCGGGTGCGCTGCTGGAATTATTGGTATTACATATATTACATATATATGACACATTCTAAAAGTTTTCTCAAATATAAACGTTAATATACTTCATTATTATAGTTATAGGACAATAAATATTTTCATTCTAATTGATTAATTAGAATTATAATATTCATCTAATATATGGATTTGTATAAAAATGAATGTGATTGCGTCCTCTTCTTCTCTTTCTGTCTTGACATGAATATTTATCCAAATTAATTATTTAACAATTAACCATATAAGTATATAAGCTATAAGAGCTACTTTTTCATATTTTTTTATAATTAAATTTTACTAAAAAATAACATATGTCACGCACCTTTTATTATATACATTAAACTATATTTATATAGAATATAGATGAATCACTATCTGATAATGTATCAAGAATAGATAGAATAGAAGTAAATTATGTTAGCATAAATAAAAAAATTAACAAGTCTAAAATACTATGATATTACGTCAGAATTAACTACGCTATTCTTTACCTAATTTAAAAAAATAACATCTTACGTTCATTAATATCAGTTTTATAATTATAGTATTGTATTACTAAGCATTAGTCATAGATAACTTTTAAAAAAAAAGAAAAAGAATGTATCCATACAGTTGGTGTACGTGATCACGTACACGCTACCACGCTATTAGTTTACAATTCAATTAAACAAATTCACATAAAATTATAGAGAGGCGGAGTGTCACATGCAAATGAAAAAAATAAATAGTTATCTAAAGTGTCATAAAAGAACGTCCATATCCAATGATATGGACAAATAAACCAATATTGATAAAATTTGCAAGTAAATATATCCGATATAGGGTACCCATTTCATAAGTTGAAGCAAAAATAACTTAAGTAATTGATTTTTTTTAAGTTTTTTGTAGAAAAAATAAAAAAAAATATCATGTTATGTAAGAATATGATCTGTTTAGCAGATAATATTATAAATACACGACGGAAAGTGGGAAACGGAATAGGTTCCCAGGTCTTAATAGGAAAGAAGTGTCTTAACGCTAATGTCCCCTAAAAGTCCCCTCTGCCTACCCTGCTGTGTGCGGGATACAGTATGAAGCTAAATAAAAATTAAATACACTTGTAACAAGAAGAAATACATAAGTAGTAGTACAATAGTTTTTCAGTTTTCGAGCAAAACCGCATGAAGACTTACATAACTGTATTACAAAATACAATAAAAATTGTAATCCTCCATCACTACGTAAATTTAATAGTCCGATAAGGTACCTACGTAAGCGATAATTCGAACGTGAAACACTTCGCCGCCACGAGATAGATCATGACGTAGATAACTTATAGTCACAGATAAGCCCACGCACGCATCGTTTTTAGTTTTATACTTACATATGTTTATAGGTTTATAGCAAAATTGTATAATAAACTCCAAATAGAGAGTCCTACTAATGTATGTTTGTTCCGCTTTCACGCAAAAACTACTGAACGCATTTAGATGAAACTTTACAATAATATATGTAGCTGATACAACATAATAACACATATGCTACAATTATTTTTTATGCCATCTTGTGTAATATGAATAGAATAAAACAATAAGTTCAAGCGGGCGAAGCCGCGTTTAGCATGACAGTATATAAAAAAGTTGGTTTGACTAACTCTCGTTTCTACTATTCTTTTGAACGTCAATATGTTTTCATTTTAATTAAGATCATAATCATATAAATTATATCTACACACTTAATAGCTTTTAAAGATAAAAAATATTTTTTGTCACATGATTTTAGCATGATTCTAAATTAATAACACCGTGTCGTGTTAAATAGGTAAGGTTTACTCAAAATTAATAATTATCATGTATTAATTATTAGAATGTCTATAAATGTGGATATTTCTTGAAACTAAGCTGTTATTATATTATCTAAATAAATTTAATCCTTATTCAAATATGTTTATTGCTTTTACGTTTATTACGTCATCTCTTTTGAACACATCTTTGAAGTTTTCGGACTAAAAGATTTTTCATGTTATAATTTAAATAAAAAAAATAAACTTACTGATTTTTACTAACGTACCATTCAACAAATAAACATAATATCGAAACATATAATATCAATTACTGAATAAGGAAATTTTTAACTTATAATTAATTCAAATGTAAACTGTACCATTAAGACATTACCGCTAATACAAAGTTACGACTTTCGTACAAGTAGTTACGTACTAGGTACGTACATGAAAATGTGGAATACGATATAAACGCTGGGAACGTGGTAAATCAAGCAATTAACACCGATAAACAGATGCGCCGCGACTACCACGAGATATCACATGTGCGGAACAGCACGGCTAATGAGAAAACCACAATTGCATTTTGCTTATAAACTTACAATACCTGCTTACAAAAATTGTAAAACTTATATAAATAGGATAAACTATTCATATATTAATTTCTATGTATTATTATCTCTCCGCTAGGGATAAAACGTGAAGTTAAGTAACTATATATATTTTTTTATATTTTCTGCTACTTAATTTAATATAACTGTTAAAATTAACAATATCAGTCTCTAAATCTAAAGTAAAGAAAGCGGTGTAATAAACAACTACTTAACGAAGTCATTATAGGTGCTAAATTTGTTATAGACATGCGTGACGTTTACCCACAGGTGAACGTCCTTTAGTCTATCTCATTATCTTTTCAAAACCAAATTCTATTTTGTATAAATATTCATAAGCACAAAGTAAAATTTAAATAATTAAAAAAATTATTAATACTTAGCTAAATAGAAAAAAGGTGTTTATCAACACTAAGCTCTGATGCGCTCAGATAAGTGAAATAAAAAAAAAGCTAAATAAATAATTTTTTGTTTTGTTTGTATGTTTTAACATTACATAGGTACTTTAAGGCAGGTGTAGAGCAGGGGCACACGTGTGTAAGTGTAAATACTGGTTGTGGGTCCGATCTCCACTCAAGGAAATGAAATATTTATATTTTATATAAATTTTTCTTTTCATTTCCTCGCTCTGGTGTAGAGGCGCGGCGTTAAGTTCCGCCAGTCAACACGCAATGCCTCCTAAATTCGGCGACAAACGACGAACGAAGTGTCTTAACACTAGGTTAACTCTGCCCTGCTGCGTGCGAGATGCGGTGTGCAGCTGATTTATTATTTTTTTATTTAATTACATGTTTAATACGAAATATTACAACAGATGACCTTGACACACCTCAACCGTTTAATCGTACCAAGCGTATGATTAATGACCTAAAAGTATTAGATGGTGTCACAGCCTGTAATAGAAGTGACACCGGACCTATGCACATGCCACGCCCTATGCTATTGTAGCTGATCTAACTTCATTGTGTTTAAAAAACAACAATAATCGGTATATTTGTGTCTAATTTCATTATAATTGATCGAAATTGATCGTTATACTTCACTTCATGTTTTTTTTATTTATTGTTTTATACAATTAATATGAACAATATACATATACTATTTTTTTTAAATGTTAATATGACGTATGCCTACATAACATTTAATTTTTAAACTAGTAACAGATAAAAACATTAATGTAAATATTTATTTTAATTTTTTTTTGATTAACAATAAAAAATAAAAATAAATGTTACCATTAATAATAAACATTAGTAGATTATTAAGTCAGTCGTGGCGCAGCGGCACGAGGTGTGACTGCAAAACCGACTGGTTGTGGGTTCGATCCCCACTCGAGGAGATGAAATATTTACTTAAATTTATATTTCCATTTTCTTCGCTCTGGCGTCGAGGTTAAGCGCGGCGTTGAGTTCTGCCACTCAACACGCAATGCCTCCAGAATTCGGCAGAAAGTGGGGAACGGAGTGTCTTAACACTAGGTTCCCTCTGCCTACCCTGCTGTGTGCGGGATACAGCGTGAAGCTGATTTTTTTTTTATTATTATTAAGTAAGGGTTTCTGCTTACCATATCAAAGTAACCGGGGAAAAAAATATATGCAATAATAATATCTTTAATGAACAAAGCAAACAAAGAGGTAATTTTTGCAATTTGCTTGATACACTTAACTATTGAGAAAAAGGGATAATAACAAACACATCCTTGATTGGTTAAGATAATTATTGAAAATATGCCAACTAGTTTATCAGAATATTACCTATATATATATTAAATATATATTAAGAAAAACCAATAATTATAACAATATGTCACTCAGAATTAGTAAAAACTTTAAAAAGAAAAAAATATTATTATAGTATATTATACCTAAACTAACTTCATAACACAAAAATAGCCAAAAATCATAAGTATGTGATATGTATCATGTTACTTTTTTGAGAGAAAAAAGAGAATCTACTATCATATCATTCTATTCTCCTCCTTTCATTCATTTTCGAGATTCAAACGTTTCAGAATGACGTCAATACCAATAAAATATAAAACAGTGTATATATAAAATTAAAAGATAAAGTATTTTTACAATACATTTACTATAAGTGATATTTTATGGTCATACCTACATACGATAGCAAAATGTTCTTTTTATTTAATACCATTCTATTTCCATTGCAAACCGTAAACTTTTCCAGAAGTAATAAAACCGCAACACATGTTATAACGACACATTGCATTATAAAATTTGATGTGCTGAAATTACAGCAATAAATAACGCGTAAAAAATCATAACGAGACCAGATACTAAATAAAACGGTCCATGTGAATTGCTTTAGTTATAATAATGTCTTCATAAAAAGAGATCTAAGGTATCAATAGAATGTAACGATCTTGTACACTTGTATGTATGTAGAATTCATTATACAACATCTTAGCTTTTCATGATTGACAAAGCCGTCGTCGTGACTGTAAACGGAATGGTTAGGATTTCGATTCCCACTCAAGAATTATGTTCATTTTGCTCAAGACAAAGTGCAGCGATCCATACGCAATGTCTCGTAAATCGGTCGATGCGTGAGGGACGGAGTGTCCTAACACTAGTCTCTATATGCCTACACTGCTATATGCCGGATATAGAAAATAAACTAAAAACATACCCATAAAGGAGTCTGGTATCACGTACGGCGAGGATAATGGGCTTCAATTTTAAGTCATACGACAACATTATAGAACGTAACTCATAGATATCGATCAATTTTGTCTACACCAGTTTTAATATTTTTTTATTACGGGAGATGCTATCTTGATAGTTATTTTGTCGTTTAGGTATTATTGTAATGTAATATGAAAGATGTTTTTATGTATACAAACTATTCGATAGAGATAAGAAAAGGAAGTAGGCAGGTAGGGCCTAGTAAGGAGTTACCTTTTTTATTCAACCAAGAACAATACTCACTGAGTTTTGCAATATATATTTTTATTCAAATCCTTCTCTACTAAGAGTGTGCGTTTAAAAAAAAACAAAATTTTTAACTCTTTTTCTGCCGAAAAAAATATAACAAGCAAAAATTTAAATCTATATTATTAGTAAATCACCAGCCCAGCTTCCGTCACATACCATTGTCAATGATAAGGCAACGACCTCAACTGTAATGGGCGAACATAAAAATACTACAATGCCACCACCACCTGGCGTACGAGAGAACTGTTACACAAATATACACCTACCATATATAGTTCATATAAATATGTATTGATGATGATAGAATTGATATATAGAAGTAGGTAAGGATCGTCACATAAAGTATAACCTACGCTCTAAATATGGTATGTTTTTTTTGTTTGTTAAAATTGGAAAATGATGAATTAATTTTATATAGAATAAAAAAATATGTATTTGTTCACATTCGTGGCGCAGTGGCACAAGCGTGTGACTGTAATATGCGGGATACAGAGTGAAGCAACAAACCAAAAAATATATATTTTTGTTAGCATGTAAGATAATAAGAAGAAATAGAATAGATATCTAATTTTTGAGAAATGCCTAATTCCTGAGAAGCTTACTACCAGTACCTAGCATGATGATATGCGAGATTGTATGAGCACGTGCATCACAAGCTTAAACATTATCGGCAAAACAAACAAAAATATGACTCGATTTCTCCATAAAAGTACTTGTACAGAGATAAAAAATATTAATACAGAAAAATATACGTGACTGTCCTTGTATTTGCAAGTTTGAGGCCAACAACCCACATTCATAATAATGAGAAATATCTCGTTGGAATCAATGAAACGTTAGTGTCTATTTTCAGATATTGTGACAGCTCAGCTCAGTAGTTTCAGTGTGGATGTTAATGTAATATTGTTGCAGTGTAAGCAATTGCATTTTAATTATATAGATCATTAAACACAGTTTATAGTCAATTTAGTTGGACGTTAAGGGATAGAATGCTATTTTAAAGGAAATTGTTGGTAATGAAAAAAATTATAATGCCTTCTCATTAACTATATCAGAGAAATATTTTCCTTATTAGTGAATTATATGAAAAAAGATATACATTTTCAATTATGTTAATAATTATTTATGATCTTTTTGATTTACTTGGAACATTAGTGCACATTTGATCTCTAGTATATTATATTATTAAACAGAATTCAGATGTAAGACCTAGATTAAAAGTTTGCTAGATTAAATTATCAACAAAAACGATGATATTTTACTAGCAAATGATCCCGTGTCACTATAATTATGGATTTCACATTACATATAAAGAAAAACAAACGTTACAATACTTGGTACTTATATATTACTAAAGAACAAACATTTAAACATACATTATATTAGTAAATAATATCCTTAACCATATATTTATATAACATAAAATTAACATATTATACGGCCGTTGGTATCACGATGCGCCTGCGCACGGTAAACAGAGGGCCGCCATTTGTGGTCTGAGCGCAGTTAAACCCAAGCTTTGATGTACGGCGCGACTCGGGCGGCGTCTGTTTATACATGCACGAGTGGAATTCTCTTTTGATTCAGTGGCCTCAAGGCCGCAACTATTTTCTATAGTAATTCACGTGACTTGTTCCATTGGCCAATCGGATTTCGGTTTAACTACTTATTCAATAAACATACAGCATTAGTGAAAACGTTATATAAATACGTATTAATATAGCAACGGAAATAGCTATATTTCCAAACAAATGTTTTTGTTTTACGGATGCCGTTGTGACGCGGTTTGAAATGTATTGTATGCAATAGTTGTGTGTTTGATTCCCAAAGGGATATATAGTAATTTAATAAAATATAAATTGTCTCTGTTGTTCCAGGTGAACTGTGCTATAACTTAACAAAAAAAAAAAACAGCTTCACGCTGTATACCGCACACAGCAGGGTAGGCAGAGGGTCATAAGACTCAAGAACTCAACGCCGCCAACTTAATCTCGACACCAGAGCGAAGAAATGGAAATATAAATTTTAGTAAATATTTCATCTCCTCGAGTGGGAATCGAACCCACATCCAGTCGTAAGTCTATAACTTAACACATATCATTAAAATCGAAAAGTGGAGAGCAGAGTGATTTTTAACTTAACGCTGCGCTTTACCTTGTTACCAGAGCGAGGAAATTAAAATGTTAAATAATTCATTCCCTCGAATGGGAAACGAAGCCACGATCGTCGCGTCTATAGTTAAATGCTAGCGTAAGTCAGTAACAGAAATAGTAATATACTGTTACTAAAAAGTCACCTTAGCAACTGCTCCTTCCAATAGTATTGCCTCCGAGACATCAACAAATTACATTACAGTGAATTACTTTGTCATATTATATTAGATAAGATGCGTATATAATATTATCGAGTGTAATATCGTATATCTCGATCTCAAGTAGAGGCGTATAATCAAACCGAGAGGTTGAGAGGGCGTGGAGGACGGCATGACCTATATAGCAGTAACGACGCCCGGAGGGACGGAATAGGCTGCAAACGAAGCGAATTTTATTCTGAGTACGCCTCTTGAATCTTTAGAGGTGACCTTTAAACATTTTAATATTATGTTATGAATAAGTTCGTAATTTGGCTGGCGTAGTTTGGCAAAGGCTTTTAAAAAATATACGAAATGTCTTTTAGAATTTTGTTTTATGTCAACGATGAAATGGCGTTTTCATGAGATTTCATTAAATGGCCTACATATTAAATTTATAAATAACTATAATATTTGAGCGATAAAATTATTATTATTAATATTAAATTTGTTTTGTTTTTATATCATTTTGTATTTTGTTTTCTTTTTTGGACGGAATGGAGAGCTATGGCATTAGGTCCTACTTTCATACGCCACAATACATGAAAATCAACAAAAGAAACGCTCTTTAGATTTTTTTCTGCAACCAAATTTTATTTGTAATATTAATAACATAAATCTAGAATTATTTATTTATAAAACAAAAATTTGAAACAACCCAATCAAAGAGAATATTTTATATCGCCAACATAGGTACGATATTGAGCGATGTTTTAATGGTCGCATTTAGGTCTCAATGCTAAAATATAATTCGCGTTCCCCGCTTAGCAACTTCTCGACCTACTTCGAAGATTAAACTTAGTAAGCTCAGAAATTGAATAGAATATTTACTTTTATACATAAACTAGGCTAAGTTCTGCTAAAAAATAAACATAAAATTAATTAAAGTTAATTATTACCAAGAGAAAAACAACAACTTAAATGTGAAACTTCATTTTATACCCTTAACAGATAAAAAGAATAATTTTATTTGAAAAAAGCTTTACATTTTTTCTTGTACAGCAGGACAGACTAAAGAGAGCGTAGTGTTAAAACACTCCGTCTTCCTACTTTCGTAATAAAAATGTAGCACATATATAGCAATAAATTAGCATTCATTTGATAATAAACCAAGCGACAAGTCTCTATTACCAAATTAAAATATCATGATTATTCAATTACATTGTCTCTACAAATATAGATACTTCGACAAAAAAATATATAATGTAAATATTCTTACACGCTAATGGATCATACATATCAACATACAAAAAACTATAAACAAACTATCATATCATATCTGAAAAAAAATCAGGCATTAACTAAATCAATAATAATTTTATTACAAGACCAAGCTCTATATTCGACAAGCATATCGGATTAGTTCTTTGATTGAATGCGGATATAAAAGTGTTCAAAAAGATCGATATAACAAGTAGTTTTTAACCGACTTCAAAAAGAAGGAGGCTATCAATTCGACTGATTTTTTTTTTATTACATAAATTTGTCTTTTGTAATGCAATAGCTGAAGATAACTTTGGTATATATATGAAAAATGGTCTTATATGAAAAATGTTGAGTGCACTGCCAACACTTCTCGGCAGAAATGCCTTCAAAGGCAAGCCGCTCCTTGTGGAACTGACAAAATTGCCATTTACCTATTGGTTTTTTTATACATTCAGTGTTTGCCACATACAGTATGGTAGGCACAGGGAACGTACTACGACATTCCATTCTACCACATTCCGCTCAATTTTCGAAACCTTACTGAGTGTTGTCTTGTTATCAGAGCGAGGAAATAAAGATAATTAATTCCCCCGAGTGCGAATTATACCCAAAACCGTCAGTCACGTTTACAATGAAACGCTGCGCCAGGATGGCTTCCTATTTTTCATAGATTCATAATAGCTGACAAAAGGCAATTTAATATAAAGAATATTTTGATATCGATACGATATGCGTGGATATAAAAAAGAGTCTGTCCTTGAGATGGCATTAGATCGAAGCTGTACAATGAATCAGTTGCGCGTCGACACACCACAAAAAATTATAAGCGACCGCGTGCTTTCGCGATACTAGTTTTTCCTTTGCACGATCAAGACAAAGAATGTTTCTATTTTTTTCAGGTAAAGGAAGAACGAAGGCACGTGATTCGAGTAACAAAAAATTTAAGACCCAATTCCGCATTTTTTTGTAACGATGTTATTGAAAAAAAAAAGATTAAACATGTTGATCAACGTAAACTTTTTTTTACTGATAGGAACTTCATAATAGAACAATCCAAAGTAAGCCTCTTATTTACGTCAGAACAGCACAAGTCAACTAAATTAAAAAATAATCTCAAGATAATAATAAAATGATTTACTTTATGTTGCAACATACAGACATAATATAGACATTATAATATATGTATGGAATTCAATGGGGAATATAGTGTTATTAAGATAGAAAACAAGAAAATAAGTTGGGCGTGGCGTACTGCCGCACGTAGTCATTTATCCTCTGCGTTTACACCTTGCAAACTGGGTCAAGACAATTTCATAATGGAGGATATGTGCTGTTGAGAACAATAAAAAAAGTTAATTAAGTCTAACTATCTAACGTATTTATACATAAAAGGCACATTGACTACTGCTGTGTTTTTGCTTAATCTTACCGAGTAGCAGATTATGTACAGATAACCTAATGTCAAGACACTCCTTTCTCGATTTTCAGCAAGAAATCAGGGCGGTACTCAACGCCGCCCTCCACTGAATAAAGATAGAACCCACAACCACTTATTTATAGACACGTACCCACTACGTCGCGATGGTCATGCTATATATTTTTTTAATAGAAAATTAAAGTCAAAAGAAACCTATTAAAGTACGCGTCGAGCAGCATAAAAATATTTTTACTGTTATCAAACATCAAATAAGTACCTCTCAAACACGCGATCTTACACGAATGGAAGTTTATACTAAAATTATTATACCACAAGCAAATGTTTTAAGGAGCATTAACACGCGACAATTCAGAGGTTTAACAGTTATTATGAAATGTACTGGAATATATTTTGACATAAATTAAAAATATACATTTCATCCCACATTGAAGATTGCATTGCTTGCAAGCATTCACACGTTCATTATTTTTTTATTTATTCATTTACATCATTACTTATACATTTTTTTATATTGTTTTCGTCATTTTGTACAAAACATTCTACTCATTTTATTCCTATTAAATATTTATGTTAAATAAACGACAAATTTGAAACAAGTAAGTACCTAGCAGTTTTAACAAGCAAAATTTTCTAAGCATCCATAACCTACATAAACAAAGTATCAACAACATATCAAAGAAAAAAATCTAATACAAAATGTATAGAATAGCACTTCGAAAAGAGCTTCAAGGACATAAATGAAGCAGCAGTACGTGACACAAGTGTAAGAAGGCATCTGGCGTCGCAAAAAAACAGCAGGAAGAGATCTCGTTACGGCCGAATGAGCTCCTATCGAACATGTAATGGGGAGTTTTATTCAGGCTTTTTGTCCAACCCTTCGACCTTTGCTCGAATCAAAATTGGGTTTCAATTGACTCCAATGAAGGCGGCCTTTGTGTATTTACAAACGAAATGTAATGAAACAGGAGATGGTATTGGCAAAATAAAGCTATGCGACCCAAGTATTGAATGGTTTTGACATGTGTTAAATGAATGAATGAAAAAAGAGTTTTAGTCGTGCGTGCTGTGTTGCCTTATTTACGGATGACTAGTATAATTTAAATTCCGAGGAGAGGTTTAAAAAACCAGTAACCTAGTAGTTTAGAAATATTGAAAAATAAACAAAAAAGACCTGATGTATAAGATCTGCATCAGACTTTTGTTACAGACCATACAGCTGTAACTGATTCTTAAATTGATTAAAAAATACATTGCTTGAAAAAATTTGCACATCAAAACATTACAATTACGATATTTATATAACCAATATTTTTATAGAAAAAAAACTAAACAACAAAATTGTTTGTAGAAATACTGGCGACACGCCAGCCACCAGTGTATAGAGGCCCCGGTTTATATTAAGCGGCCACTACACAGTGACATTTCACACAAAAACATCAACAAAGCTACGTGAACTCTTGACTGGGATCCAGTTGGAACTGACTGTGGACGATAACGAGGACTCAGTGTCACGGACGTACGATAAAAAAAACACTGACCAAGATCAATAACAATGTTTTTTTTAATGTTATATATAAAAAAAATACATTATTATACATTTACTTATTATACTTATTTTATAGTTTTTTATATATCATAATGTTTGTTTTATTCGTGGTCACATTTAATTTTAGAATCTATATATTCAGCTTATGCATATTCTATGTTCATATTATGTACATATTTGCAATTGTATATAAAAACAAAATATATTAATATTTTGCAAACAAATACCAACAAAGAAATAAATAAATAAAGACGCAGTTATAAACGAGAAGACGAAGAAGGAACAATCTCTTTCTATTATACCAGCAATAATTATACAAGAACATATTAAAATTATTTCTTGGTTAGAATCTAAACGTTGTTTATCTGAAGATGTAATAAAGGTTTACTTGGTGCCACTTTCCAACATTGCAAGGCGTTTATAAAATATTATGAACTTATACAACGTGTTATATCAAATGCAGTTAATAATAGACGTAGGTATAAGATAATTAAGAGATAGGAAATTGACTACACGGCAGACGCTAAGTGGAACTGTGATATGCCGACGTATTCTATTAATCGTGATCGCGTCAACTCTAAAAGTTGTTGGGAAACATTATTCCCGACTTTGTCGTAACGAGGAACAGTTCAGTTTAGATTGGTATACGATAGTATAGGATAGGATCCAGATGGATATATCCGTGTGCGAGAAATATTGGCATTTATATCGTTGGAGCACAGTTTAAGTTCGATTATTAGAAGCGGAGAGGCCTCAGCCAGGACAGTCTCGAGCAATTTGCCTATTGCCGAGTTCAATTATCGCCCCCCGCACTCATTACTGAATTAAGCCGAGAGCGACTGTAAATTTTGTGACGCCTCTGCTGCGCTACTAAATTGGAAGACTGATGTCTATAACTAGTTGTTTCTCGAATAAACCAAGAAAAAAACAACTAAATATTACAAACATTGTATAACTAAACGGCCGAGCGGCCGGGTGGTGACAGCCAGATTATCAAAGTAATATATTTATTAGAGCCAATTAATATTTATAATACATATGATGCTAACCGCTAACGCATTTCGTTCGGACGTGACTCATTAATCAAGAGAGCTGCGGCTATAAAATCCTCATTATCCATTCAAATTATCATCGTTGTAACTATTTAAGTGTATCACTTTATTAATCTGTTAATAAAAGACGTATCATAGAATTAAGTGGACGAAATTAGCAACATTACAACGCAAATTCACTGTTTTTTAAAACACAACATTTAAAACGTTCATATTAATATAAAATCCAATGTAAATTTCATGTGTCAAGATAGCTTGTTTACGAGTCCAGGTGCTAAAATTTATATTATCATTGTAAACATCGTAATGTGATAAGATTCGTCACTGTACTGTGATGTTGCTGAATAACAACTTTTCATATATTTAAAGTTTTTTCATTGTTATAAAATATAGATATTAAAATGTAAATGACATTTACATAGTAATAAACATAATAATAGATTTATTTACAATTCTGTAGTAATATGTATATCTTCTATATATGTATGTGTAAGAAAGAATAATCTTCAAACTCACCAGGCATAAAGTGCAACAGTGCAGCGGTAATGGGGTAGAGGCTGGGGCTGTACGTGATGTCGGGGCAGGCGTAACCGAGCACGGACACCACGCGGTCCGCGACCGCGCGCCCCTTGCGGGTCAGGTGGTATCCGAGACAGTGAGTCGCTTCCACAAATGGCGGGAGCATGATCGGCTTGTCCGGCAGCTCCACGGTGCCGAACACCTGTTAACAAACAAGGATATTTTAAAATAAAATGTATATAAGGTAAAATTTGTTTATGAAATTAAGAATTTAGATCATTTTATTACAAAAACCTACATTACCTACTAAAAATACTATACAAGTACATCATTTATAATAAAAAAACGTACTAATAGCAATTACTTGAACTAATAGCAATATAATTACTATGTGAAAGTAGAGAATCATATTAAATATATGCGCAGTAGGAAATATATTAGTTTCTTTTAATTCACTTATAGTTGCCACGTCAACCTAATACGTAAACATTTCCTTTTCGTCGTTTAAAATACCATTTCCCCATTAATGCTTCACTGAATCTCGAGAGGCTGGTGAATTCAAGCACTTGTTACTTTAGAGAGGCCTACAGAATTTTAATGTCATTGCGTGTGTACTATATTAGCCAACACTTTAAACTTGTTATAATATAAACGACAGCTCATTGAAACGCTGTAGAAATTAAATTAATGAAATTATACACATTTAATAAATTAAAGCAAATGTCTGCCACAAAAAAAAAACAATGTAGGTACCTATCACAAAGTTGAAAGAACCCAAAACCACATACACCTCCACAATAAATATTTGACTTCGCACGACTACGCGGCGAGACGTACAACAAACGTGCTGTACACACATTTCAATTACCGAAAAACTGTATACAATTAGTGAGTCGTGGAGAATTATAAAAATGAATATTTTTCTAAAAAAGCGAGTCGTGCCTCGTATCCGTCGCGCAAATTGCTTTCATAAACACATTTAAATCAGTTATCCAATCTGCCGGCGACATATTCGCAAGTCCACTCGTGATTATCCACTTTACCGACAAGGTCGACTCCGTTGGCCCGCTCGTATAAATTATACATTTTATCTAGAAACAGCCCCTACGCATACTCGTATAGCTAGAATGTGTGATTGTTTTATTTGCGTTTTTGTTATAAAAACAATAGAAAATGCATATATTGTTGTGTCAACATATGAAAAGTATCAGATTGTAGATCATAGTTTTTTATTCAGTATCAAGCTGTATCCCGCATATGGCAGGGTAGTCATAGGGAACCCGTTAAGAAACTTCCGTACCTTACTTTCCGCCGAATTCTTGAGGCATCGACAGTCGAGTGGCGGTACTGAAAGCCGCGCTTTGCCTGGTTACCAGAGCGAAGAAATTAAAATATTAAATATTTCATTATAGAGATATTCTTTTATTTTTGCTTTTAGTCACACAAACTGCAACATAAATTCAGATTCGTATACCACCATCTCTTACATAGATGGAGAATGGGGAGAGAGTGAACAATCCCTAGGATCCAAATGAAACCTAATAAAAAATAATTAAAAAAGTTCTCACATCTTTTTAAAATTCAAAAATAGCTCAATTTTAAACACAAACAGTGTGCAATGAGCTAAAATCTTAGCAATATCATCGCAGAGCTGTTCAAACAGACGCTTTAGATCAATATTTTGTTGAACAACGATAAGATTATGTTTTCGCCGAGATGTTTTGTAAATTAACTAAAGACTTGAAGGAAAATTTTGCACTTTTTGGCTTAAACAAAAATACACGAAACACACATATTTATTAAGGTCAAGTAACTTTTAATGTTTGTAAACCAATTATAAAATTTGCCGTTGCTATAAAAGAAAAGTAAAACAGAAAATCTTTTAAAAGGGCAACACGTATATAAACTGTATACGGTCTAGACCATCAATTTATGCGCAGGATATACATCAATCAGCATAAGAGAATAATTATATGTAGTGAAACAATTTCCAACGTTAAATCTACGGGTTTGAATAATAACTTCCTTTGACTTGTAAATTGAATGCGCATACGCGACTCAATCTATAGCTCATATGAGAAAAAATGTATACAATTTGTATGGCGAAAATTAAGTCAAAAAGAATATCCTCCAATTATACAATGAGATTTTTTTTAGCTTTTTGCTATATACCGCACATAGCAAGGTAGGCAGAGGTAACCTAGGAACATAATATTAAGACAATCCGTTCCCATTATGAAACCACGCTTGTTACCGAAGCAAAAATATAAAATATTTTATTTCCTCGAATGGGACCGAACCCACAACCAGTCGAGTTTACAGCTGCACGCCCGTGCCCCTGTGCCACTGGCCAAAAACATCATGAGTTCGACGAACGCTAATCTCTGTGGAGATAAACAAATCTACCTTAACGTTCCCTTAAAAGGCCGTAAGTTGCGTAAATTCAAGGAGCAATGACCGACACTAGGTTTTTCAATGAATAGAATAATAATAGTAAATATTGAAAATAAGATGAAAACGGGTCGTTATCTCGAAGAGTCTGCATGTAGTTGGCTACGGGGTCAGCTAAATATATTTGTCGTCCATTTCGTCGACATTAGATAGTAATAACCTGATTATAGAGACAGAATTAATCCACCGCACTTAATTTTAGACAAAAATACAACGTTCCATAATAAAAAGTAATCTTTCAATAAAGATAGCGATTGCGATGACAATCATTTTTATTGCTGATGTTCATTGGACACGACAATTGACATGTGTTATAAATAGTACCAAGTTACCTTCTAAATAGCTATAGGTAGAAAATATATTTAAGAAAGTAGCCAGTAGAATACAAAAAAAAATTAGAATGTTGTTCTTGAAAATATATAATTTTTGTAGCGTTAAAAAGTTTTGTTAATTTAATTGGTTATATATTAATTATGACGACATTATATTCACAAAGAAAATATATTTAAAGGAGCAAAATTAAAAACAAGTACCTACCCTACTTACCTACTAAACAGTCAAAGTAGTTGATGCAACTATTTTGCCATTTATTTATAATATGTATATATTTTAGGTTCATCTGTATTTAGCAGGATTGGCAGAGGATATTTAATTTTAAGACACTCCGTTCACTACATTCCGCTCAATTTTCGATACATTGCGTGTTGAATGAACCAACTCCAGAACCAAAAAAATACAATACAATAATTCCTTCCAACGAGTGGAAATCGAACCCACAACCGTCGCGTTTACAGTCAAATGCGGTGCCATTATATTACGACACAAATAAGTAAATAAAAAAAGTTTACAAATCATATAATCATATCAATGAACTAGAACAATAAGAAAGTGAGTTATAACTTAAGATAAATAAATTAATTCGCTGTCATCATCGCAGTCAGTAGTCAGTATTAGCGCATCGTCCTTGCCACTTAAGGCCACTTATAAGTTGTATGCAACTGCTAAGAATAATAAATTATAATTAAATACATAGTATTCTCTATGTTAACTAACATCACATTCTATTTAAATTGTTTTATTTTTATTTTCATTTTCATCATGTCAATACCTTTAAAACATCTATTTCCCTTTTTTTAGCTCCACGCTGTATACAGCACATAGTACGGCACGCAGAAGGTACATGGGTACCCTAAGACACTCTACTCCAATTAAGACACTTCCGTTCGCCACCTTCCATCGAATTTTCGTGGCATTGCGTATTGAGTGGCGGAACTGAACGCCGCGCTTTCCTTGTTATCAGAGCAAAAAAATTAAAATATTAAATGTTTCATTCCCCGCGTAGCGATCGAACCCATAACTGCCGCTTTAGTTATGAGTTCGATCGATTCGTATAAACTACATAAATTATAAAATTGCAAAGATAAAACATTAAAACACAACAACAATTTTACTCTGTTACTGTACCACTGTACTGTTCCTTTAAAAATTCTGTCTGGATTTTTAAGAACTTGTTTGAAGATAATTAATATGTACGGCCTTGGATTCTAAAAATAGCTTGATGCACGTCAGGATATTCTTATATACGAAAAACGATGGGAGTTGCATTGTGTCGTGAACCATGAAAACGATTTCATCTTTCGTATGAAAATTAATCGGACCAGGGGGTCAGAAATTACTTTGAATGTTTCAGTACTATAAAGTGCTACGTTAAGTTCCACCAGTGAACACGTAATGTTGCGTATTCGGATATAAAGGAAGGAATCTTGAAATCAGTTTCTCTGCCTGTTATATAATTTTAAGTTAACACAATGAAAAGATGTAGCATTTATACATCAATTTTGCTGCAATTTGTTTGAATTGGATTTGTGGACCTTCCAGTTGTGAAATTTGCACGAAGTGAAAACTTACAAATAAGAGGAAAAATCTGAAAAGTAAACATTGATAGTCACTATGTTGAATGGATGAATATGCCTGGAGAGTTAAATTTGTTAACATTTTAAGGTTGTACTTCCCGTTCACCTATAATCCTTAAATACGTACGGAAGCCTCGGTGGGCGAGGCTGATTCGCACTTAACCGTTTTTTTATTGTTTAACAATTATCTGGGATGTTATACACAATGTTTTACATTTAACTAATTCCTTATTACACTTAACTCAAGACCAAACAATTTTAAGCGATCAGATCAATCATCAGATTCTTGGCAATTATTCGGGAATTGTTACGACAGCGGAACAGATGAAGATATAAATAATATTATTTTAGTATCTATACTATATTCTATACATAACGTGTGCTGTTTATTATTAAGAAGCAATTATAATCTTTGATCAAAACAACGTCCAAATGTCTATTGTAAAGCATATGAGATGAATATTTTATTCTAGCTTCACTCCTTTAGGGTAGGCACAAGAAATCTAGTATTAAGAGACTCCATCCTCACTTTCCGATTAAATTTTAAGAGCCGCCTCTCTTAAAATGTTGCTGTCACTCAATGCTGCACTTCATTGTCTGCAACAGCTAGGAAATGAAAAATAATCATTCACTTAAGTAGGTCCGAGCCCATCTCCAGACCCACAGGGCCACGACGGCCTCTAAAATGTTATCTTTATAGTTAGCCGTTTTAATTTAATAGTTTGTAATGATATAATAGAATTGAACAATAATATATTGGACAAATAAATATTTCAGTAAATATTATTTTTATTGTAAAATTACATCATAAAAATGTTTTTTATATATAAATATCTAAATTTCTTCATACATATAAACTAAAACTAGTCTTACATTATAAGATAGCAGCTTTCAGTCATAGCTTTGCTGTTGCAAATGCATTCAACCTTGACGGTGGATAAGAACGAGCATATTGAGTGCCTCTCAACGCATGTTCTGATAATAACTTTGATCTGAATATTACACTACATGTTGTTCTAGTATTTATAATTTTGTAAAACTAGGTTATATAAGAGAATCAGATGTATTTCACGCTGTATCCCGCAAATAGCAGGCTAGGCAGACGTGACCTGTGGATCTAGGGCAAAAAATAAAGTCATTCCGTTCCCATTAAAACACTCACGAATCCCACTTTTCAACCAATTACTATGAGAAAGATAGATATAGAAAGTAATGATAAATAAATAATAACCAACTTGCACGCAAATTTACTTAAAACTTTGTTTCGCTTACATACGGCGATTATAAACAACGTAAACAGTTCGATTATAGAGTACGTAGACAATGAGCACGTGGGCGAAGCTTAGGCTCTAATTAGTGCGGACACAACCTCGACGCGACCCCCTGACACCGCCAATCAAACGGCTAATTGAATAAAATGGACCGACCGAAATGCGAATTTGATATGCTTTTTATTTTGAAGTAGGGAAACCTTGTTAAGAAATCGACAAGTATTAATAGACTAACCGTTCATTTGGTGGAATGTTTTCTATCGAATGTAGTAAATGTAATAAATCCTGTTTACCTTTCACGAATTGAATAAACTTTCAATATTTGATAAAGTGCTCCATAATAGACACAATACGAAGTAGGTGAAACAAATAGTCGAAGTAACCTAAATTAAGTAGCTTATAAGTCTTTTATTTTGAAAATAAATATTTATTTATTTTTCTGTTAACATAACGAAAAGGGAAACATAATTACGATAAAATAAATAACATTATCTTCTATATAGCAACAAAAAATAATGTATTTTTGCATTTAAACACTGAGTAAATAAATACATTGCCGACGCTATTCCCTCACGGATAAGATCGATGATACTATTTTTGGCACAGCAAATCCACAAGGCGGATTCCGTTGGAAATAACTTTGTGTTTTACCACAGAGCTATGTACATGCGAGTTGTAAATCTTTCGCGGTCGAATATCGATTGCAAAAACGCTTATGTTATTGGGTATTGGGTTTAATTTTAGTTTTTTTGTTTGTTTTTCACACTTAAAAATAATTGAATGAAGAAAATATTTTATAAAACTATGCTGAGAATTATATTCTCGCTAACCTGTAATTGTTGGAAAAGACCTAATAGGTTAGGATCTTAGAACGTGTGCAATTTTTTAAGCGGACGGACGTCAAATAGGTCAAAATAGCGTTGAAGATTTTCTTAAACATCTTATACGCCGATTAATAATTAATCTAGGTGAAACTAATAAAAGGAGAGATAATAGAAGAATATCTAGAATAGCCTATCTATTTTAGATATTTTTCTAGCCTATATAATGTCACAAGAACATATGTATAAATAACTTCAAAGCCAAGGAGCATAGGTTCTAAGCGTAAACTCGTGAGTGACAGTTGAATAAGCAGTAGAACAAGTTGCTGTAGCAAAAAACAAGGTCCCGACGTGATTTACATAAACATAAAGAGTTAGCTGAGGCTGGGCTGCGCGTGCGGCTTGTGATCACATTTGAAAAATCTATGCAAAATATATAGAAAAAGGAAAATAAGTAAATAACTTGGATAATTAATATACAATCGATACCATTGAAAGAACACAATATTTAAGTGAACCTAGTATTTTCACGTTTTATCACGCATACAATATGGCAGGCAGAGAAATGTGATGTTAAGACACTCTGTTTCCCACTTTCCGCAGAATTTTTCTAATTGTATGTTGAGTGGCGGAAATCAACACCGGGCTTTTGCTTTGGTGCTAAAACGAAGAATTGAAAATATTAATAAATAATAATTCATTCCCTCGAGTGGGGGGATCCAATCCAAAACCCTCCTTACGTTCGTAGGCTTGTACCACTGCGCCACGGCTGCCATCAAAGAATGATACATTCAGCGAATGATAATGATACTTCCATTATTTTAAAAAGTTACTTTGATCTACAAACAATACTCAATTTACATAAAATAAGAAATCGTACCAGGATTAGAAATTGCTGCCCCTTTTGGATACTGCCCAAAACCCTGTCACAATGTGCAATAAATCCTAAATACCTACACGTTACATAAAATAACTTTTAAACATTTAAAAAACTATCTTCGTTCAGTGGAACATTTCGATACCACTCTCCTACCAACACAAATAAATAACATAGAAAATTCCACTGTTCCAATTCGATAGAGCAAATCATATAAAAGCACGTATACATATCTACTAAAATAATACGTAATATTATGAGAAAGGACAATTTCCGTATCAGCGGCAGGCGCTGTAAACAGTTCTGACCCGATAACCCCGGGGAGCCGCGCTTGTTTACCGTGCACGTTTGATTGATAGTGATTAAGTAACATATCACCCAACGTCTGGGGGTTATCTTTAATTATTGAATGCACTATACGAATGTGAACAGTTTGTGCATCTCGTTCACGGGTGTGTAGAAAATGAAATTTTGTAATAAATGTTGAGGCCAGTCGTGGCGCAGGGGCACAAAGTGTGACTGTAAATCGACTAGTTGTGGGTTCGATCCCCACCCGAGGAGATGTAATATTTACTCACTTTATATTTTCAAGTTCTTTGCTCTGGTGGCGGGGCAAAGCGCGGCGTTGAATTGTGCCACTTACGGAGTGTCTTAACACTGGGTTCCCTTTTATTATTTATTTATTTTATGTTTAGGTAACGTGGAGAACGGAAGTGTTCATGGGGAACGTTGCGTCTTAAGTAGGTTCTAGCGTGAAGCTTAAGGTAATTTAATCAAATCACCATAACGCTAAATTGGGCGGAAAATTAGAAATGAAGTGTTTTAGCCTTAGGTTTCCTCTGTTTACTAAGCGAATAAAAATGATAAGCTACTTTTCAATTTTACATGCTATGATCACTTCAATCTACTATTTCTTACAATATAATGTGTTTGTGTATTTGAACAAATAATTTAGAGTGAAATATTTTATCAAAAATTTAAATATGTCATCATTCAATATATCTAGTATAAAAAATGTAAACATAATTACTGTAAAGTTAATCTACAATAACTCCAACAAACCAACTGGTAAATCAATTGAAATATACATTAAGATTTATTTATTTAAGAATTAAACAATTGATCATTTACATTCTTAATAGGTTTTCACACATCCAGAATTTACTTTATGCTTAAATTATTATGTTTTTTTCCCTTCAGATCACGTTTTGCAATCACGACACGTGTTTGTTCGTATATTTATGATATAGCGAAAAACATTTATTTTTAATGGTATCTTTCCATTCCATTGTTCTTATATTTTTAAGTTCAGAATTCTATGTGAATAAACATTTTTTACTACAACGAAATGGACTGCTAAAATTAATGAGCCTTAGATCAGTATTTTTGACATATCCAACGGTGGAAGTCGTCGATTTCAATTTAGATTCAAAAACTACTGAATGAAATTGTTTTTTTTAGTCTCACGATGTTATAAAAAGTTCTGAGTTTAATTCGCACTCGGGAGACGTTCATATAGGTATACATATCTTCATCTCCAAATTACAGAGAGATAATGTACCTAAAATGTTAGATTACAACACATTTTAAATGATACGTCAGATCACGTATATTTAGTATTATACACTTTTTGGAACTGTGGTCACTGGCAGACCACCTAACCACATACGCTGCAAAGTGGTGACCACAGACTACTGCAAAGTGGTCGAAACATGGGGATTCCAAAAATACTAAATATACGCGATCATTCAGCTTATGTACCCCGGAAGATTGGTCAGTTTGAAAACGACCTACAAAACAAAAACTGATACACATATATTATTTTGGCAAGCCGTCGCCAGAACAGCTCGACCTAATAAAAGGGTGTATGTGTAGGAAGATAGATGATTACGTAACGCACAATGTACTCGAACGCGGACACGAGCACTGGTCCAGGGATCGTTGCACAACGGCGCATAGCTTTAAATAAATTGAATATGAAGCATCTTATTATTGACGACTTCCGCGACGTGGTGGCATTGTTTGTAAAAATACCATCAATATGATATATAGATACCTTGTCTAATATCTAGATTTCGCCTAAATTAAGATTTAAGTAAACGAAATTTCATATTTCAACATCTACTTCGAAGACATTACAAAATATGTAAGTAGCATATAATATAGGTACATACAATAATAAAATCTTTGATACTATACGTATACATAATGTAATGGCGTCCCTATACCATTTTTGTAAGAATAGTTGAATTGGCTTGAGCGCTTATATGTATCTAATGAAAAAAGAGCAGGTTATTGATATGTTTAAATGTTTATAGAACTTATTAGTACGATAAGAATATATACATCTTTAATTAAAAAAAAATACATTTTCAAAGAAACGGGTATGTAAATCATTGTAGCAGTCAACAGCGGTTGTGCCAAAACAATAAATTACAGCACAAGTCGATAGATTCTAATTGCGCCTTTTTCAAGTGCAGTTGCAAGTAAACAACAATGCATATCTCATAACAAATAGGACATTTTAAATGGAAATGTTTTAAAAGGATTTATTTATATCTTTAGGCAATTAAAAATATATTTTGTAATTTAAGCTAATTCGAACACTCTACAGTACTCCGAAGTCTTCTGTTTCCAAGGTAAATAAGCTGGCGTATATGAAAATAAATAGTAAGTCACTAAAACTACTAAAAAACTCAACTGTGCACACTGAAAACAAAGCATCTATGAGTAAAACTATTTTAACTACTTACTTTAATCGTGAAAATCAAAGAACTTATCATCTATGAGTATTTATAACATTTTTCATTCAGTTAAAATTTGCATTACAAACGCAAGGAACGTTTACAGTATGACATCATACACACTGTTATTTTATTATATATCGCCCTCTACATTTATATAAACAAATAAATGTTTATAATATATTATTTACAATAACATATATATAACATATATAGTTGATTGTGTTGAAGTCAGTCGTGGCGCATTGGCACAAAGTGTGACTGTAAACCGACTGGTTGTGGGTGCGATCCCCACTCGAGGAGATGAAATATTTACTTAAATTTATATTTCCATTTCTTCGCTCTGGTGTCGAGGCAAAGCGCGGCGTTGAGTTCTGCCATTCAACACGCAATGCCTCCAAAGTTCGGCAGAAAGTGGTGACTTAACACTAGGTTCCCTCTGCCTATCCTGCTGTGTGCGGGATACAGCGTGAAGCTAATTTAATTTTTTTTTACATATAGAGTAGCGGCGAAAATAATCCTATGTTGTAAATTAGATTAAAAGTGAAACGTCACACGCAATTGAAGCACCTATTATTATGACTTTCGATAAAAACGACGTAAATAAGTCGTAAATTTGCTATAAATATGCAGATATTGAGGCATGTGGAAGGTATGTCTATGAAATATGTTCGTATGTTTCTGTATAATTACATTTTATAGGCAGTACTTAGCATTTAGTGAGGTATAAGTAGTGGTAAAACAATAAAAACGCTTTAAATCCATTGCGAATTCGACTTTTAGTTCCGGAGAAATTTGTGAACAAATCCATAAAAAACAATACACATGAAAGTTTGCATACGTGCTTGGAAGGCTTCGTCGTACTTAAAATCAAATCATCGTACTTAAAATTATTATTTTACACAAACTGAAGTAGCTCAAAAGATTCACAAAGTAAGGAAATATCATAATTTTTATACTTTAGATAAATAAATGACGATTATCTGAGCAAAAAAGTAGTTATTCTATAAAAAATATATAATTAGCAATTACGTAGCACGTTTCAGTAACGTGCACGCGGTCATATCTTAACGGTATCATAATTATTAAATGAGTTAAACAACGCTTCGTACGGTCGGATGTTGGAGAGTGCATCTTCTTGATGCTTCAAAATTTACATGATATTAAGGGAACAAAAAATATGAACAATCAAGTTATGGCTTTAATAATGTCAAAGGGAAGACTAAATATATAATGTATTACAATTTTGTTTCTAATGTACAGAAAACAGATTTCATTTTTTTTGCTTCAATTCGCTGTATCCCGCACATAGCAGAATAGGCAAGGGAATCTAGTGTAAAGACGAGTTGTTTCCCACTTTCCGCCGAATTCAACGCCGGACTTTAGTATTTGTGCTAGAGCAAAGAAATGTTAATATTAGTAAATAATTCGATTGTGGGTTGATTCCTCCGAGTGGGGATTGAACCCACAACCGTCACATTGCAGGCATATCCATGTGCCAATGCGCCACGAATGTTCTTTTTAACACGCTTCTATTAGATGAAGCTGTAACAAACTTAGTAAAAAATCTAAGAATCTGAATTTGAACCTCTTGCAATAGTTATAGGCTCATGAAACATGGCAGTGATACGTACCATTGTGATAATACAATACCATGCTACCAACGAATTTTGGAACTCTTCAGAGGTTACTAGTTTAGACTCACACAATTTATAGTTCTGCACATATTCTATAGCGCTTGTATCACTTGGTGTACAAAATATATTAACATGATTCTCCTATTGTATAATATTATTTCTTTTTTACCGTACAACACTTCACACTTCGTATATTCTCCTTACAACCTGATATTGACGAAAAGATTAGTGTTCAACTGGCACGTTAGAAATGCCATAATCAAGAATCACAACAGAACAAACATTTAAGCACAAAAAAAAACAATTGTATAAAACATAAAACGCAAAAATTTGTAAACTTAATTAAAAAAATATTTGGGCTAATTTTATAAGATTATTTATTAATCGTTAAATAAATAATAATAAATTTAAAAAAAACCACTCGATCAGATCGGACCGTAGGGCCAACGAACTGCGAAGTTCAATTAGCCAGAATGTCATTGCGTAAATTTTATTAGATCGTGCAGCGGGTGCACGTTTTGCCATTTACAGTGATTGTGTTCTAAAATTACTATATATCTGTATATAACTATATTTTTATTAAAATCATATTAATATAATTCACTAATTTGCTTAGAATAAAAAAAAAATAGTAAAACAATCAATTTCTCGCATCAAATAGTCAAATTAACAAGTATTTTGAATGCTTACAATTTTTTTGAATTCGCTAAAACTTTAATTTTCAATGTCACTAGTTTTAAAATAAAATAAAAATTCTTTTATTTGAAATAAGAAAATCTCGAATCGATTTTCTATATCGCATGAGCAATCGATATCCGCCGAAAACTGGGGAAAACGCACAAGCTATTAGACACGACCTAATCAATATGATAATCTTAACATAAAGAAACTATAATTACATTTAATGTAATTGCAAACAGCGTTATTACTAGAGATGTTGCAATAGTTGCTGCGATAAAATACCCTTTGTAATGCAAATCATTCTAACTACCCATAGGTAGGTACCCCGTTTTAGAACCATCCTGTACATTGTTTATTGCTTTGTATGAATTATAGCATGCTGTCTGGTTTAATTCAGAGTTTCTCATATGATAAACCGATGCAGATGCAAGACCAAAATTACCTTTAAATATAGTTAAAAAAATAAAAAAAATCAGCTTCACGCTGTATCCCGTACACAACAGGGTAGGCAGAGATAACCTAGTGTAAAGATACTCCGTTCTCCACTTTCTGCTGAATTCTGGAGGCATTGCGTGTTGAGTGACAGAACTCAACGCCGCGCTTAGCCTCGACACCAGAGCGAAGAAATGGAAATATAAATTTAAGTAAGTAAATGATAGTAAATGATTAAATATAGTTAGTACTTTAAACCAACATTTTATTAGTGTATTAGTAAGATATTTGGGACAACAGAAGCTTTTCAATTGTAATACATTCAAGGTTATTGAATTAGTTGTATGTGAAACCTAGCGAGTGCAGGAAATGCCTGTTTGTTCCTCGATCGACTTCCTGTCATCGATTTAACGCTTAGTCACAACCAGCCGTCATTTCAAAGCCAAGGTACTAATCGCGATCAGCTGTTCCATCAAGGACAAAATTACTGGAGCATATATTACTTAATAATATTTTCTTGTTGTTTTTGATGTTGAGGCCAGTATTTTTGTTGGGCGCAAATGAAATTTATTTAAATGTATAGTTTTATTTCTTCGCTCGGCTTCTCGAAGCAAAGCGCGGCATTGAGTTCCGCCACTCAACACGCAATGAATCCATAATTCGACGGAAAGTGGGGAACGAAGTGACTTAACACTAGACTCCCTCTGCCTACCCTGCTATGTGTAGGATACAGCATGAAGCTGATTTAATTTGAATATTTTTTTGTTTGAATTTAAGAAGTTTATTTCTACAGAGAAAAATATTAACAAAGCTGTCCGCGAAACACTGAATCATCAGTAAAACTGTACAAGATTGAGTTCGCGAATTGCAATACAGAATGTTAAATAAAAGTAATCCCGCCCGCGCACGTGACCACACTGTAGGTGAGAAAAGCAAAGTGTACAACTATTTTTGGACTTGGCTCGTGGCCACTGCGCGCGCGCAATGCTATGTTAGTCAATAATACGGCTGTCGTGAATTTTATATAACATCAAAGTTTGGCGATTTTCTATGTAAACGAAGGGATGTCACGCGTTAAGGTGTAACACATCAACAAACACACATTAATAAAATATTAAAGACAAAACTGTTCATTAAGTTAATACGCAGTTACGTTATTGTTATAGGTCATGACTATTGTATCACTGCGTCACACAAGGTTAATGTAAAATGCGTTGATTGATGACGAAGGTTTAATTGTTGCTGCAACTGCCAATATTGCTTTAAGCCAATAGGTTATATAGAACGAACTCTAGAAACGCGATAAAATTCCATTCATCGAATATATGAAGTGGAGTCCTTGAATGGCACTCGCGAAAATGATAAAATAACTGCATTTCTATATGTAAACAATTTAACGCATTATACAGTTATTACAAACGCACACCACCTGTGTGTGACCTGTATGTGAGTAAATGAAATAAAATACATGTGCTTTATAAGTTCAACAAAATATACTTGTCGGAAATATATTTTTAAGTAATTGGATTTAAACTGTCACTTCTTGGATGTCATCTGATAGAGTCTGCTTTTGACAAATATTAATATTTTTTAAGATTCATGCTGTATGCTGCGTACAGCTGGATAGGCAGGTGGAACCTAGTTGACTCTCTACCCAATTTTCGAGACTTGCGGCGGAATTTAACATTGAGCGGCGGAACTTAACACCGCGGTTTGTCTCGTTATTTGAATTCGCAAAATAATATTTTTTTTACATAATGAAAATGTTGCAATATCAATATAGATTGAGCGGCATAAGCGTGTGATTTACGTTTTATTATGCTATAAAATATGGTAAATTATTACAACTAGGCCATAGATTATAGATTTAAACTAGCTTTACTTTGTTTGCGGCTCATTGTTAGTTAAATAAAAGTAAAAAAACATATTTTTTTACATTTTTAAAGTATTATTCTACACTAAGGAAAGAAAACTACTTATTTAGAAAACGTATAAAAATTATACAAAAAACATATTCTTTAATTTAATATTAGTGAGTTAACTCAATTCTAAAAAAATATATTAAAAGTATATTGAAATATAAATTGCACTTAATTTATACCACGTCGTTTTTTTTTTTACTTAATTAAAATCTTGTTCCGATCACATGGATTGTCTCAACTGTACGTGTAATCGGATTTCGCGTAATGACATTACAGAGGGGAAGGCCACAAACTCCTTAGTGAAGTCGTCTGTAGAATACAAGTATGGACTAATCTTGGTGATTAAAAAAGTTGTCGTTTCAAAAAAAAAAAACCGGTCAAATGCGAGAGATTCACATACCGAGGGTTCCGTACCAATTTCGAGATTGTATGTCAACGGAAAGTATAATTGGTAAAAGTTAACAAACTTAAGTGTGCACTTATTTTGTATAAAATAAACTATAACTATAGATTTGTAATGATGTTTTTCCAAATAAGTTCTCTTGACAGACGGACAACAAAGTGATCCTATCAGAGTTTCGTTTTTTCCTTTTCAAATATGGAACCCTAAAAATAAATAAAATACAGAATGAGGCCGTCATGACACTGCGACATAGCGTATGACTATAATAAACCCGACGGGGTTCGATTCCTACTAGAGTGAATAAGTTATTCCATTTTCTCTCTTTGGTAATATGATAAAGCACGGCGTTAAGTTTCGCCACAACGACGTAATGTCTCGGAAATTGGGCCGGCGGGTTCCTTTTGCCTATCCTTCTATATGCGGGGAACAGCAAAATGTATTGCTTTTAATAAATATAGTAGTTCATTTAAATATGATAGAATATTCTAGAAACACAACATTAACAATAAAAACGTGGGCGAACGTTGAAAGGCTGTGTACATGTAAGTAAATAATACACCTAAACATATTACGAAAGAACAACGATCTATGCAATAATATAACATCGTAGATTGATATACAACATAGGTAAATAAAAAAAAATTAAATTAAATTAGCTTCACGCTGTATCCCGCACACAGCAGGGTAGGCAGAGGGAACCTAGTGTTAAGACACTTAGTTCCCCACTTTCTGCCGAATTCTGGAGGCATTGCGTGTTGAGTGGCAGAACTCAACGCCGCGCTTAACCTCGACACCAGAGCGAAGAAATGGAAATATAAATTTAAGTAAATATTTCATCTCCTCGAGTGGGGATCGAACCCACAACCGGTCGGTTTTGCAGTCACACCTCGTGCCGCTGCGCCACGACCGGCCTCATATATACAACATAGGTATTTATTATATAATGTAAATTAAATATGAAAGACATGCTAGAATTAGTAGATATAAGGTATCTAATGAGTTACTATTACAATAATTCTAAAATTATATTAAAAATGTTTATATTTTTTTATTGTAATTTTACAATTGAGACTATTTTTACCTACTTATAAACTTTATAAACACTGATATTATAACACAGTTGCTTATCAATATAAGTCCTCAAAAAAAAGCAACAAAGTAAAACAGTTATTTTTAGGGTTCGGCACCCTTTTTAGGGAAAGGCAACCTTATAAGATCAGTTTGTTGTCCGTCTGTATGTCAAGAGCCTTTTGTATCGAAAAAAAAGGCGTATTTCGACGCATACTACGCATTATAAGGGAATCAAAATTTATAGGGTACTTCCGGTTGACCTAGAATTATGACATTTGACAGCTAGCATCCATAGGTAGTACTAGTTGAGGAAACTACATTTTACTATAGATTTATGTTTAAATCTTAAATATTGGCATTAAAGCTGCTAAGTTCAAATGAGGTATCATAAAGGCTCTGAGCTAAGCTTGAATTTCAGAAAAAGTTTGAAACCCCTAATTTTGTACGGAACCCTCGGTGGCCGAGCCCGATTCGCATTTGTCTATTTTTTTTTAAATAAATATATATATCTTAACAGGTAAATAATTTTACATTCATTACATTATGCAAAGCCTTGATTGAATACATTATAATTATTAAACGAGAGTTCGACATACCTCTAGGTCAAGGCGCGTAAGTCGTTGGCACCACACCAGATGGGTGCACCACTGACAAGTGATTTCAATCCGACATATATTTCAAAACAACAGATATACCGACCATATGGAAAATAGCGATTTTCTTTGTTGTCTATTTTGCAATGAGCGCAAGGCTAATAGTATAAAATGTTTGACATAAAGACAAACTGTTCATTATAGGCTCTGCATAAACTCGCATAATAATTAAAATACACGTATGTGTTCGAGATCGTCGTGGCGCAGGCGCACAAGCGTGCGACAGTAAACGCGACGTTAAGTATTTTATATTTCCTCGCTTTGGCAACAAGGCCAAGCACGGTGTTGAATTCCGCTTAGCAAAGCCTCGATATTTGTCTTAATGGAAACGGATTGTCTCAGCACTGGGGGAGAACCTGGAATTATCTCTGCCTACCCATATCCATCAGGGTAATTAATTTACTTCTTACCTAATAATCTTTATAATATAGGCAATGATGGTGCAGCTGCACAACGTCTAACTATAAACGCGACAAATGTGGGTTCGGCTCACACTAGGAACTAATTATTTGCATTTCCTCATCCTGGTAAGAAGACAATTCACGTCTTTGAGTACCTCTACTCTACAGGCATGTCTTGAAATTTGAGCACAAAATGGAGAATAATGTCTTAACACTAAAATATGTCTACCAACCCTGCTACATATGGTATAAGTATAAAGTGAACCTTTATACAAACAAGTGTAAATATACGTATAACCTTTACAAAAATCCGGATGTTCGCAAAATTGCATTAACAAGACCGGGAAGTGAAAGATAAACAAAATGTGATGTCATCGATTTCTACAAATGGTAGTGTATATTTTGAGCGCGGCATTCCTTCTAAGAAAACCGGAATTATTTTGGCGAGCATCACGCTTGCCTCGCGAACGCCACGTGGCTGAAATCCTGAATATTGACTCATCCTGACATTTGTTTATGCCATTGAAAAGATATGTCACAAATGTGATTTTCACTGGCTACTTCCGTTGAGGAAAACAAAATTTTCCGTTCTGATTCATTCATTTTGTCGTATTCATAGTAAAATTAGAATGATATATTATATAGTATTTATAACGTTTATGAATCAGTACAGAACAGGTGTACCTACTCAGATGTATTTTATATTTCAAATTGTTAATTAAAATATAATTCATATATAAGATATGAAAAAGAATATTGTATTTGGAGAAATTTATGAGTTTTAATATGTCAAACAAAAAATGTAACAAACAGAACAAAACAAAAATAATGACGTGGGAATCGAATCCACTACCGTCGCGTGTACAGTCAGATACTGAGACGCTGTGCCACGACAGCCTCAATCTATAATAATAATAATAAATTCAATTTAATACATCGTTACCATTACAGAAGAAATCTGGAATACATGAATATTGTTTTATGGTCAAGCTTGTGCAACTGTAAATTGCACGTACATGTGGTGCACGATGAAGGTGAACAGGCTCAACAACGGACACACTGCCAGTTTCATATATTTACTTATAATATTTCCACCCTAGAATGTCACATTTTTATATTAAAACTTTATAATATATATTATATTATATTATGTTATGTTAATATTCAAAACTTTCCATAGCGAAAATTTTACTCAATTATTTAAGAATATTTAAGAATTTATAATTAAATGTTATCGAAATATAATATTGTCGTAACCTTAACCTAGATAGCGTGTGAGCGGAGGTAGGTATATATGACAAATAATACTATTTAAAAACCATTAAATTACTTGAAACGTGACGCACTTTATTTATATGTTTCCGATAGAAATGATTTGAATTTATTCAACACGGCAACAAAGAAAATATGAGACAGATATTGACAACATTGAAGCGTATTAGTATTATCTGATTAAGCGTGACGTTTGTGGATTCAAATCTCACTCAGGGGACCATATACGTTTTAATATAGTGCAGTTTCTAAACAGATAAAATGAAAAGTTATATTTCGCCACAAATGTAACAAACCACTATATTAAATAAAAGATTATACCATCATTAAAGAAAAGAAATAGAGCACGGAGTGTTGTGTCAATAAATTCCAGCTATATATCACAAAATAGAATAAAACGACAAAACATAAAAAAAAACAAAGTCTCCTACATACATGGTATAAGGCACTCAGACCACCTGTTCAGTACAGTATGGATGTTCGCACGCAAACCTGAAGGTGAACCGGGTTGGTTGACGCCGTGCCAACCGCGTGCGCCGAAATAATAACAAGAACGTTCGCATTCAACCTCCCAGAACATATTCCTCCAATGTTTATTTGCTTTTTACTGAAGAAGATGATGCACGTATCGATACATTGTATGAAGACGTTATAATATATTTATTTATACTACGCTAGAAGCTTTTTGTGAATATTTGCACTGTTTCTTAGAGGATAACTATATTTTTCATATCAAAATGCATTAGCATATACTCGGCTTTGTAAACAATTATATTAAATACACTGAGGATTTATATTTATATTTATATATATATATATAACTTAAACAACAAAATCTCATTTACAAATGGGCAGTTAAATTAATTGATGAACTTAAAAATTATTACTAGACTGTATTTCGAATACAAACAACATAATACACCGAACGAGATAAACTAATGAATAGCATTATCGACAATTAAGAAGAAGTTTAGGTATTTGTAAACAACTATATGACAAAATTATGTATGGTTTTGTATGGAAAATGTAGCAACATAGAAAAATAATAACACGAAAAGTGGTATTTTTCATTAACAGGCGGTCCATTGTTGGTCTCTGCAACTAATTGTGATGCGAGAGACGCCCCGGCGCGGTGGACGCGCGCACGTTGATGTCGAACGCAAGGACTCAAACGACCGCCCAAATGTGCGCGGACCGCGTGGAGATACATTCATGTTTTATATGTCCTGGCCGGTTTTAAATTTTTTAATAAACATGTTTTTCTTTATATATATTGATTCTTAATACAATTTTATGTTACATTACATATAATTTGTAAGGAACGCTCTGAAATCAAATTGAGCCGAAAATATTATATGCTTTCTAATTTGCCTATCCAATGAAACACATTGTTACCCCATTAAAATAGGATATAAAAATAAAGTCAAAATCTATCTATCTTTCGAATTTGAAACAAAGCAAAATGTTTTCGTAATTTTAGTGGTATATTTCGTACGATAGGTACGTGAGACGTAATTTCTTTTTAAATTTTCAGTCACGTAGACACGCTGGCCAAGGACTTTATGCACACAACTTAAACAGAAACTCCATTATTTGTCCCGACTAGTAAAATAATTTACACTATACTGTGAATTGACAATAGTCTAGATGCACCTAGTTATTTCGAGCTTCTCGATCAAACATTTACTACAGAGACTGTTATTGCTAATGGCTTATCAGCGTAGACCTACCTGAATGAGCGAACGACCTCCGCGAGATGAAGAGCGTCATACGTTATCAGAGTCCGCAAAGTGTCACAAACATTTGGGCGACGCCGTGCAAACTAATCTCACGTGACCTCCAGCCGATTAGGTACGCAGTTTTGCGAGATAAGCGTTATTGAGTAGAAGAATTGTGTATTAGACGGTGAGAGTGGGCAAACTTGTGATGACGAATATTGCATAATGAGAGATCACTGACCTGTGTAACCATGTCCCAGTAGAATCCGTCGAGCATAGACTTGCCATGTTGGTGCTGTCGGCACAGGGCGGGCCAGAGGGCGGCGCGGATGGAGCTGTTGATGGGCCACGAGTTCTCCCTGATGAAGAGCTTGAGCTCGCGCTTGCGGCCCTGCTGGAGGAGGGGTTGGAGCTCCTCGAATGTCTTGAGCGGAGCCTTCTTGCCTGCGAACAATGGGGAGGGTAAGCACTGCGTCCAGATAGCGGGTTCAGTGGGCGCGAGGGTCTCTGCGCTCTGTGCGCGGAACGCGGCCGGTTCTATGTACATCGCGGAGGCGCGGGGCACATGCTTTCGGTGCGCGCGCGCCTGCGGCACTGCCGGCCGCGAGCTTCGACAGCCTCCGGAAAATACGATAGCGCGCCCCGACACTATTACACATTCAATGTTTATCTGACCGTGCGATCTCAGCACCGGTCGCTTGGACCGCCGCAGTACCTAACGCGCCACTAGACATACAATACACTTAAAACTATCTAATCCAAATTCAATTTTACTATTTTATAAAAATATTATTGCATTCCTATTTCTAATTTAAGTAATATGTGTATTATAAATATTGCATAGAAAAAAAACTTAATCTAAAAAATATGTATTAAAATCAATGAAGATAAAAATTAGGCAAATATAAATAATTCGTAGTATTTAATAGCTTATTTTTTTTAATTTAAATATAACCTTAGTGAGATGGAGAAATACCTACGTTTATTTTTTACCAATTACCGAACATTTAATTTAAGTACCATGTGCATAGGTAAAAATAGCTTTGGATACAGCAGAACAAGATTTGGAGGGAAGCCAAAGTACTCTTCGTCATACAGATTTATCCACGAAACAATTACAGCAGTAATACGAATTTCTAAAGTAAAGTCTTGCAATAAACATAAAAAAATAAACAAATATTTTTCAAAAAGAAATAAAATTATTCTATTATATTTAATTTTTTTTAATATATTAAAAAATACAAAATAAGCTTGAAATATAAAATAAAATAAAAAATATATGTAAATATAAATAAACACTATAATATATTAGAAATGTTTCTTAGAAAATGTCTCGAGTAGAACGCAAGCAATGAAGTGTTAAGTGCCACCGCAACTGATAACGAGGTTATCATACTGCAGTCTCGGCGATTAGTTAAATTTAAACTTTGTTATACTTTGTTTATTTATAATTATTTGATTAAAAAAATATTCAAATGATTGTTTGTGTATATTTTAATAATTTTAGGTGTGGTTTTACGTTTAAGATTTATTTATTCAAAAATTGTTAAATATAAAAGAGTATTTTTTTAGGAATATATGTATAATAATAATAAAAAGAAAAATGTCATATATTGATGTCTATATGTGTAAGTTTGCACGATAAATGGAATTAAAAAATATGTCGTTCAAGCAATTGTTCTTATAATCACACGCTTAACCGCCACTGATAACGTTATCTTGGCCCAATTAGTTGAACTCAATTTAACTGTATGGTGAAGAAGTCTTAAAAATTCTATATCTAGCAGTTTTCAAAATATTTTAAATAGTCAAGGTGACCTAAAATTTTTTTATGTGTTATGAAAACTCAATGAAGAGTGACGGACGGAGTATCTTAACACTAGGTTCTTTCTATCTATTCTGCTATATGAAAAAAAACGTGAAGGTGCTTTTTTTAAATACTAAAAGATTTAAAGTTTTACTTTAACTTCTATTTTACGTGATATAAAATATTTCACAAAAATACTACTTATTTCATATAAAATCTCAATTTAATGAAAAGAGCAACTTTGCATGACTTATCACTAAGCTTGATGAGTAATCAAGCAAGGACTTGCCCAGAATTGTGTAATTATGCACAGAAACAAAGAAAATAATGCATTTATAAGCAAATTGCTATGATTTCGCTATCGTGGCGTAATCGCAATGTGATGTGTAATTGTCGTGAATTCAAATTCAATTTGGAATAATATTTTATAATTCTATTTAACATATTTATATCTATGGTTTAATATTTTTTAACATTATAATGTAAGAAAGTAAAACAATATCGTCCTGAAGTGAAGTCTGGTATAAGAAAGTGAGGTAGTGGGTTCCTCGAACACAAAAAATCTATAATAAGTGTGAAGCTAAATATGAAAAAATGTGATAGATACAGATAAAGATGTAGGTATTTGGGTATACCGTATATGCAAAAAGATGTAATCCTTCGCAGTTGTAAAAGATAAAATTGTCACTACTTCACTCAACAAATTATAAAAACTAAGTGCGGACTCGCGCACGAAGTGTTCCGTACCATTATCTATAAAAACGGAAAAATAAAGTTTGTTGTATGGGAGCCTCCATAAATATTTATTTTATTCTGTTTTTTGATAATAGTTGTTTCAGCAGCAACAGAAATACATAATCTGTGAAAACTTCAAACTATTACGGTTCATGAGATACAGACTGGTGACAGACGGAAAAACAGATATCGAGGTCTTAGTCATAGGGCTAATAGTTCTACTCTTTAATAAAAAAATGTATATATAAATATTGAAATAAATAATGATCACCACGTGAGAGATCAAGTTATTAAATGCCTTTAGCCTACATAAGATTATATGCAGCTATTTCACAAAGTGCTGTAGAATTCCCAAAGGAAACTATTGTCTTTATAAATAAATGGTATAATGTGGTACATACATATATTTTATTATTATTTAAATCGGTTCTAACCATTCTTTAACACCAGTGACTGATTTTTACTTTAGTAAAATTCCATTTACAATTTTAAATACAACAAGGTTATTTTTTTCATAAAATATTTTATTATCATAAAAGACTTAATATCACTTAATAAGATTAAAAACACAAACATAGATATGTAAATAAGAAAAGAGGCTGCTTCGCCTTGCTAATCCTTATAATCAAGAACTGTTTTTTTTTTAAAGCACTTACGATAGTACTTTTTAATAAAGTTCATGACTTTCGATTGATGAAATGATATAGAATTAATAACATTTACAATATCGCATACTTTGCTAGATTTCACACTGCTTTTTAAGTTATGAAAATCATTTACACATATTTTTATAGAATAGAAAGAAAATATATAAAAAATAGTTTGAAAAATCAGCTGTCTATCTGTCACGCGTCGTCAGCCCCTCCATCATATATTATCTGTCATCGTATAGAAATATAATCTATTACTATCGTCGTAATAAATGAAATATGCAAAAAAAAAATTTTTTAAAATATATTTTAAGTGTTTTAAATTATGAAATATTATTAATTTAACCAGATACACTCATCCATATTAACTACAAAACAAAGTTGGCTAGCATCCGACATCTAACGAGAACGATCGTAAATGTTTATATATGCAATTAAATCTATGTCTTATTGTGATGGCGCATTAAATCTCTGCACTATTTACAGATGTCACCACTGTCTGTTTCTAATTGCATTATGATAATATGGCAATTGTTATGTTATCTATAAGAAGGTCTTTCGTGGCGCAGTGGTAATTCGTATGACTCTAAGAGCGACGCTTGTAGATTCAGTTCCCACTTAGGGTAATGTCTAAATAATAACTTTACCCCCTCTGGACGTAAAGCGGCGTTCAGTTACTAAAATCCTTAAATAGGTTCTCTGTACCTATCTTTCTTTGCGTGAATTTATTATACTATATTTACTCACATTATATATCTACCCACATGAATTATAAACATAAACATAATATATTGACGGGATATAGAAATAAGAAGAATAAAAATAAGATATTTTCACAATACAAAGAAAACTTTTTTTATTGACGTAAGGGGTGCGACCAAAAAAATAATAAAATTGAAACATTTTTACCAGCATTTGTTTTTGTTTTAATTATTCCAATTAACGTAGTGCTTAGCATGATTTTCTACTTACTATTTTTTATTATTTTGTGTTTGCTATTGTATTAACTCTTTCTAGTTATCCTTTGGAAAATATATTATATCTTTTTTTTAAACATTTTTAAAGTGTTATTCCACACTTAGGAAAGAAAAATACTTATTTAGAATATATTATATCTTATAAATAATGGGACAAATCATAAACAACATTACAATCCAATCCACAAGATTAGAACATAATAAAAACACATTGCTAAGAATTTTTCGCAATACATATATTCTATTTTGGTTTTAATCAAGTAAATTATATGATTCACTAATATAAAATCAAATCTCACAATAAACATTTCAGTGTAACAATGAAGGAAAAGTTTCTGAACCACGTCCAAATACCTCGAACACTACTTGTTCCTTCGAGAATACATTACGCGCCTCGACCAGCGTTTCGTGCGGGAAAAATGAGGGTAAACACTCGACACCATTTAGAAGAAAACGCACGAAAATAACGCATAGCTTTTGAAATATACTGTGGCAATCGCAATAGCTTCTTGTGAAACTATAAGCATCGTCTTATCGAAGTTAAATCTTAAATGTATTATTCAGTATAGAAGCATTGCATTATTTAATTTCAATATTTTTCATGTTATAATCTTAAAAAAATATAGCTTTTTAGTTAAAATAAATTAAATTTAATCAATAAGCGTAGTATATCGGTTTTAGTTGGGAAAAGTAAAAGACAATAAAACAAAACGTAAACTTTTAAAATAAAAAATTAAACTGCGAATAAAAACTGAAAACAGTGTTTCTGGAAATTTACTGCAGACACAGAGCGGTGTGTGTTATGATAAGATTACAGATCTAAGGTGAGGGTGTTTCAATATTTACATTCAAGAATGGTCTCGATAATTTGCGCCAATATTGGACATATTCAAATACACATTTAATATTTAGCTGCACATATATAAGCTAACATGAGCAAACATATCTGATTAAAAACATATTTCTCGTATATTAGATATTTTACATGATAAACCGTGAAACTAAAAAAAATAAATCAAATAAATCATCTTCACGTTGTATCCCGCACACAGTAGGGTAGACAGAGGGAACCGTAATGTTAGGACACTCCGCTCCGTTCCCCACGTTCCGCCGAATTCTGTAGGCATTGCGTGTTGAGTAGCGAAACTTAACGCCGCACTTAACACCAGAGCAAAGAAATGGAAAAAAAATCATCTCCTCGAATGGGGATCGAACCCACAACCAGTCAATTTTACAGTCACACTTTGTGCCCCTGCGCCACGACTGGCCTCAAACTAAAAAAAAATTCAAAATCCAATTTTGTCCCAAAATATGAGTTACCTTACTTTATTTCGAACGCCTCGCACGTGATTTTCCCAGGCGTCGTCAATAAACAATTTATCGTCCGCAATTCACATTAATTGCTCTTTGTTCGCTAATCCACGTAATTTAACGACTTCTAAATCTGTCGTTAATATCTCAAAAACATATTGTTTTATATTTAATATATTTCATATAACTATCTTGATATAGCATATAAATGACTGCTAGAAATAACTTATAACTTTTTGTAAATCAAAAGATTAGGTATTGCTGAATAATGTTTTCAAATTATACCAATGATTAAATATAAAAATAAATTATTAAATATTTATAAAATTATTATTATTAATATTATTATAACAAATTATTAATATAATAAGTTAAAAAAATAATAATATAGGTAACATCAGCCTAAGATAGTTGGAATATAACCAATTATAATATTTAAAATTCGAATCACATGTTTAGAAAATGAACAGAAATAATTTTTTTTATGATTCTCTTATAATATTAAATATGTGATATCTAATTAAATTATAAAATATACACAGCGTTTATTTGTTTCAAACTGATATTACGTATTTAACATGTGATTCATAAAGTTTACCGCAGGGAAATCACCTTAGATGAAACAAATCACCATCTACATCCGTCCATGACTTTTCTCTCTGAAGTCAATAAATATTTTATATTATCATAAAAATACTTGCCCTAAACAAAAGAATGGATTGTATCTAAAGCTGCATTATAAATGCAAATGAATATTTCAATGTATGTATATGAATACCAGAGGCCAGAGGTGACGCAGCGGCACAAAGTGTGACTGTAAAATCGAATGGTTGTGGGTTCGATCCCCACTCGAGGAGATGAAATATTTACTTAAATTTATATTTCCATTTCTTTCGACTTTCTGGTTTCGACGACAAGCGCGACGTTGAGTTCTACCACTCAACACACAATGCCTCTAGAATTCGGCAGAAAGTTGGAAACGGAGTGTCTTAACACTAGGTTCCCTCTGCCTACCCTGCAGTGTGCAGGATACAGCGTGAAGCTGATTTTAAGTATATGAATACCTCAAGGTGACGAAATATACGAGTGCTATATATAACATTGCACTTTAACGGTTATTAGAAGGCATCCACCGGAACCATAAGAATGACTTGACGGATAAGATTTTAAATTGAATAGAAAAGGTTACTATCTACTAAGCTGATAGCTTGGCGTTGGTTGGAACTGTACTAACAGTACCTACTCGTTAGTTGTCAACCTAAAATAAAAATCGGAAAATATTAGAGTAGAGATGCTCTTCGTTGTCTGTTTTTTACGGCATACATTTTGGGGAGTGTCCCTTGGAACCTAATTCCCCATACCCCTATTTAACATTCGCACACCAAGAAAAAGTAACTCATTACCGGCGGTATTTACTCATTTTCTACGACAAATAATGTGGGCATGTTCAAAAACACAGTGAATAGGATTTAAGATTTAAAAAGCTTAACATCAGGCCTAATTCAGTATAAATATTCATATTAACTCGCCAACAAGGTTCACGCTTTATCCTGCATAAAGCAGGGTCGACAAAGAAAGTTGTTGTTGGATGTTGGGTGGTAAAACTCAACGCTACACAAATTAGTTAAATTAATTTTGTTTCTGTTATTACAGAAGGTGGAAAATCAAAAATGCTAAATCTAAATTCTAGAACATTCCAGCTTCCATTTATTATAAAGAAACCTTGGCAGTAAATCATAGCTGTCGAAAGTAAAGTAAAATTTATAATATAATATAAATTTATATTTAAAAAAGTCTAAACTTTTATAAATAAGCACGAAAACTTTCCACAGTTCAGTCCCAATAACAATATCCGTAAAAAGAACAAGACGCGAAAACATTTTTTATTTCATCGTCCAGTTTTAAGGTCGTACATTTATACATAAAGCTTTGTCTATGAGTGATTTATGTATATTATAAATATTTACGTGGCGCAGGGGCACAAAGTAGCCTGTAAAACCGACTGGTTGTGGGATCCTCACTCGAGGGGATGAAATGAGCGAAGAAATGGAAATTTAAATTTATATTTCCATTTCTTCGCTCTGGTGTCGAGGCAAAGTGCGGCGTTGAGTTCTGCCACTCAACACGCAATGCCTCCAGAATTCGGCAGAAAGTGGGGAACGGTGTGTCTTATCACCCTGCTGTGTGCGGGATACAGCGTGAAGCTGATTTACTGTTAATACAATGAAATAAAAAACACAGCAAAAAATTGTGACAGCGTACAAAAATTTCACTGTGCTAAACCACAAATATGTCAAATTGAACTAATTATTATTATAGAAACTAGAAAGTAACCAGCGGCGTCCGTCTGTTCAAAAAACGGCAATTTATACTTTAAAAAAGTATAATCTCCTACTTAATAAAATAGCGTCCAGCAAAAAACACTGCCGCGTTTAATGCATCAATTTGAAAGTGTTCAAGTTATATTTGATTGCGGGGTTTGATTAAGAGCTAGTAGTGAAATTAAACTTTTTAATAGTATGGACTAAGTAAACGTTTCTATGCATATCGAATCCTATAATTTAAAAAACAGCTTTATTTACGTATAACAGGATAAACAGAAGTTTAGTGTTAAGAAATACAGTTCCGCAGTATCGTCGAGAGATTGCGTGTGGAGTGGTACTCAACGCCGCGTTTTGTCTAGGACATGAACATTTTTTAATTATTATAACTCTTCAAAGTAGAATAAAAGAACACATTTTATTTCATTTTGCCATTCTTTCATCACTCATTCGTTCGACGTGCCCAAACCAGCTGAGCACGTTCTTCTTCATTCTCACCGTGACATCCTCGCTAGTACCTGCCATTCTGTGTACTTCTTCATTGCGGATTCGATCAGCTAAGCTGACTCCGCATATCCTACGAAGAGATCGCATCTCCACAGCATTCATCTTTCTTTCATTCTTCTTCTGTAATACCCACGTTTCGCTGCCGTATAACAGAGTCGGTACCAAAACTGCATTTTGTACGGCCAAACGCGCAGCTGTGCTGACGTTTCGCCGTCTCATCAATGCAGCTAAGGCTCCGTTAACCTTGTTACCGGTAGCAATACGCCTTTCCACATCCATCTTGTATCTTCCATCTCTACTGAACATACTTTTCTAGTATACTACACTTCATTCACTTGTTATAATATCTTACTATTTACACTGATCTTCCATTCCGTCCTTTCTTCATTTCTTTCAAAAACATTTTAACAACTTTTTTAATTATAAAAGTATTATTTCTACGCTAAGAAACGATAGCTGCGTCTAGCCCAGGGATTCCCAACCTTTTTTTGATAAAGGACCACTTTTATATCATTCTTGGTAGCAGGGACCACTATGTATGTAGGTATAATAAATATTTACTGTGGTAATCTAACAGAAACTTCGCCTCACCATCCCCAGTCATAACATTAAAATCGTTTGCGGACCATATTTAGGCTTCTGCGGACCAGTGGTGGTCCGCGGACCACTGGTTGGGAACCACTGGTCTAGCCGATCGCTAGGTAATGGCTTGCTGTACCTAATTTAGCAATAGCCACCCGCTTCGATAGTATCCAACAGGCAAGTGAATTCGAATTTCGGGGAGTTACATTTTATCTGTATGTATTACAAGTATTTTCAATGGTTAGACCTAGTGGCCAGTCACTTCGTTCTTATATGTCAAAAGTGAATGTTTTTAATGTCATAATACAAATAAGCCAAGGTCTCTATTTAAAAAAAACTAATTGCACAGTAGATACTTTTATTAATTAAATTGCTATAAAACGAATAAATAATTAAATATTATTAAAAGATATAAATATTATAGCATAAAATTTAATACCGGATTCATTGTGCAACTTTTCATTTTAAAGAGAATATCAAAATAAACATAACCTACATAACAATACTAACACACCTACCTATTTTAGGTGAGTATTTATATATTTAGTAAAAATTAAAAATTAAATCAAATTAAATCGTATCTCGCACACAGAGGGAACCTAATGTTAAGACAGTCCGTTTCCCACTTCCTGCCGAATTCTGAAGGCATTGTGTGTTGAGTGGCGGAATTCAACGCCACACACATGCCTCTACACTAGAGCGAAAGAATGAAAATGTAAAGCCACGACTCACGGCTATATACTTTTTAATTTCATAAAGTATTTATAAATATTTATTTACTTTATATAAAAGACCGCCACGCAACGCCTCCATTCCAGAATTATACGGAAGGTGAGGAACGAAAGTGCCTAATAGTAACAGAGTGTCTTAACACTAAATTTCCAAGTTCCCTGTACCTTGCTACAACGTTAAGTTAAAAAAATGTTTAGAATAAGTATAATGTACATTATATTGAACCTTTCGCCAGGTGGCGTGTTCCCCCCACTGTATTTACTTACACGTCATTGGGTATAACATCGCACCATACGAGTACTCGCGTGTTTTGAAATAGCTTCACATTGAGGAAGGGTTAGGCAGTGAGCGAACGTCAAAAATGAAAACTTTTAAGTAGTTTAACGTCACTAATATGTACATAAAAGCAGCATACATTTTTTTAGTAATAGTAAATTTTATAAAATTAATAAATAATTTTATAAAATGTTGACTGTAGGGAACTATTATTTTAATTTATAGTTTATAATTATTCATTATTAATTTTGTTAATCAATTTTTCATCAATTATCAAATATTTTCTGAATTAGTCGAAATATTATAACTTTGTAACAACAATAATTTCAATCGTGGGCCAAATTTAATTTTCAGTAACAATTTTAATAATAGGTGATCATAGTGCAGAGGTTTGGTTGGTTGTCGTTGTGTTTTTGTAACGCCTACCGCCTGTACAAGCATTGTCTTTAATTTGGAACGGAGTGTCTTAACACTAGAATCTCTTTATTCTCTTTTTATATTGTAAATATCGAAGTAATGTTATAAATAGTACTATGTCAACTGATTGCTACCAATGAATGATAGAGTAGTGATTTGTCTCTTATTTCTCTACATCACACTGGAATAATTAATAAAATTAAAACTTCATATTTTTTTTCTTCCAAAAAGCTGAATTATTACATAAATTCACAACAAATTCAAGTTGGTACTTGGCATTATGTTGTTGAGCATTGCAACCGGAAGCTCGATACTTATCGGAAACGTGTGCCATTGGAGTGCCGTTCGAAATGTCCAAGGGCACTACCATACATGCTTTTTTTAAATATCATCAAGAAGTGAATAAGGTCTTCGTTTCGTACATTTCGCACTAATTGAATTTATATATAGTTTCGCTTCCTTAGAGAGTACGTTTATAAATATACATTGGCTAGGTCGATTTCTATTTATGTATAATACTTATTTTTTTAATATCAGTTGTCAGAATGACCTGTTTCATCGAGTTAGATTTTATTCAAAATATTACAAAAAAAAAATATTTAAATGGAATTTAGAACTAAAACATTCGAGATGCAGTTCGCAACCTTACCCCAGGTCCATCAAGGACTCTAAGCATAGAATATCAAGAAATCTTCACCTATTGTTTCCCTAATCTCCCCACGGAACATATATAATAAATTTCGGCTTTCTACGCTCAGTATTTTCGGCAGCCCGTTGTCTGTCAGTCACTCAGTAACAGAATAGATTTAAATTGTACATATACAGACGAAAACACTACCAATGTTACATATTATTGAAGATAAATGTCAGTTGTATAAGCGAACTAAGTTATATCGTTATCAGGTTCTACAAATACATCTCGTCTCAGTCTTATCAGTAAATCTGTGTGGCAATAAACAAGTACTTATATGGTGGCAATAAAATTGACATAAAAAGCAACAAATCGTTTTTCACAGCTTGTCTCTTGTTATATATATTGACAACAAAATTATAACTTTACGAAATAATTAAGAAGGCGCCTCGCAGTCTATAATAAATTGTTACATATTTTTTTATGTAAATCTTACGTAAATGTCAATATTAAAAATATATAATCATTTTATTTATATTAAATATTTTCTTTTCGCATAGTATATGGATACACAGTCTGCTAGTGTCAACATTATCTGCTAATATTATAAACGTAAAAAAGAGAGTGGATGTTTTTGTTCCACTTTCACATTAAAACTACTGAGCTGATTTAAATTAAACTTTACAGTAATATAGCTTATACGTTAGTATAACACATAGACTACAATTTATGAAAAGATTTTATGTATTTTGGCAATTATATAACAATAAGTTTAACCGAGCGAAGCCGCGTGTGGATCGCTAGTACTTAATATTTATTTTGGCACAATCACGAGTTTTGATAATTAAAATATTTTTACTTAAATTTTCCATTAAAAATTTATAAATTATTTTTGTGCCACCCTAGATTGAAGGTACCCATAGTATGATAAAAACATTATTTATGGGGAAATTAAATAAGTTACTTAACTATTAAATAAAAAAAAATGTAAGAGCGATTCTCATAATTTACATAGCTGCGTAAAATCAATCAAATTATGTATGAGGAAGCACTATTGAAAGCGCTATAATAAGAAAAATACATTGTGTCTTTATAGTCCTTTTTATATCACTGCAGCGAGCGAAGCAAGCAGAGGGCGAACGGAGCCTTAGTATACATATAATACATATATGTTAAAAAACAAGAAAAGAACTAGTCACAACACAATATCGTAAAAATGCATGAAATAAATATAAAATTAAAATTAAAAAAAGGCCGGTCGTGGCGCAGCGGCACAAGGTGTGACTGCAAAACCGACTGGTTGTGGGTTCGATCCCCACTCGAGGAGATGAAATATTTACTTAAATTTATATTTCCATTTCTTCGCTCTGGTGTCGAGGTTAAGCGCGGCGTTGAATTCTGCCACTCAACACGCAATGCCTCCAGAATTCGGCAGAAAGTGGGGAACGGAGTGTCTTAACTCTAAGTTCCCTCTGCCTACCCTGCTGTGTGCGGGATATAGCGTGAAGCTAATTTAATTTAATAATATGAAATAAATATGAACGAAGTAATATAAGTTTGTCAATTTATTCATTATTTTGAACTCCAAATATTAACGTGTTGGTCTATGTATTAATGAGAAAATACGGCAAGGGTGAATTCCGAGGGGTTGCATAGAAAGTGAAAGTACACGTGCACCATAACAAAACGCTAAGTTATGTTTAACCTACATACATATACATAACGATATTTAAACATCGCATAGCAAAATCTTTAATTTCTGCCAAATGTATGGAGATGGCAAGTTACAGATGGAGCTAGGAGCTAAAATTGTTAAACTAACTTATTAAATACTAGCGACCCTCTCTCGGCTTCGCCCGATCGGGCTATATATGTATAATGGTGTGTGTCATCTTAATTGTTTAATATATCTTTTATGCACTATTAAAAAAAAGTATGCTGCATTAATACATCCTTCCTTATATAAACTACTATTACTAAAAAGGGGTATAAAGTTTCTGCTTTATATATTAATACATATATAGATTTTATAATCAACGAGCCCCCTACCATCGCTTGTACATTCACATACTTACCCACTATGCCACTATGGTGACATCGAATATATGTACATAAGATAGCGTAAAACTAACAAACATTCTTGGATAGGTTAAGGTGGAGCATTGTTTCATGTGTTTGTACAAAACAATGTCTCGGTGTCGTACAAACAAAGCATATGCCATGTGAATTCAAAGAAGTCTAGTAAGGAAAGAATCAATTTGTATTTTTTTTCAGATTCCCGCTGTATCCCGCACATAGCAGGGTAGGCAAATGAATCATGGGAACCTAGTTTTAAAACTTTCTGGTTCTATTAAGAAACTTCCGTTCCTCACATGAACTACACTGAATTCTGGAGCCATTGCGTATTGAGTGGCGGCCCTCGAGTAGAAATCGACTCTCTGCGCCACGACTGGCCACAATATGTGACACAGAAAAATTGGAAAAAAGACGAATTATTTTTCTTCATTTTTAAGATTTTCACTTACTCCTAAGATATATATGAGTTTTATAAACCTGATAACGTATTGCTGCAACCAAATACTTGCGCGCGCTATTTATTATTTTCTTATATTTTATTACTTTGTAAACTTTTTTAGTAAACTGTAAAATATAAAGATATTATTTGTCTTGTCCATAATGGCGTGGTTTGTTCTACTTTTCTGTTTTACTAAATAATGATAAATCCGTGAAATACATTTTAATACAATTTCAAACTTTGGTGCGTCTTTCATATTTGTGCTTAATAAGAGAAGCCATTTAGTTTTATAAGGAACACCATCAGCGCAATGTGATAGCCTTAACAAATATCTCTTGTAGCTCAATTGGAGAATCACATCGAAATTTTAGTTAATTGACACAGGTGTTAATTACAATTGAATTAAAAGGTAGTCATTATAATTTCACATTTAGTATGAAACATTAAATAATTTAAAATAAATCCAATTAATATACTGATTGGATTAATTTTAAAATCTATATTTTATATTATTTACTTAAATTTATATTTCCATTTCTTCGCTCTGGTATCGACGACAAGCGCGGCGTTGAGTTTTGCCACTCAACGCAATGCCTCCAGAATTCGGCAGAAAGCAGTGTGCGAGATACAGCGTGAAACTGTTTTTTTTTTATTATTTTATATCAAAATTGATCGATTGACTTTAAAATCAAAAATAATGTTTATTCAATTAGGTCATTACAAGCAATTGTAAATCAAGTTGCATAAATGGCAGTAGTGTCAGTCCTACAGGAAGCTACCAACGGCTCCTAAGGCAGTTAGTTCTGTTGAGAAGAGCCAGCAAGAAACTCAAGAGTTGCTCTTTTTAAAATATAATTTACAATAAACTATCATTACTTTTCCGAGTAAGCATCAACAGTATTTAATTCCACGCACTATTTGTTACCTTCACCTATTCTATTAATTTATTATATTTATCTCTATATATAATAAATATTCTATATTATTTCTTCATCTTGGATTGAATAAAATAAAACACTTTGAATCTAATTGTTAATAGATATACATTTTTCATTATAATTGGCGACTATCGCAAAATACGCCTCAACCAGCCGCTTATTTACACAATATTGTTAATTTACGAAACATGCATTAGATTGTTGGTATTGGACACTGGTTTAATGAGAAAATCAAAGTTTGTTAGTCCACCAGTTCATGTATTTACTATTTATTCTGTTGTTAGTACAATATGCCACACCACGCTACAAATGTTTATCATGTTGATCAATGAATAATATTTTGTGGAAAAATTATATTTTTAACTATTTTTTTATGAATCACAGATTGTTCTGATTATTATACAAAAATATGTATGATACAGCTTCACGCATTTTCTCGCATAGCAGGGTAGGTGGAGAAAACCCTAGAGTTCACCACTTTTCGCCTTGAACATTTTCCGTGTTGAACGGCGGAAACCAATGACGCACTTTGATTTGATACTACAGAGAAAAATACGTTCCTAGAGTAAAAATCAAACGCACAACCGTCGCGATTATAGTCAGACGCCGCGCCGTAGCGACACGACGACCTTATAGAAATATGTAGTTGTGAATATATCCTGTTATTATATGAGGAAAAATTTAAGATATTAAAGTACTCAACCGTAGCAATGATACGGAGGTATGGAGGTAATGTTGGAGGTAAAGAGAGTCAAGCCACAACATTGGTTAAATTTTAAAACTTAATTATTTTCATTTCTCCGCTTTTGTATCCGGACAAAGCGTGGTGTTGAGTCCCACCACTCAACATATCTTTTGAAAGTTTAGTTACCCACGCAATTTTTTATGTTAACGGAAATGGAAAAAAATAGGACATCTTATTACTACGTCCTAGTCTGCTGAACTGAAAAATCGAAGAATTCGTTTACAACATTCCATAAAATCTGTGCCAAAGCGATGGTTTTTACCATACATATGAGTACACTACAGTACAGTACACCCGGAAAGAAAATAATCAAAATAAGGAAAAACCAAAAATCAAATCTGCATGCATCTACAGGTAACTTTAGGGCGGCAGGTGACTCGTCGACGGTACTGTACATACATTATCATCATATATTTTTTGCTGGGACTGTGACCAGATAATTACAAGGCATGTGATTTTTTTTTAAATGAAAGTGTAGGGGTATTATTCCCAATCTAGATTGATAAATTTGGGCTTGGTGTTCTGCTAATCATCAGGCAATTGCCGTAATGAAAAAAAAATCTTAATTTATTTTGATTTTATACTGAATACCACATAATATAGCTGCTTAGGCATTGGCCTAAGGATTTCTCAAGAACCTAGTGCAATTTTCGAGACGTGTGTTTTTCTTTTAAAGAACTTTTAAACAATTCATTCATCTGAGAGATTATAATCACTAATTAATATATAAAATCTTTACAGTAAGCAAAGCAACCTTGTTTAAAATATATTGTATAAGCACAGTCTTATTAATTCTTTTAACATACATATATATTTATGTGTATAACAAATATATCATGTTGTGACTACTACTGCATATTATATACATAATATATTAGTATATATGCTTTATTCTAAGTATAATAAATGGTTGTCCATTGAATTTGTGTTTAACATATACATTCTTTTATGAAGGATATTTAAATGAACTATTCTGTTATTTAAAATAAATATGTTTCATTTCATTTAATAGTGACAAGAGTGAATTTATTTAATCTTATTTAGTTAATTTAAATTAATTTTGTATACCTGCCGTACATAAATGCCGAGCCGTGCCAAAGGACACCAACTAATATGTAAGGGTCAAATCTTTTAGAGCCAATCAAGTGATGTCTTTATTCTACATATATCTATTTTAGATTTAATATTTTATCCTATCTATATACAACTTTACAAATCTATTACAAAAAAAAACCCAATATTAAATCACTCCGTTCCCTACATACTCTGCATACATCCACTTCCTCAACTTTCGAGATATTGCAAGGTAAATGGTGAAATGTGGCAAAATTAATTCTTTCGTCTTTTTACCAGAGCAAAGAAATAAAAGTAATTTATTCCACCGAGTGGGAATTGAACCCACAATAGTTGCATTCACAATCAGATGGCATCACTTCTTAAGTTATGGACAAAACTTATCTCCCTTAGATATCCGTTCATTCAGTTAATTATGAATGATAAAAATATTTGCACAGTATAAAGTCAGATAAAGATAACATCTTGAAGTATATTTCATTATTATGTATTTCATATTTATCTTAAAGATTAAATTAAAATATCATATCACACAGGGTGTTGGTAATATAGAAAAATAAATGATACATAATATGTTACAATCACTGCAGATTGCAAATATATTTTTTTTATGTCATATTTAAATTTTAATGAACAGGGCAACTAATTTATTTACTAATTGTCCATTTTCCAATTATAATAAAATAATAGTTACCTGGTGGACTGTCAGTCAAAATGGTGATGCCAGTGGGGTCAACATGAGGAGGAAATGCCTCATACAGGTCAGGTTCCTCTTCAAGTACTGCCGACAACATGACTGATGGCATCCCGGCTCAGAGCCACGCACTATGACTAGACACTACACTAACACTGCACTATCACTCAGTCAGCCTGTCTCGACCGCGACTCACACCCTGGTGCACTCCACAGCCATCACTAGCTCATGTAACGCCGTCCCCGACACCTAAGTCAAATCTTGCTGCACCATTTTCAAATCTGCAAGAAATGAATCTCAAATACTCACTAGATCTATGTCAAGATAGTTTACTATTTTATAGCAATGTTATCTAACGATAAGGTACGTTATATGTTAGTAACTACGAACAGCGTCTCCGGTGAAGTAACAATCTAATTGGATATAATTAAAACATTGTAGGAATCAGCTGATTGTTTCTGCTGCCAGAAGGGGCTCGATATTTTATAGCTATTTTAAGACTGTATGGCAGCTGATCGGATCTTCAATGTCAGTTCGCGAGTAACGCCCGATTTTACAACGCGGAACGGTAACTAATGTGGACAGAGACTCACCGAAATTCTGACGATAAATGATGCGTAGCAGGATTTTCGACTCCGTATTTACCGCTTTGGAGTCCCCGCGGCGACTAACCCGAGTACCCAGTTCCCGGCGGAACGTAATCACGGATGGGATAATAGTGTTGAGTGGGAGCCGACGCTTTTGCTTTGTCACTTAAACGAACCACACAGTACATCACACAGTTATATCAGTAACTGACCATACGCACGGGTACATTGTAAGATTTATTCACTGATATGTGAAATTATTTGCAACCAGTGCTCTAATCTAATTATCGATGTATCCGGTGAAAGTCGTACGTGAATTTTAAAACAAAATAACTTTTGTAAAGTGACTGAATACTATTTAGACTAAAATAAGATTTTCCTTATTAATGAAAATCTTGACAATCGATGGAAGTGCACGTCTGCTTTAATCGCGATTTGCATGAAATCGAATTACAGTAGAAAACTGGAATCATTGCCCGCCTTCTTCCAATAAAAAGCATAGACTAAACGAAACGATTTAAGCGTAAAGTTCATAAGGCCGAGTCCACATACACACTGGAAATTTGAGGATCTACTTCAATATTTAATGGGTTATTGAAATAACGGTTGTAGTTGTAATGTTTATGTTTATGTAAATTAATTTTACTCTAAAGAGAACAAAAATTGGCTTAGGTAATAAAAGAAATATGTTTTATGACATTTCTGGTTATTTAATTGTCACAAAATAAATATATTTTTTATTTAAAAAGGTATGTATAAATAAATATGAACATTGTTTTATTTTACAGACAGAATAAAAAAATATGTGTTAGTATTTGATAGTAACATATTAAAGACAACAAAAGATATATGTATTTAAATATTATTTGATCTTATTCTCAAATTTAAAAGTTGTTCTTTTAAAAATACCGCGTGAAAAAAAAGGAAATGTATAGTTAATAATATTTTATAGTACGTGTATCTATTACGTGCAAATGACCATAGACAATAGAAGATCGATAATACATGACAATATTAAAATTTATAGGATAATAATTATAATTTTACAAAAATTTTATCATTTTAGAGAAATTTGTATTTCACTTTCTTATTATTATATATATATTTTAAACAAAAATATTATGGCAGCACTCCTAACACGTAATTTGAAAACGTCAATTGTCAAATTATTATTTGGCAGCTGTGTTGCATTTTGCTTAGCCATACTTTGACAGAAGTCTTATAAGAATAAAAGGGTCTTCATCATTGTTTTCAATTTTAAATATATTTAAAATATCCTTTTGTAGGTACAGTGCTGCTGTTTGTATAAGTAAATGTAGCCACAAACATGACTTCGTCGAAATCAGACTGCTTAAAAGGTAATAAAATAATCATAAACTTATAAAATGTATTATTTTAGTCGTAAATATGTTTGCCTAATGTCAACTATATTTATTATTGTTTTCCAGACACCGTAACCGTTTTAATAAACGCAATTGGCGATAACGATAATGCTGTTAATAACGTTGTAATTAAATCTCTGACCAAAATAGCAAATGTGCATCCGAATGAAGTGATAGAGATATTTTGCGATTTTTATAAAAACATAGTAAAAAGCAATATAATTCAGCTGGGTAATATTGTAAAGTAAGTTATTATTTGGCAGATTTGTGTCCCATTGCTTATTAAGTATCCTTATATATTACACAATATATAGTAATACTTGATTATGTCAATATAATATGCTAATTAATGTACTCATTTGCATTTTATTATTATCTTATTATATTCTTATATGAACATGTTGTGGTTTGGGTTTCTGTATCAAAGCAAAAATCATTATGTGACATTTATAAGAAATATAAATTTTCTATATGTTCATCAGTGACTATAAAATACTATGGTTATTGGTTTGATGCCTTTTTCTGACTCTAGTAAAACGACAATGTGTGACCTTGAGTTTTGCCGCTAAATATAAAATGTCTCAAATATGTAGTTGAGTTTGAGAAATAAAGTGTCTTAAAATAAGATCCATTCAGTCTACCCTGCAATATTCCAGATACAGTGTTAAGCAAAAAAATCTTATTTACTACTTCTTTATTATTTTATAATATTAAAATTTCTATAAACTATTAGAACTAGCCTTAAGACTTAAATGTTATAATTTTTTAGGGTCTTAGAGCAAACATGTGTAAATCAAGTAAAGAAAATAGATCAAAAGATAGCAAAAGAGCTAGTGAACTCAATGCTCAGAGCTATGACAGAGAATTCTAATTATGAACCCATAGTGCAGATGGGGGCTTCGGCTGTTTTAGTTGCAATTGGACATGAATATTTAGATCTGGTAAGTAATAGAATAATAATATTAAAAAACCAGCTTCATACTGACTCCAATCAGTAGTGTAAGGACAGGGAACCTAGTATTATGATACTGCATTCCTAGGAACAAACCTATTTTTAGATATTTCATTTTAAGTGCAGTAGTCAAAGCCGAATTTTATCCTTTTACCAGAGTATTAATGTTAACTTAGTGAGTGACACGAGTTATATTTGGTTCCCACCTTACGTCTCCCTACCCTGCTATGTGCAGGATACAGTGTGTAAAAGAAAGGATTTTAAGAATGTAAAAAAGCTTGTAATATTTCATGACATGGTCATAGTGAAATAGCATTTTACTGTAGAAGTAGTGGTTGTGGACTCAAACCTCACTTGTTAGAATAAATAATTTGCATTGCCCCACTGGTGCTCAAAAAACTGAGTTGAGTTCAGCCACTTAACTAACACTAACAGACACATACTACATGTTCAAATTATGTTAAAAAGCAGATAGTGAAGTGTTTAAACATTAGTTTACCTCTGCCTACCCTCCTATATGTGGAAAAGTGAGTTCAAAAAATTGGAAAAAATCAACTAATTATTTTTCTATTAAAGTAAATATGACTAGGTAGTCTTTATCTGCATTTATTAACGTTGACTTTGACCTAGAAACTTTTTTTTATGATTAAGATTTAATATGCTGATTATATTTTATGGCTTTCTCTATGAAATATAATATATAATTAAACTAGTGGCCATGTCGAGGCGCAGAGAATATCTGACTGTAAACATAATGCTAGTACGTACAATTCCAATTCAGAGGAATACAACATTTCCTTTCCTTGCTCTGGTAAAAGACAGTTTTGGTGTTTAGGTCTTCTACTTAACACAAAATGTCTCTGTTCCCATTCCTCACTTTCTTGATTTTTTATGAGTTTAATTTATGTTTATATATTAAACATATACCAATAAATTAACTTACTACTAACTAATTTTGTTCACTTCAATTGTACAACATTTACAAATAGAACTTAAACTTTTAAAATATCACTACTTATTATTTCACCATAGCGTTAAAAAATCTTTTAAAAATATATACTGTAGAATTGGTGCAAACCTTAACCACTCAACAATGACATTGTCAGAATGCCTTGATTCTTTGCTGATGATATTTACTAAAGAGTTTTTACTTTACTAAAGTACTTTACTAAAGAGTTTTTTTGTGGCTTTGAAATTTTGAATCATCATAATAAATATTTAATTTTCATTAATAGACAACTAGGGAGCTAAAAGAACATTCATTTTTAAGCACATGGACATGCTCATCACTCGCAGACTTGTGCAAAATGCTGCTCTTATTGCCATTGTTTAAACAAAATCATATTAACCTAAGAGAAAATTAAAATCACGCATATGCAAGAATTTTCTCATTTGAGGATCAAACTCGTAAACATCTCGTTTTCATGCAGGATGTTCCACTGTCACAATGACCTCTTTATACGGAACGTATAACTAAAGAAGGGACTCAATAACAACAGATGGTTGGTTGTCTAATATATGGAATGACCCCCGCCTCTGTCACACGCTATACTATCCCTTATACTCTGGGTACGCTTGCCCCATGTCAACTTCGGATAGATGTTACCTTTACTCCGTTTCGCTTAACAAAAGCAAATCGACCTGCACGAAAATGAAAATCATGAATATGTAATAAATCAATGTCTGAAGTGAAGATCGTACCCACTATCTTCACGTTTTCAGGCAGATGCTGTTCAAAAAAAATATTCAATTTAACTTCCAGGTACTTCGGTCTCTAATAAATCAAATAAACTCAGCCTCTGTGCCACACTACACTATTCCCCATACTCTGGGCACGCTTGCCGCCGTCAACACCCACGGAGTTGTGCCCCACGTCAAGGAGATCCTCGGCAAAATGCTGCCTTTACTGCCTTTGATCAAACAAGATGGGATTAAACAGGCTTTTGCCTATGGTTAGTATTGTTGTATTTTGTATGTTTAATCTTACAACACCAATATAAAGTGTGGCGATGAGTTTAATCATTTAACACGAATATCTCATTTTTTACGCAAAATGGTCATGAAACTAAGTTATCTCTTATTGGGTGGTTACGAGGTGAAGGAAGATGCTTAAGAAAATAATTTTCACTCTTTTACGCGAAAATTATCTTAGTTTATTAGATTTATAACGCGAAACAATAGTAAAGAACGATCATACATAAGTGTGCAATAAAATCAATTTGTATTTATTTATAAAAATAATGTATAAAATAAAGTGTTTGCATATTTTATTAATATGATTAAGAGCTTATAATTATCGTATTGCGTGTCGGATGAAGCCATGTGTTTGTCTAACTAGTTCAAGTTTAAACATGGATTAAATTGGGATTGTGTTATTTTTGTTATAATTCAAAGCTAAAAGGTTTTTACTTTTGTATCTCCCCTGGGGTCATTTTTAGAGTAAGCTGTAAGAATGTGATTATGTTTGTCTTTATATATTCTAAATATACATGAATGATTTGAACCCAACCACCATAGCAATAATATTTATTAATTTATCTTCATTTTGGTATTATTATACTAAAAATTAATCTAATATAATATTTAAATATTTCAGCTTTCGGGCATTTTGCAGTCGCTGTATCCGAGCAAATAGGCGATAACGTTCAAAACGACAATATAACATCCATTAAAGATAATTTTGTCACGGAGTTTACTATTGTCTTTGACGTGTTGTACAACCAGTGGCTGCCTTCACACGAACCTAAAGTATCGGAATCTGTTCTAGAAGCCCTAGGACCTATAACTAGACTTATATCTGAAAGACAGTTTAATGAGACTGTCAATAAGTTCGTCCTTTCATTATTGTCGCTTTATAGAAAACCAGTGATCAATTTTTACTGCATTAGCCAGTGTATTTCTTATTTATTATCCCCTTCTCCGTTAAATCCTAAGCTGACGCTAAATGATAATGTCATCAATTCAATCAATAACGTTCTTTTTAATTTGGTTCTTCTCGAGCCGGACTATGATCAACCGCACACAGTGAAAAATCATTTCGAAGTTCTTCGTTGCTTCGATCATATGACAGGACAGTTCCAAGATCAAACTGTGGAGAATCTATTGCACCATTGCAGACACAATCAGGAAAAAGAAAGAATGAAAGCTGTGATTATTCTGACTCATCTAACAACTTCGTCGCAGGTTTTCATTGAAAATTTCGCTTCGAAATTCATAATTATTTTGAAGATAATGATCGTTATGGAGCAAGGGATCAAAATGAAAAAAATATTAGTCAAAGCTATAGTAGGACTTGTGTATAGAAACTGTATGATGGCACCGGAGGATTTTGTGATGGTCGAATTTATTATAAAACATTGTGGATACGAAGCTCCTGCAAATGTTTCTAAGGCTGAAGTCCTAGACTTACATGATACTTGTAGAAGTTCGTTAATACTAATGTGTAATACAGTTACCAGCGTGCGATCTCAGTTACGAAATCTACTGCTCCTTTCCCTTACTATAGAAGAATTTACTCCGTCAATGTCAACTGTAAGTCATTGCTTAACCTCGTTGTTGCAAAATAACTCTGAAGTGTCCGAGGAACAAACAGAAAAGATAAATGAGCCAGTATGTTCACCCGATTTAGTGTTTGTTCGCTGCATAACTCGTGTCGTAGATCCAGATCAGAAAGAACTCAATAAGAACTTGCTCGTGTTTCTGGAAGAATACTCCGGAGATATTCATAAGAACCTGAAAAATTCTTGGACAGTTGAAATTCAAAGGTTGCTTAAATTCGTAGAAAAGAACGAATCTAAAGATCAGTGGCACGGAATGCTGTTAGATCTTCTCGTTTCTGCTGTAGAGCAAGTTAATAGCAATAAATGGATAGAGACGATATCCACTTTGATATCTCAACAAGTTCTTGCGAAGAAACAACCGCCAATAGTCAAAGGGGTTTCCTTACAATACTTGGCTGTTTTGGCGTGTCATATGTCCAACGCAGCGGCAGTTGAAAGTGTACTTAAAATAATATTATTTGCTTTGAAATCGATTCCCATGGAGAGCGTAGAGTATGTTAGCAAGGCGGTTGGAATCGCAGCAAGACAACATGGGGAATTTGTACTTAACGAGCTCGATGCTACATACAAAGAAAACGAAGCAAAACGTGGAAACAAATTGTTGAATTTCCTCTCTTCTAGAAATTCTAAGAGTGAAGCTGAACTATCTGCGGTTAAATACGCAGTGATTACCTGTTACGGAAAAGTTGCATGTGAGTGTCTCGATGTACACGTGCTTGCCAGACTGGGAGAGCACGTCACCTCAATATTGTACGAAATATTGAAATCGAACCCTTCCTTCGATTTATGTAAAGCAAGTATCACTACTTTGGATGAGATAGGAAAGGCGCTGCATCCCGCCTCCCATCACAATGTGGCTTTAAGAAATCGCTGGCAGTTATTAAACGCTGTCCTTGAACAAATATACAATAACAATCTGGATAAGCGAAATGTCGAATTATATCCAATAATCGTGAAAGCTTCGAAATCGTTAACAAAATTGCAAAAAGGAATTCTGCCCGAAGAACGAAATACGATACTACGAGTTTTATTTAACAGTATATTTGGAGAACTTTCGTCATTCAAGAAAAAATATGAAATAGAAGGAAATGGCGATAAGAATGATCTATTAGCGAAAACGTTAAACGATTCATTGACCCTTCTACATGATTTAATCAGAGAGTTGATCATCCAATCGACCTGCTTAAGTACAATTGATGACATCGTCAGCTTGTTAATTGAATGGATGCGACACGAGAACGACGAGATTAGGACGGCATCTATGCTAATACTTCAAGTTGTTTTTGACGCTTATCTCAAAAATGTCAAATTGAATTACGAAATGCCAAGCAAATTTGGACAACTGGGATATTTGTTGGGCCTTATTATTCCTGGTGTCGCCGATACTAATTTCCCAGTGAGATTGACTACAGTGGATTGTATTAAACTAATCATACAAATTCAAGATTTGTATGAAGGTCATATCCTAGAGCCTGAAGATGAATGTATGACGGAGTTATCACACTTACAAAACAATATACTGACGAATGACTTAAACATGATAAGCGACTATTGTACCAAATTGTGTAACACTATATCAAAGAAAATTCCACATTTGCATACAATGCAATTCATAGAGAGCCTTTTAGAAGGTTACGATAACCAGGAGTTACGAAGTGTTGGAATAAGTTCCGTTTTGGATGCATTTATCTTGACAAAAGGACAAGATTTGTTCCAAAATATAGAAAGGATAGTGGAAATATTACTAATTACAATGGATGAGGTTGTAGACGATGCTCGTAAGAGGCTTTTGAGGCCGCTGACGTCATTGACGCGTCATCACTCAAACGCCGTGACTGCTGTGTTATTGGGACAAAGGATTCCTTTGAAGGGGTATGTAAGATTTTTTTTATCTAAGCCTTGCCTCCCGTTTAAAATATCAATAAAGTACCTACAGTTAAAATGTACGAATATTCTATAGTTTTATAATATTTTAAAGTGTTAATAGTATTAACTAATACATTTAAAATCACGATCGTTTTTTATAGTAATTCCAATGCTACCAGAGGGAACCGTTTAATATTATTAGTTTGTAGTTTACTTTAAATAAATCTATTTTAGGTCATAGAGAAGAGACATACATACAAGAAAATAAATTAAAATTATAAATAAATATTTTCAGCTGTGTAATATCATGCTGGAGATATCTTGCTCGCGACGAAAGCTTATCCATCGCTATTGTCGAAAATTTCTTACGTCTGATGACCTCCATAGAACTTTATGAGGATCCCTACCATATAACAGAACACCACATAGCGGCGTTACAACCATTAACTGTAAGTAAAGTTTATTTGTTACATAATTTCAGCGCATTTTAATGAATTACTTCGATTAGATAGATTTATAGATTTCGTATATATTAGTATACATTACATTAGGTTTGGATAGAGTCACAGCATTCAGCTTGACGAATTCCAATATCACCGAAATAATGCAATTTAGGTAATAATAAAATGTACATTTATATATTCAATATCCAATTTGTTTCTCTTTCTAATTTACAATCCTTTTACAAAATATATTTTTATTTAAATATTTAACTCTTAAAAGCAACTTTCATATGTACACCCTAAAAATCTTATAAAATATAACAAAGAAAACATTGTAAACATACTGTTAAATAAAACATAATCATTCTTTCCAGCTAATCAGTGCTTTAGGTGAAATGCTACAAGAGGATTCAATGAGACCAATTTGCCTTGAGAAGTTTCCAGATCTTTTCATAGTGTTATACACCACACTAGCGTGTTACATAGAAGCTGAGCCCCCAGCGTACTCCGTACCTCAAAATAAAGGCCAAGAGAGATTTGGTTTTATACCCAACAGAGAAGCTATTAAACTATCGCCTGCAAAAATTACAATCAATACATTTAATCTGTTTCTGGAAAGGGCTGATTGTTACAAGGTGGGTGGATATTTTTTTGTGCTTATTTTTTTCGTATTGGGATTGATTTTTTTACTTGTTTCGTAAATAGTGGTAAAATGAGTGTATGAAAATGTGTTGATATAGTTTAATTTTTTTAATTTTTGGAATCGAATATTTTAGGAACTATGTTTAGCTTAGTAGTTATAGCTGAGATTATAAGATGAAATAATTAAATGCTTAACGATTAAGCATAATATTATTATACATTTTTATTTGAATTAATATAACAACAACAAAACCAACACCCGTAAAACAACAACAAAAGTAAAAAATCTTAACAAAATTTGTCTTTCAGGTAAAAGAGGCATGTTCCCTCTGCCTCACCATAGAGCACGGGGACAGCTCGCACACCCTGCTGGAGCTCACGCCGGTGCTGGGCGGCGCGGTCAGTCGCGCGCTGCCCGCGCAGCTACCCAAGCTACTAGCTAAGGCCGCTCAGTATGCGAGGTCCCCGTTGCCCCCGCAGCGCTGTGCAGCGCTTGCGCTTTTGGCCGACTCGCTGCATTACAGGTGAATGTCTACTTTGTAAGCTGTAGTGTTAGACAACCCCGTCTACTATGCCAGTTCCCGCAGCGCTCTTCAGCGCCCGTACTTTATACTAACTTCTTGTATTATATGGGGTTTAATTGGAGCGGTAAAGTTAAGGCACCTCAGTATGCCAGGTCTCCGTAACGCCCGCAGCATTCACGCATTTTTAGATTCTGTCAAGATAGAAAGCGGCTTAGCTATTTTATTTTCCTATTTTTGTAGTGCGTGTGTGTGTTGTGATACATTGTGATGCATGACTGTACATGATGGTTATGGATTTAAAGTATATCTGTAGATAATTATACAAGATAGAGATAGTTTATATAATAGAAATTATTTTTAATAATTTTGGTTTTTTAAAGTGAAAAACAATACAGTACAATATACTTTATTGCACATAAAATTTACACAAATTATACAGAGTGGAAGTGTAAGTAGCACTTTAAATGAAACCACAGTTTTAAATACTCTATAAAAGCCTAATATAAATCAGAAAAAAATAAATTCCCAAAAATGAAAAAGTTATTTTTTTCAAACAAAATAAATAATAAAATTGTCGTTTTAAAATGAAACGCCATTTGTAAGGATGTCGCACGCACACATAAATCTATCAAAGTAACACCGCCGGACACGCTTCATTCTGAAATCGAGTCGTAGGTATTGGCGATAAAGTTCGAATTTGTTTAACTTTTAGTAGTATTTTTGTAGTAGTAAGTGTTTATGTTATTGAGATCTATACGTAATCGCGTCACACCAAATACAGGTATGGATAAAAATCGTGAAATGAAAAAAAAATCCTACATCCAAACTGTTGAGGCATCTTGATTAATTTCTGTAGGTACAGGTTTGAAATATTTTACCTTATATGCTGTTTCCGTAAAAGGACCGCTACCTCTTCCACCCTGTATACAAAAACATTATTATTTTCCTATATATCCTGCATACAGTTAGGTAGACATAAGAAAAAACGTATTGTTCAAACACTTCGTTCCCCACCTTTTTTAAAATTTTCGAGGCATTGCTTGTTGAGTGGCGGTAGTAAACGCCGCGCTTTGCCTCTTCACCAGAGGAAGGAAAAGTGGAAATCGAACTTACAGCCGTCGCGTCACACTCGCGCCCCTGTGGCTGGACGGCATTACAAACCTATGTATAAAATTAAATTATTAAAACAATAAGTGTGTAATTCTAAACAGATGCAACGACAACCCGACGATCCTCGACACGGCGCTGGCGTCGCTGGCGGCGGGCTGGCGCGACGAGGCGGGGCGCGTGCGCGCGGCGTGCCTGCGCGGCGCGGCGCACCTGGCGCGTGTGCCCGCGCCGGCGCGCGCCGCCGCACTGCCGGCCGCGCTGGGCGCGCTCAGCGAGGGCGTGGACGCGGCGGTCGGCGCGTGAGTAGCGCACCGCACTACGGCTGTCTAGCACGCCACTATTACACTACCACACTATACAACATGGCGCATCACTACTACACTAGTTGAGGCCAATCATGGCAAAGGAGCTCAAGTATGTGACTGTAAACGCGACTGGTTGTGGATTCGATCCCCAATATATTAAATATTTAATATTTCATTTCTTTGCTTTGATGTGTAAAGTGTGGATAAAGCGCGGCGTTGAGTTCCGCCACTCAACACCTAATGCCTCCAGAATTCGGCAGAAAATGAGGAACAGAGTGTCTTAACACTAGGTTCTCTATGGCTACCTGATGTATGCAGAATAAAACGTGAAGCTAAACAAAACTACACACAACAAATATAATCACTACATAACATCAAGCGACGGAAGTTATGGTGGGGGTTATGAGTATTGATGATCACTACTAGAATATACTACACAATAGATGCAATTAACATCATGCATATTTTACCTTATATAATATAATATCTGTTTCAGATCACCTCTGGACAACGTGCCACTCGCAGCCATACAAGGCCTCAGTCGCTTACTAACCGAAATAGACAAATTGGACAAAGAGTTTGACAGGGAACTGATATCAATATCTCAAAAAATACGACCATTTATGAACACAGATTGTCCATTGTTGAGAGAAAATTCAATAAGATTATTCGGTATTATAGCTGAAAGGGTCAAATCTGAAGCGATTTTGGATCAAGCAGTCAGTTCTCTACCTTGTTTCTTGTTGCATTTATGTGATAATAATTCAGCTGTTGTGAGGGTATGTGCATTTCTTTGATGATATATATATTTTTTAACTTCGTGCTGTATCCCGTATATAGAAGGGTAGGCTTAGGGAACCTGAGAAACTAGTGTTAAGACTCTCAATTCCCCAAATTCACACGTTCCCCATTTTTCACCGATTTCTTTCGCCATTTGTGCTCTCGGGTTTAGTAAAACATCGTGGCGCTGGCATTACGCCACATACGCCATGTTTCGAATTGGGGTGCAAAGCATAGAGCAGAGTGTCTTGACACTACGTGAGGCTAAATATTTCCCTGAATAAGTTTTGAATCCACAATGACCATGTTCCATCTTTCTGGAATCGTAAGTAAGGTTGCAAATACCACTAGATGGCGATAGTTGTGAAACTAAATATTTCCTTTGAATATTTTAACTTTATCTTTTCATAAGAATAGTAAAGAAATAAATTTCATTTGACAGAAAATATTTCAAATCTCATATTAAATAGTTAAATCAACGTTTTATTGATAACCAATTTGTTATTAACAGGCAAGCAAATTCACACTACGACAAATATTCAAAACATTCAACATAAAGAAATCAAACGATTTCGTACAAACCCACCTCCTGGACGAAGGGAGGTTGTACTTAGACGAGTTCCTGTCGGCGCTACTGCGACAGCTGGCTGATGAAATGCCGAGTTCTCTAACAAAATGTCTGCAAACTGCTGTTAATTATTTGCATTGTGCGAGAGAGGAGATTAAACCGCATCCGCCGTTGTTGATCGGTGAGTTGAGATTTACAGTAGGGTCGACGAGTCGTGGCCGCTCTGAGGTTAGCTGGAGATGTTTGCGCAGTTCTGCATTTTAGGATATTACTTTTGATTATTTTCTTTCACAGTGTACAATGAGCATAAGTACTGAGTCTAACTTCAGGGCGGCCACGACTCGTCGAACGTACTGTAGTTTAGTATTAGATTCAGTTACATTTGTGTAGAGCCTTCGTGGCGTAGTGGGATAGAAGTGAAAGTGGGAGAGAAACAGAAAATATCTTATTTTATATTATAATGTTATATTTATGTTGAGTAATGTTATGTTATGTTATGTTTATGTTGCTATACCTACGAACTTACAAAGCATGCAAAGCAAAACGATAAATATGTTGTAGCCTAATTTGTTTTATCATTACCACAGGTCTGCTATACTCAGAACTCTACCGTATACGTGAAAAATACCCCGAGGAGTCGAACCTGGACCCCGACGTGACTCGCACAGCTAAAACACGCCTATTGACCCTAATAAAAGATTCAAATTCTCAAGTACGACAGAATTCAGCCTTCGCCCTCGCCAACATATGTCTGGTTGAGACGGGAATGTGACATGTGATGAGAGATAACAGGTACGATACGCTGACAAGGGATAACAGGTACTTGTTGTATTGCAGTTTGCAAGATTTCGTTAGGATTAATAAGTTGAGGCAACTGCGTTTTGATTGATTTTTTTTAGCTTCACGCTGTATCCCGCACATACCCGTACCCGTCATGTTTGCAGTGAGACATTGTCTCACTACGCCACAGCGTACAATAAGAAAAATATAAAATATGATTTATAATTTACATAAATATAGAAATGAAAATGAAAATACGAATCAACAACTCCAATAAAAATACATTATAATATGAATTATACAATTGAAAACATAAGTTACTCATTAAAAAAAATAGAATTTTTTGATTAAATATTTATTTTAAATTTTATTTGCTAACTATGACAAAGTTAAGACAGCTTATTTTTACATTTTGCTAATGTATATTATAAAATATATGTAAATAATTATTTATGTATGTATAAATATAATACTAGATTACAATTGACTTAAATTTGATATTTAATCAATATAAAGATATTGTTCAGATTTTCTAATAATTTTGATATATCCGCCACTCAACACGCAATGCCTCGAAAATTCGGCAGAAAGTAGGGAACGGACTGGAACGCAGGATTCCTTTAAAAGTTTGTGACCATGGATATATGTTTGTTCCACTTTTACGCAAAAACTACGAAACGGATTTAGATGAAACTTATATATCAGAATAATACATAGGCTACTTACCTACTACCATTTATGTAATGATTTTGTACAATTTGACTGTAATAATATACAAGTGTAAGCGAGCGAAGCCACGTTGAGTCACTAGTTTATATATAAAATATAATATAAAGATAAAAGATATCCTTCTTTATAATCTAATTACATAAAACTTAGTCGTTTTTAATTAGATGCCAAAATACAAACAAAGTTACTCGAATATGGAAAATAATAAATTAATTTTTGAAATGTACCAAATATATCAAAAATATATTTGGTACATTTCAAGAAACATTATTTTTTAAAAAAATTTCGCTACATTCGCTTTAGTTGAAACTTATTATATACTAAATATAATGCTTATTATTTTTAAAGTAAATCGTTGCCAAAAAAACCTTAAAATCTGCGTCTTATAATGAATTATAAGAAGACTGAGACTTAAATGATGTAAAAATTGTTGGTATAGAAAAGTTTAATGAAAGATTGTTAATGCTTAATTAATAGTGATATCAGAATATTTCGCATCTAAAGATGTTAAAAAATAATGGTATAGATTATTTTATAGTACATATATATTATAGTAAGTTTAATTAATATATGTTTGTGTATATATTATATGAAATATAAAGGAAATGTTTATTTTTTTAATGGCTTTTGTTTCGTTATAATTCCATGTTATGTAATTGTATGATTAAGTTAATTATCTAAAAAACTAAATATTAATATAAGATTTACATTTTATAATATAATTGAAATGTATCTATAGCATTAATTTTACTTTATTTTTTTTTAATAATAAAAATTGATAGACTACATATGTCCTTCATTGTAATAGATAAGAAATTTGTAGTCGTCTTCAAGCATTCGAATATTGACTTCGTGTGATATATTCTAGTTATTATATTATAAAATATAATTATATTAGTTTAATATAAATGTTATTTCATATTTACATTATCGTCGGCTTAGAATTTGAACATGAACCTGCTAAATCTATTAATATTTATACAATTCGAAAGTGTAAAAAAATTACAAGATTGACTTTTATTTTATTTAATGTTCTAAAATAGTTTGTATTCTTTAATATAATAGAGAATACAAATTAGTTTCAATTATTTCGAAATTGTAACAAATTTAATAATACATACATCCTCATAGATTTTTAACGACGTTTTTTGTATCTCCAGATAATTTACTTAACAGGCTGTTAGCTTGGTTAGGTAAGTTTCCACTCTAAGCCGACGATATCTATCGCCTTAAAAAGCTATTTTCTATATAAAGATGATATTGTTATATTATCCAAGATCACTGCTATTTTTTTTTTCAATTTGAAGTAGTTATTCGATTATGATATGCTAAATGCTTCTTGTGTTATGGTAAAATTATAATATAATTAAGGCTTTTAATTTTTGTCTTTATCTCTTTAATAATTTCACTTCTTACGTATAAATGAAGACACAATAAATTCTAGTATTTTTTTAAATACATAAATCTACCAAATTTGAAAATAGATTCAACAAAATTATTTCGAATGAATTACCTTTTAAACTATGTTCACATATTCCAAATGAAAAATTTTGTTAATATTTTAATATATATTAAAAATTTTAACTTATGAAAAAAAAATAGGTATTACCAACATAAAATGAAAAAAATAATTCTATAAATTGTCAAAATTAAAGAAATTCGCAATTAAATGCAGCTGTGATGTATTTTTTTTTATTAAATTTAAATTCCATAAATAATTTTGGACCATATAGTTTGGAAATGTATTTTTTTTTTGTTAATTTATATATTTTTTATCAAGATTTCGTTAATCAGTGTATAAGTTGAAGTAATATTATAACTTAATACTTTGTTAAAAAACTATTTGAATTATTCTTGGTTTGTGATTCTTAATTACATATATGTACGTACATATATAAAAATATAAATAGTTACACAGATGTATTCTTAATACAAATGTAATCGTTATACTGACTTATAAATGTTAGTTGTTTGCAATAAAAATATTCAAAGATTGAAAATTTTTTATTTTTTTTTACTACCTCATAATTTTCAATTAAAAAAATATATAAATGAGACTTGTATTCAGAAAGTACAAAGGGATGACGTCCCCGTCATCCCTTTGTACGTTCTGAATACAAGTCTCATTTATATATCCCTATATCCCTATAGTCAACGATATCTCAAATACGATATCATAGGCTTAGTGAAAGTGAAACTTGTCACTTGTCAGTTTTATTTTCAAAATGAGGCATTATTTTTGTTATATTTTAAACTGCAAAAATAACAGCAGAAATATACATAAAAAAAACCGGTTTTTTCTAAAATTTTTATAATGTTTTAAATGTATTTAACAATTTCATTTTTAGCGTGTTTTTCACTTTTTTTACAAAAAAAACTATATAAACAGTTTTACATAGTCGTAACTATTTAGATGGCCGTCCCAAATAAAATTCCTTATCGGGATCGCAATGTCCCCGCAGCTGTCGTCCGTCCCAGCTGACCGAGTCCATGCGCCACTCGGGAGGGACGTATGGGGGCTGGAACTTTTCCAACGTGATCTAAAATCCATAAAATTGGGTTACAAACGTGACGTTTTTTTATAATACTTTCAACAAGAGACTTAAAAGTTTAATTTCTGCATATTGCGTAATGAGCAGAACGAAGTTCACAAATCATATCATTAATTTCGTTCTCAAATTTATAATTCAAAACCATTACCTTATATTTACCTTACCTTTCATTACCTTACCTAGCTTACTCGATGGCAAAACAAAAATATTCTCTTCTGAGGTATTCATTCCGAAGAACTAGCGAGTCTAGTAAAAGAACTTCCAAGCATAACTAATTCACATATAAGACAACATATTTTATTTTCCTTTGAATTTAAATTTATAATACGTACTTATAATATTTCTCATTAAGCACTAGCCGTAGCTATATGTACTTTACACCCAGGGAAAGGAAAAAATATACAGAATTATTTGAAACATTTTTAAAGTGTTAATCCACACTTTGGAAAAAAAAACTTATTTAGAAAACGAATAAAAATTTCAACGTAGCGGGACTCGAACCCGCAAATCTTTGGGTAGCGGAAATTTGTAAAAATCTCCCTACAGAGATGCTAACAACATAAATAAGTTGTAACAAGCGTATAAAAATTTCGACGTAGCTTGATGATAACGTATGGCTCAGTGGTCAGAGCGCCTGGTCGGTTTCCAGGTTCGAGACCCGCTACGTTCAAATATTTATACGTTTTCTAAATAAGTATATAGAATTGTCTGTCAATCATCCCTAGTTGGAAGATTTTGGAAGGCAGCTTAAGAAGACAAATATCTAACCGGGTTAGAGCACGCAGGAGGTCCCGGTAGAGGAGCCTTAATGTCATCACTCACAGCATCGGCGATTCCCTCGCGCATTGCTCTCTGCACTGTGGTTGTATAAATGTCTTCTATTAGAATTTTCCGTGATCTGGTAATGAAGAAATATTACTTGTATACACAAAAAAATATTATCAATCACTAGAAAGTTTTATTAAGAATTAAATATAATTAAGCAACCATCTAATTTGATTACTACTGTTTTTCTATTTAAATCATTGTTTAATACAGGGATCTATACGTATATTTACGGTGAATGCAATAATAATTATTATTTTCTTCAAATTAGTTATATTGATCCCGATCCTAAATGGACATCAAATCGACTATCTTCAGCTCAGCAATTTTGAATGAGAATCCAACCCACAACCTGTCGCGTTTACAGATTTCACCTGCACCCTTACATGGTGTAGGGGTGGCTTGCATTTCAAAAGATTAGATAGTAGTAATCACTCTGGATCCGTGATATCGTCCATGCTGACGGCGGGCGTCATCACGAGACGTGGACGTGTGTTCTTCGTGTGCTCCCAACCCACGTCTGGGGATTTCACCTATTGATATATACAATAATTATTATTTTACAGTAACGAAACTTAGCAGTGGGTATGGGTATTTTGTAGTGGGCGATGTTCTCAAAACAAAAGTTTTGAAAAGTAGCTAACGTTTTATTTTAAGCAAACAGTTATTTAGGTACTAATAATTAATAATAAATTAGACAAATTCATTGGTACAATAATGTCCTGTGTTTTTTTATATTTTTCTTCATATTTATACATATGAAATAAAAAAATAGTAATTTTTATAAAGCAGTATAAAATTAACACTATTGTGTAAGAAAATATTGTTGTTAATGCATAGAAAAAAATCTTCAATATTGAAAATAAAAATTTATATACTTTTTATAATTTATCATTACTGCTGGTGAGCTAGAATTTAGCGAAAGCAACTGAAAACCTAAATTATATTAATGTTTTTTAGGTATATAAGTAGGTACATATCTTACATAGCGTTGTTGTACTTTCCAAGGATTAGTTCTAGTTATATCTTTTGCCTTTATTATTAAATCAAAAGGCACATGCGGCATTTTTAATACAGATAGTGTGTGTAAATCTTTCAATGGCGTCGGTGCATCGCGAAGGCGGGCGGGTTTCCTTTTAGGAACAGTTTTAACAATCGGTAAAATATCTCCATCGTGGTAATCCGTTCTGTTAGACGTTTCATAGTCAAATAGCATTCCTTCATAGCGATCTGGCATTTAGAAATGTTGTAAAATTATAGGAAAATATAATAATTATTAGCAAAAAATTGTTTGTAAACAGTGTCTATGATTTATCAATTTCTGTAAATGTCAAAAAATGTTTTTTTTTCTCTTAAGTTTTTGTACAAAGGTATTCAAGGACCCGTATAAATAAGCCAACTTAAGTGCAATAAAGAAAAACTTCGTATATTAATAGTAGATAATATTACTTTATTCAATAAATTATTTATAACAGCTAAAACAATTAAATTACAAACTTATATTGGCTAATTATTACAAAACAAAATTTAAATTTACTTCTAAAATAATCCTATAATATTATTTTAAAAAATATAATAATAAAAATATAAACTATGAAGATCAATGCATACATATATGTATATTTATTCAATAGTCTTACAGTTTTGATTTATAAACAAAAATATAAAACCTTTATTTGACCTTCTGATAAGATAGAAGAACAATTTATAATTGAAAAACTTGACAAATATAAATGTTAAATATTAATTTATTTATTGAGACCGGCGTAGCGCAGTGGCACAAAAGTGTGACTGTGTCGCAAAGGTTTAGAGTTCGTGTCCTTCCTAAAATTTTTGATTTCTGCGTTCTGCTTACAAATAAAAACGCGGCGTTGAGATCCGCCGCTCAAAAACAAATATAAATTATTTAGATTTTGTAGGTATTTATTATTCCATTCTTACTTTTCTTTCTTTGCTAAATGCCGTTAAGGCTCCACTTGCTGATTTTCTTGTCAAATTACGTCTGAAAATATAATATATTAAAAAAAATCTGATCAGAATCACACTGTATCCCGCACACAGCAGGATAGGCAGAGGAATCTTAGTGACGTAGAAAGTGGATAGTGAGTGTCTTCTTTCCTATCTGCTTAATAGGCGTCGAAAGGAAAAACTGTTCTACAATATCAAAAAATGCAAGATACAAAATATAAGAACATAATATGGATATTGTACATAGGATTTAAATTTAAAATTTAAATATATACAGTTATACCTATTTCGTAGTTTTTCGTTTCAACCAAAACTCCTTGGTGGGATCACAATAGCCACGCAGTTGTTTCTTATCCCACGTGACAGTCTCCATTCGCCATTCAGGAGACACGTAAGATGGCTGTACTTTGGGCAAAGATATCTGAAATGTTATATAAAGTTACTTAAAGTTCTGTAATTTCGTCTCAATATTATTTAATAGCATACCCGCAAATTACTAGGGCCCATTATAAAAATTATGTTATTGTGGTTAAGTAACACCTTAAACTTTAAAGAGTGTTGACCTCGGTTGACGGTCAACACTCGGAATCCGGCGGAAAGTGAGGAACGGAAGTGTTCCAATGGCAACGGAGTGTCTTAACACAAGGTTCCCAGGTTCCTTAAGCCTAACCAGCTATGAGTATGTGCAGGATACACCGTATAGCTAAAAGTATATAATGAGCTTAATTAACAGGATTTGCAGGAAACAGTCTTCCAAGTTCAGGTGTTTTCTTCACAGGAGTTACAATTCCTCTAGCCTCTTGAGTCATATTACTCGTGTACATGTCAGTGCATAGTATGTCTCTAGCGTGTTCGTCTTCGATGTCGTCCATGCTGACCGCTGGCGGCATTACGAGACGAGGGCGAGTCCTACGGGCTTCTTTATTGTCGACATCTGCACGTTTCTCCTAAAATTGTTATAAATATATAATATACTGAAGTAACTCGCTGCTACTGACGCCAGCGTAGCGGGCAAACTTTTGACTGTAAACGTGACGTTTGCGTGTTCAATTGTCACTTGGGCAGAATCATTTTTATTTCATCGGCCTGGAAACAAGACTAAGCGAGTCAGTTGTGACACGCAATGTTTCGAAAATTGAGCGGAAAGTGCGGAATGTTGTGTCGTAACATTAGCTTGTGCTCTGCTTTATGCACTGCGTGCGAAAGGTAAAACAAAATGTACTAAACGCGGCGTTGAGTTCCGCCATTCAAAAGCAATGTCTCAAGAATTCAGCGGAAATCGGCGATGGAATGGTGTCTTAATGGTAAACTAGTGTCTTAACGCTAGGTTCCCAGGTTCCCTCAGTCTACCATGTTATGTGCGGAATACAGCGTCGAGCTAAAAAGAAACATGTGGTCACGAATTTGAATCCTGTATTAGGTAAAGATTTTCTAACATACCATGAATATATTTTGTCTCGTAAAAAAGATGACTTTGCATTAACTTCTTTCTTTTATTAAGTGTCTCATTACAATAACGATGGGGCAATGGAAGTAATAGTTGGTAATTATAAGAAATTGCATGCGTGACATTCAATAATGTGAAAAATCGCTCATTTTATATTTTTTAAATTATAAACTGCCTTGTCATCCATTAAATATAAAAAAACGTAAAAGCGCCAGGACGAGTTCGCCCACCGAGGATTCCGTACAAAAATAGTAGGTCACGATCTTTTTTAGAAATTCAAGTTTAGCTTAGCCGGAGCCCTTTTATCTGATACCCCAATTGAACTAGTGGCTTAACATCAAATTTGGCCTCCCTTGTCAGACTATTATTTTTTAGTATTTAACCACAAATGTATAGTTTTCAGATTTTTTCCTAAACTAGTACAACCTGTAGATGCTAGCCAAACTTCATAATTCTAAGTCAACCGTAAGTACCCTATTAATTTTGATTATGTAGTATCTACCTATGTAGTATCGAAATATGCGTTTCTTGAGATATAAGTGCCTAAATTGTAGAAATACAATTTTTTCATGGAACCGTAGATTCGAGTAAGTATATAGTTTAAATTTCAACTCCATATCTCCAAGCGTTTCTGAATAAAGGCTCTTGACAAACAGACAGACGGATAACAAAGTGATCTTATAAGAGTTCCTTTTCTCCTTAAAAGGTACGGAACCCGAAAAATATAGGATATGGGCGGTCAATGAGTGGTACAAGGACAAATTACTCAAGTCACTTAAATATAACCATATATTTTTAAACCGGGATTTTCTTGTTATAAAGCTTAATATACTTACAATATATTGCTGTACGCCATTTGGATTTGTTCTAACAATGTCTTTAGGCTTATGTAAAAGACTGAAAGGCGGTACTTCCCTTTGCCACTGAGTTAAAGTGTGTGTATTCTTATATTCTACTTTATCACGTATCTTTTCTAACTTCTTTACGTTATATATTATCTTAGGGCTATCACGGATTTCGCCGAAACGAAAGTCATTCTTGTACGTAGTTTCATAATTAAATAGCATAGGTTCATTTTTTATTGTTTTTTCCATGTTGCTTAATGTTTTAGTTAAAATTATTTTGAATTCTTAATGTCACTGTCTAAAATGGTTACTGTTCATATGACAGTATTTTAAACACTGTCAGACATTTAATTTTTTTAGTAGTAATTTGATCCTGATATTCATTTTTATCTGTCTGTAAATTTTGATCTCGTCCATCGAGTGGTGGTTATAGGTTTAAAATTCCTTAATAATGGAAAGGTATAGTTATATATGTTGTTACTTCTTAAAGAAAATAACAAACTTTATCTATCATTTTATTTAAATTCACCAAATAAATTACACCACGGTAACGTAACACTTAAACTAAAATGAACATAAAAAATAAATTACAATTCACATTATATCACAATATAGGTAAATCGATGCGTTAAAATATTGCAACTCTATAATAATAAAAAATAAAAAAAAATCATATAAAAAAACTGGAGCAAAGGAAGTTATTTGAAGACAATGTTTATTTCCAAAAAATGGTTGCGAAGACGAAATTATAATATACAAAAAAAAAAGATTTCATTACAAAAATATTATTTAAATATTAAACAGCCATCAATATCAAATTACTAATTAAGAAACTCAGTGTCAATAAGTTAATTATTTTTTAAAAGAACTTTATTATTTGACCACGACGAACAAGATACAAAATAAAATATATTTAAAAAAAATATTTGAAGTAACTAATATGGCGATGATATTGTTAAATAAATTTTTGTATTGTATGTCGCGGTTGTTTTCAGTTTTTTAAATTAAAATAATTATTTAATATTAAGCTAATTATTTTAATAACCTGTAAATAAATCATATCGAGATCATTTTAAATTTAATTATACAAAAATATTAAGTAGACATCTCAATACATAATATACTCTTCGATCTCAGTAGGTCCGACTTTATTATGGCTAACAATCTACTAACAAGGAAAGCATGTCAGGTACACTGTTTCAATTTTTGAATTTCCCTTATATTAATTAAATTAAAGTATTATTTAATTGAAAAACTATTTTTTAAGTTTGTTGACACAAGCTTCAAAATTATAAAAAATTTGGCCGCTTATACTGTATAGTCTTGAAAAGTTGATAATATTGAACAGTTAATCTATTATGGATGTTTCGAAAATTTAAATATTATTATAAAAAAAATGTTTCAGCAAATCAAGATTTAAAAAAAAACATACATACAATCTTAAATAATGTACAAAATCAAGGACGAAAATACATTATACTAAATAAAATTTAAACTATAAAACAATATTTCATACAAAAACACGATTCCATTGTCCTAAATACATTTATATACAGATATACATTAAACTTTTACAAAAATAATACCAATTACATAAATAAACTAAATCTTACTTAAAAAAATATACACTCTGAATGAAATCGATAAGCTTTCTATTTTATTTTATTTATATTTAGGAATTGTAAACATGGCATCGAATATTAAAAATATATTTAATCTATGCTTAGAGCGACAGGAAAATTGGCGCCAACAGTGACATTTGGTAAAGATGGCCGCCGCTAGAACAACAGATGGAATAGAAAAAAGAGGAATTGCAAGAGCAGGACGAGTGCTGTGGATGCACAGTAGGTGAAAGTAAAATTTTGGTATATTCGTCAATCGGGCACATTGAGCTCGGTCCAGATGGGGCAGAAGGGGGACGCGGGGCCCCCCCACGACCAGCCGCGCGGTATCGCGAGGTGGCACAGTCCGGACTTGATAACACCTGAATGCCCGTTAAAATGACTCTTGTCTGCAGCCCCGGGGCACAAGACAGCGCTGTGACCCGCCGCACTCGCGTCCACTGAAGTAATGATAGCTTGGTCCAACAACGATTCGCAGTTTTGTAGCGCTGAAACAAATTTATTTTATTGATTATATGGTTACTGATTATATTGTTACGTCATCTGTGAGAGAATATTCTTTAGCGTTGAGATCGCCTTTTATAGATTTTATTTAAAAAACAAGACGGTTATTGTAAAAAACTAGATAAAAAATAGTGTAATGGCGACAATGAAAAAAATGTATATTATATACAACTTACTCCTAATTTATTATATAAAACATATATAAATTTGTCACATATGAATGCTGTAATAATTTCAAATATCTACACGAAATTTACGCGACGAATTTCCTAGACAGAATTTGTGTAATTTATTCCATTCATGCCAGAAATTAATGTGACATTACAGGGAACGTTACAATTAGTGCCAAATGTGTTCTTCTTGTTCAAGTTTATGTATCACGTGAGGCTTGTTCGAGATTTAATCAAAGTTTTTAAACAATTTCTCTTATAATAAAACAAATTACAAATAATATATACAAGGTACTACATATATTACAATAGAATTATCCTCAAATATGATGTTGATTTTTTTAAGATTTTGAAAATTATTGACTATACGAATATTTATAAAATATATGTATGAAATTATTTTCAGTTTTCAATGGGATTAGTAAGTAGACGAAAAAAGTAAAAGATAAGTAAAAGAAAAAAATCTAAATATTAGAAAAAATATTAAGACACTCCGTTCCCAACTTTTGTAGGCATTGAGTGTTGAGTAGCAGGACTCAACACCGCGCTTTGCCTTGACACAAGAGCGAAGAAATGGAAATATAAATTTAAATTTGTGAGTGGGGATCACACTTAAGTAAAGGAAATTCTTAATATGAAAAATAATAAATCCCTCATGCTAAGATAGACAGACAGAATTACTTTCGAATTTTCAATATAATTATGGATTGCTATATATTTGTAGGCAAACATATGCCTTGAGTTCATTTAAATGACGAAAACATTTTTTATTAAACTGATTTTGAAACAGACTTTAAATGTTTTGCTAAGTTAAAACAAAGCAATTGCTAAAAGTACTTTTGTACATAAGCGTGATCATACAGACAGACAAAAATATAAAAAAAATATTTTTGCTTTCTATTATTCTTGTAGCGGCCCTCTATCCATTTCAGCCAAAAATACTAAATGTACAGACAAAATATTTTTACTGTTTTATTAAATGTATAGATAAAGTTAATATTTCGATTGTCATACAGGTCGTCGAGTTCCGCCACTCAACACGCAATGCCTCCAGAACTTGGCGAAAAGTGGGGACAGAGAGTCTTAACACTAGGTTCCGTCTGTCTACCCTGCTGTTTGCCGGATATAGCGTGAAGCTGATTTTTTTATACACGTGAGTTTGTGGTATTTAAACACGCAATGTTTGCAGAGTTACACTCAGGGGAGTGTTTATTTTTTGAACACTGCGTTTTCCTAGTCTGTGGCGTTGGGTTTCGCTACTCAACACAAAATGCTGTTCAGAGAACAAAATGATTTATATGACACGAAGTAGTTAGCGGGAACTCTAGCAAAAGATAACAAAAAAATAAATTAAACAAATATATTGAGATTGTGAAAATAGTTTTCACATAACACGTTCACGTGCACGTTTTACTACACCTACAGATACACCAGTACATATTTCCAAGGGCTTATCACAAAATAAATCTGGACTGGACGTTTTTATTATCTTTCGCGAACATTTTAATATAGCGTCCGGTTACAATGTTGCGTTTAATCAAATAAAGTAGCTAATATGTAATGTAACGATTGTTATCTCCATTTTAATTTGTTGTAATCGGAAAACTATGTAGAATATACATTTAAAATGTGCATACACTTTATAATTCGTTTTTTTTATTTTTGCTTCACGCACGTAGCACGGTAGGCAGTCTAGAGTGTTAAGACTCTACGTTCCCCATTTTCCTTTATATTTTGGAGGCATTGCGTGTTGCGTGGCGAAATATCAAGAAATGAAAATGTTAATATATTTCGTTTTCCTTGAGCTTGTGGGAATCGAACCCACAATCTGTTTTGTTTTTAGAATCACTTTTGTGCCCCAGCACCACCAAGTAATTTTTCTTAGAGAACCAATCAAAAATGGGAGAGTATCTTATGACAACATTTTCTTCGTAGCCCATTTGCAAAAATACCACAGTGCATCACAGGGTTTGTTTACAAACGGTTATATAATACATAAGTAAAAAAAAATGTGTAGTATTAAATAATTTTTATCATATAACAGCTCATATACTAGCAATGCCAAATAAAAGGGAAATGTAGTTAATTTAGTAAAGGCTAAAAAATAGCCTCCTTCTAGAAAATTAAAGATAAAAGCTCTTCAAAGTATATACTAATTCTTTTTTCATAGGTCCCTATAAAATATTTATTAATGTCTCATATTTTGTCTTAACCATTATGCTCGGCAGTCACATAAATATAAAATATAATATTCAAATAAGACATTAGTATGAGAATTGGTACTTTGGCTTCAGTTTCGAGCCAACTTCAATAAATTGCGGAAGCTAATAAAGTTAACGCTGAAAGTTCTGTTTAATTTAATTACGCGGCGGTCGCAGGTTCAGTACTCGGATAGACGATTGAAAAGAGCATTGAGTTTGGCCTTACCTGTGACGCTTCACTACATAAAAAAATTGGTCAAGTGTGAGTCGCAATCGCGCACCTAGGCTTTCGTGCCAATTTCAGAATTGTAGTTCAACGAGAAGTTAGGTAGTACTTATAAAAGTTTACAAATTTAAGTTTGCACTGTATGCACTTACTTTATACAAAATGAACTACAAATATAAGTTTGTAATATTTTTTTCTGTGAAATACTTATAAATTTTCAGTTTTTAGATTTATTTCTTTATTTGTATTGTAAGTTCGTGCTTCGTGGCGATGTTCATAACTGTACAGTTATGAACATCGCCACGGTACACGTGACAGTACAGGTACACGTGAAGATTCCTATAGGTTTTGATTTCGCGGCGATTTTTATACGAAATGCGGTAAAAAAGAAAGCTCGTATCTTTTGATTGAGATGGCTTAGAAGCTTGATATTTTTCTGAACCGGGACCGTAGACTTGAACATTTGAATATCAAATTGAATGAAAAAATTGAAATAAAAAAATTCTGTTTAATACCTCTACGCAACCTCGAGATAAATGGTCTTGGACAGGACAGACGAAAAACAAAGTGACCCTATAAGGGTGTTTTTCCTTTTAGAGGTTCGAAACGAAACCAAAAAAATGTGAAAAAAGATATGCTTAACATAGATATCATCATAGTTTACGTAAAATTCCACAAATAACTCGCTAACAACCGGAAACCGTTACGGTTCTAATGAACTCTATTGATCAAAACCAGCGTCTGCATACAAAATCCGCGTTGTGCGGACGCTGCGGTATTTTTAGATCTTTTATGGCGAATGTCAAAGGTCGAGAATCTTTTTAATTTTAACCAGAAAAGTCTAATAATAAATAGGGTCACCTTTATATTTATTACTTTTGACCCTAAATGTATTTATACAACGTTAACGAAGCGTTGTCTACTTTAAGAGTTAAAATAATTTTAAACATTTATCTTCACATTTTGCGTACAGAATTGCGTTACGATGGTTTGATGATTTTATTATTATTTTTTTCGGCTTCACCTTTATCACGCCTAATCTCAGTTCGAATTAGAGACATCGCATACGACCGGCTTACGACCCGCCACGATGTCTTCAATAAATTATTAATTGCATTTGTTAGAATATAAAACAGAGAGTAGAGACCAGTCGTGGCGCAGAGGCACAAAGTGTGACTGTAAAATACACTGGTTGTGGGTTCGATACCCCCTCGAGTATATGAAATATTTATTTATATTTTCATTTCTTCGCTCTGGTGTCGAGTTGAGTTCCACCACTTAGCATGCAATGCCTCCAGAAATCGGCGGAAAGTGGGGAACGGAATGTCTTAACAATAGGTTCCCTCTGCCTACCCTGCTGTGTGCGGGATACAGCGTGAAGCTGATTTATTTGTTTTCATAAAACAGATGTCTTCTTATATAATACATAACTAACTTTAATTAAGATAATAAATCAAAATTAATCGTATGTTTATATAATTAATATCCATTTCCCGTACAATCAATCTTGTCACGCGACAAAATAAGAAACTCGGTAGCCCCGCGGTAGGAGGTCAAAGCAATTACCCTCACAATCTATGATTCCACATGAACAGGAGTATGAGTAACGCGAGGGCCGTTCGAATATAAACAACGATACGTTTGTGAATCGTAGTAAATATATTTTATGACTATTCTGTGTTATCATAAACTTTGTGTTTACTAATTTTTGCAATAAAAAATGTAAAATCTTAAAAGTATAACGATCTTTTAAATATTAAATAATAATTATTACTGTTTTCATTGAATGTTTCTTTATTTACAGAGAAAATACAGTAAGTACATTTCAGTTTCGTTTTCATATCCTTTTTAGCATTGAGGCCGACATGCCATGAAACTTCCGTCTAAAGTGGGGAACGGAGTTTTAACATTAGGTTTTTTCTCTGCCTACTAAAAATAATAATAACTCTTCTAAACTATATTTTTACTATACGAAATGCATAGCATTGCATTTTCAAAATAAAGAAATAGTAATTACACAGTATTAAAGTTACTGGTGGAAAGTCACGTAAAAAGCACGAGGACCCCCAGGAGGGCATGTATGAAGAGGTTGATGACAGCGGACGAGGCGAAAGAGGTATGTAGAGTTCCGTCCTCCGTTCTCTCTGACTACCCCGCTAGGGATAAAGCGTGAAGCTAAGTTAAATTTTAAATAGTAATTAATTGAAGTTAGTTTTACAACAAACTGAAAAAGAAAATGTCGTAAATAGTAATTTATAAAAGAAACAAATACAAATGTTAGGAATGATATAACTGATATATACGTATACAGTTGAACTTTGCACATGATTCACTGTATGCGATACACGTGTAATAATTTAAAGCAAAAACCATCGTTAACATTATTTATGATAAGCTCAATTAAGTATCTACGTACGTACATCTTCCTCTAAACACGAGAAAAATAAACATATACGCTGTATCCCGCATTTAGCAGAGTAGGCCTCTTTTCCCGTTAAGACATAACCATTCCCTACCTCCTGCCGAATTCCATTGTCAGTCAATTCTCTATGATATACTTATATAGATTACTTACATAACACATTCTCCCATCTCACGAACTCCCCGAAGAAGGCCAGTTGCGCGTCACCCAGGGGCACGTCCGCGATCTCTTGCAGCTTGCGGGTCTCGTCTCCACCGAGCAGTTCCTTGCAATGTACGTTCACCATTATTACAGGTCTATTGCATATTAGGAACGCTGAAAATAATTAATAATATATACATCATTCATGTTTTTATGTCTGTGGCCGTGGGTTCGAATACTGATCGTGGCAATGAAATATTTTGATTTCGTCGCTCTGGTAACAAAACAAAACGCAGTGTTTTGGAAATAGTTGGAAAATGAGAAACTGATTGTCTTGAAATCTATCTATATAAATCTAAAATAACTATATTTTAGTTACGTATTTAGAAAAAGCATTAAAATTTGGATGTAGCAGGATACGTATTCTTCTTTCCTAAGTATGGAAAAATAATTAATAATAGTTATTTTAGTACCCTACGCCATATGCGGGATAGAGCGTGAAGCTAAAAAATGCTTTTGTGTAAACGCCAACTTGGCGCAACTATCTATCTAGAAAATCTAGATTAAACGAGTTGTTGGTGACTGACAAGTTTTTTCATGAATATATAATGAAATAAATATAAGATAAATTATTAGACTTCTCAGACTTGAGAGCCATTTATAAATACGGACCTAAGACCCTACTTTCTGTCTACCTGTTGAGTGGCATATATTAAAAAAATAAAAAAACTTTTGTTTTTTATTTATTTATTTTTTCCCCAGGCCAGTCGTGGCGCAGGGGCACAGTGTGACTGTAAAACCGACTGGTTGTGGGTTCGATCTCCACTCGAGGAGATGAAATGTTTACTTAAATTTATATTTCCATTTCTTCGCTCTGGTGTCGAGGCCAAGTGCGGCGTTGAGTTCTGCCACTCAACACGCAATGCCTCCAGAATTTGGCAGAAAGTGGGGAATGGAGTGTCTTAACACTAGGTTCCCTCTGCCTACCCTGCAGTGTGCGGGATACAGCGTGAAGCTGAAGTTTTGTTTAATCATAAGAAAACCACTAAATGGATGTAGAACACATGATCATCGCTCTCAGACAAATACTTGGAAACTGAGTTAAGTAGGCGTTTATGTACAAATTCAAATTCAAAATATTCTTTATTCAAATAAACTTTTATAAGCACTTTTGAATCGACAAACAAGTGTATTTAAATTTCCTTTTTAAGACAAACGTGTTAGTTTATTATAAAATTCACACAATTATTTAGTACCTAGTAGAAAAGATTTGTATAGTAAATAGATATCTCATGTAATATGTATTTTAAGGATATATGAAGGTTACGCGTTCAAATACAATATAAAAAATATAGTATTTATGATATCAACATTACTGTTTCTACAAAAAAAAACAGCAAAAAGTACCGGTATTTATCATTTTACTATTTATCTATGTATAAAGAGAGATACGTAAGAGTATCAAAAATATATCTTTGAAAGTAGATCGGAAGTGCCAATATAACTTAATGGGACAGCGTCCGACTGGCAATCGCGATAGCTGTGGATTCGATTTCCACCTGGGGTGCATGAAAGATTTTCATTTCACCGCTCAAGAAAGACAGACGGGAGTTCTGTCCCTTACACGTAATATCTCGAATTCGGACAGAAAACGGTAAACTGGCACTAGGTTCTCTCTGGTTTAGCGGGATAAAGCGTGAAGCTATATTAGCAGATACATACGCAACGATTTAGTGAACTAATTAGATAAAGCGTACACCACTTGTAGGGGCTCCGGCCGTCTAAGCTCCTGCAATTAGACTATTAGTGTCTTTCTATTTTAAGGACCACTCCATTATTGTATTAGATATAAATGGGCTGTGTGTTTTTTTGTGTTCTTTATTACTAAAGTCGTACGATATTTATATAATTTTTGAATGGAAATGGAAAATAATAATATAATATAATAAAATATTTGTCATTTATAAGTTTGCGTGGATGTTTGTCCCATTTTCACGCAAAAACTATTTAACGAATTTCGATGAAATTTTACAGTAGCATTTGTTTTACTTTCCGTAAAATTTTCCAGACATTACGTCCTAAGTTGCGGAAATCAATACCGCGCCTTTGTCTTATTAGATCAGATTATTCTTTCAAGTGTAAATCGAACCCACAACCAACTCGTTTACAATCAAACGCTAACTATTGCGCTACAATGGTCAAAGTAAAAGAAATACATAAAAATAAAAAAAAATAAACCACTGTTCAGTGTTCAAGCATGATATGTAAATATTGGCAAAGGGTCAGTTAATAATAAACAATTTACACTATTTAATTGGATTTACATTATTAAATATTACTGTTTTTAATCAAATACATTACATATAATTTTAAAACGCACCAAAGTGACGCCAATCATATTAAATACAATAAAGCTCGAAATCGCTGTAATACATCTTGTAGGGATGCTAACCGCCGTCATATCTATAAATCAATCGAAAATGGTAATTCCTCTAAAACCTGGAAATTTCTTGAATCTCTCGGAGTTGGTAGACGTTCATCTAATAATAATTCTTTTAATATCGACATAGAGCTTCTCAACAAGCATTTCTCATCTTCCGATGCTCTTGATAGCGTCAAGAAAGAAGAGCTAATAAGCGCTCTTTCATCTTTACCAACTCACGAGTTTCCACCTTTTTCTTTTAGTCCTTTCACGGAACGTGATGTTAAAAGGAACATATTGTCTATCTCGTCGAACGCTGTCGGTACTGACTGCATTAGTCGCAAAATGATCACGCCTATCCTTGATGTTGTAACTCCTATCCTGACCCACATCCTCAATTTTTCTATCACTGTTGGCAAATTTCCGGAAACATGGAAGAATGCACAAATTATTCCTTTCCCAAAAAAGCCGAATCCTCAACATCTAGCTGATTTCCGCCCTATTTCTATTTTACCGTTCCTTTCAAAAGTCCTTGAAAAGCTTATACATAAACAACTTATTACCTTCGTCAACAATCACTCTATTCTAAGTCCTTTCCAATCAGGCTTTCGCTCTGGTCATAGTACTACAACTGCGCTAATAAAAGTCACAGATGACATTCGAAGAGCTATGGATAATAAACAACTCACAATTCTTGTACTCCTTGACTTTAGCAACGCTTTTAGCAATGTAGATTACGAGGTATTGTTGAGTTTGTTAAGTTCTATTAACATATCTCCGTCTGTGGTGGACTGGTTTCGAAGTTATCTTAATGGCCGTAGACAACGCATACGAATTGAGGAAAACGTCTCTTCGTGGTGTGTTGTCCAGGCTGGGGTACCTCAAGGCGGTGTTTTATCTCCTTTGCTCTTCTCAATTTTTATAAATTCTATCACTAAGCATCTTTCGTGTCCCTATCACATGTATGCAGACGATGTTCAAATTTACACCCACTCAACCCCGGAAAATTTAGTAAATTCTATCCAAACCATTAATAATAATCTCCTTGCAATATCAAACTGGAGTAATTGTTTTGGTCTGAAGGTTAACCCTGTAAAATCTCAGGTTATAATAATTGGGAGCCCAGGTATGGTTTCGAGGGTTGATTACGTACATTTACCGCCTATTGTATACAATGATACGTTTTTACCATATTGCACGACAGTTAAAAATCTTGGGGTACATTTAGACCAGAACATGTCATGGTCCGTACATGTAAACAATGTAAGCCGGAAAATATTTCATGCGATAGGCTCTCTTCGACGTCTACGATCTATGTTGCCTATTCCAACCAAAATTATGTTAGCAAATACTCTATTACTCCCAATTCTCGATTATGCCGATGCAAGCTATCCCAACTTAACCGAGGACTATCTAAATAAACTTGAGCGACTTCAAAATCTTGCTATTCGGTTCATATTTAATTTGCGTAAGTATGACCATGTATTTGAATTTCGTTCTAAGCTCAAGTGGCTTCCTATACGCAGTCGCCGGAATCTACATACACTTTCTCTTCTGTACTGTGTGTTACACAACGAAAAATTTCCTCCTTATTTAAAGGAGATGTTCGAATTTCTAGGAGCACACACAAATAAACTCAGATCCTCCGAGAACCTTGCTCTTAGAATTCCGAGACATTCCTCTAGATTTTATGAGCACTCCTTTGCTGTGAGGGCAACTAAGTTGTGGAATGATCTACCTCTAAATATTAGACGTTCAATATCTTTAAGCATATTTAAAAAATCTGTTAAAAATCATTATTTGATGGATGATTCACCTTGAAATGACATCAATATGCACAACTCACTATTATAAATAGTATTATTATATATATTAGTATATTATAGTAGTATATATTTATCAAATATATATGTATTATGTTTATGTATTAGGATTTATTATAATATGTAAGTTTATTTACACCACCCACTCTATTTTATCACAAATTTCCTAACCCAAAGGTTGTCTGGTAGAAATCGCTGATTAGCGATAAGACCGCCGTTTGTGTGTCAATTGTTTTATCTTTGTTATTTTTTTATACCCTTTTTGTCTCTAATAAGTAATTGTGCACAATAAAGTGTAAATAAATAAATAAATAAATATAATGTACATTTTTTTTCCGCTTTTCACTGTATCCCGCACACAGCAGGGTAAGCAGAGGGAACCTAGTGTTAAGACACACCTTTCCCCACTTTCCGCCGAGTTAAGGAGGCATTGTGTGTTAAGCAGCGGAACTCAACGCCGCGATTTGCCTCGACACCAGAGCGAAGAAATGAAAATATAAATGTACACTATGTACATACTATTTAATATATTTTTATATTTTTCTATGTCACGATGACAATTGCATTGTTTGCGTGGGAAAATTCAGAAAAAAGAAGATAACATTATGTACCTAACTTTTTTTTCATACAAAAAAGATATGTTATCTAAGCATCACGTGTTTAAAGAAAATCACTGCGGTAAACTAATTATATAATAATTCTATAGACTGCTTACTGAGATTTTGAAAATTTATTTATAAGATTAGATATTTTTATTTTTTCAACAAAATGGTAGTAAAGTTAACTTATTTTAACTTCTACCATTATTTTAAATATTAAAGTAAAGGATATTTTTTACTGTCAATATAGTAACATATATGCATATACCATTAAAAATATATAAAATTTAAAAAGATATCGTGTAATACATAGTGTGAATAGACCACTATGTATTATAAAAATAAAATTCTATACTATTTTTTATAGAAAAAAAAACTAATAAATGTAAAACCTTTGAAAGTGGGTTACGATCGATTTTACAACGTTTCATAGTAACATTTAATAATTAATATGGTAGGATGTAAAATGAACATATGTATATATAGGTTACATACGTTTCAGTAGACCACACCCAAGTAAACAAACACGAAACGACTAAGGCTATAATTTACAAAGACTAAAGTAAATTAAAAAAGTTATTGTATATTATTATATGTGGATTTTGTAATTCTGTAATAATAGCAATGGTTTATATGAATTTATGTCCCATACATTACTCGCTTTTTGCACTTCACTATTCGTCATATCAGATTAACATAAAAAGAAGAGGTAAATGGAAGAGAAATAGAGTAACTCTATATCCATTCTTTTACTTATATAGTCTCTTCTTTATTATATCTTTCCGCTGAATTAAAAAAATAATTATAAATTATTCATAGACTGAAGTGTATGAATAATTTATAATTATTTTTTAATGTTGTAATGACAGCAATGTTTTTATGTTATTCACATGAGTTTACGCCATACAGGGGAAGAAAATGAGGGAAAATTTTAATACTTAAAAAGCTTATTTTTTCCTTTTGGTTGAAAAGAAGTTGGAACTAAAGAATGACAAATCGATTCTTAAGAAGTTTCACATTTTATCATTTGCATTTGATTACTGTTAGAAATATTTATTGTTATTATAACTTGTAAGTCGTTGTGAATAGTAAGTAAGCAGCCTAGCATTGAGGCCAGTTGTGATGTGGTTATGGGTTCGATCCCTACTCGAAGAGATGAAATATTTATTTAAATTTATATTCCCATTTCTTCGCTCTGGCGTTGGTGCAAAGCGCGGCGTTGAGTTTCGCCACTAAACACGCAATGGCCCCAGAATTCGGCCGAAAGTGGGAAGCGGAGTGTCTTAACACCAGGTTCTTTCAGGATGCAGCGTGAAGCTAATTTTTTTTTGTAAATCATTCAGATAATTCTTAATAAGGAAAAGATTATATAGAGTTACTAGTTACGGGATATAGAGTTACTCTATTTCTCTTCCACTTATCTCTTCTTTTTCTGTTATTCTTATATGATGAAAAGCGAAGCGCAAAATGTGAGTAATATCTAAAGAAAAATCTAGAATCATATACTTAGGTCGTTTTAATGATTTTGCATGTACTAATGATACAATATTATAGTCATTAACATCCTCGTTTGGATAAATATTATCAGCATCCTGTTTGTGATTCTGATCCATATCCTGAATGAAGAATTCTGTAATATTTTTTTATTATTAAAGTCTGTCCGTCCGTCCCTCGTGGCGCAGTGGCTTGTGACTATACGCACGATTATGAGTTCGATTTTGTTTCGATTTATTCGATTCGACTCACTCAAGTGAAAATTATAATATTTCGTCGCTCTGACAAGGAAAAAAAAGCTACGTTAAATTTCGACACTTAACAAAAGTTGAGAACGAACATTTTATTTTCTATTTTCCCTCCGCCTAACTACAAGCGGGATACAGCGTGAAATTAATTAAAAAAAAACCCAAATGTGAACCAAACCCTAATACGACACATTAGTGGCGTCAAAGTAATAAATAATATAAAACACTTAATATGCAACTCGATACATATCGAGGACGCCTTAAATAGACGAGACGTTCCCATTTTTCCTCCACTCGCATTAACAAACAGATTTGAATCTTTATTTCTATATGATATAAAGTAAATAGTAAATATCACACGCAACGGAAGGTAAAAACAAATGATTAATATAACGGTAGATCGTTTTAGAGACTATGTACGTGGGGACCGGTGAATTGGATCGAAGTATTTGAAATGTGTATTTTTATTTGTAAATTCTTTTTAATAATATGTTAAATGATAGGTTGGTAAAAGTATAAAATTATCTAGTTTAAAAATTGAAATAGTTTACTTTGCGGGTCGCAAGGTCGCGGGAAGTCGCTGGATGCAAGTAGCCTGCATCTTGGGGGAGGGAACCTATTCTCAACAGTTAGCGTCGAAAGGCTGTTCTTAGCAATTTAGATGCAAACAGGATAAGTTTTACGCCATATCTCGCATATAGCATGGTATGCTGAGGAAACTCATAAGAGTTAAGACACACCGTTTCCCACTTTCCACCGTAATTTTCGCTATTGAGTTTTGAGCGGTGCTCAACACTCAATATCTCGTAACGCGGCGGTAGTGGATTCGATCTCCACTCGAAGGAATGGATTATTATTTCTTAATATTTTCATTTACTCACTCTGCCACCAAGGCAAAAGTCCGGTGTTGAGTTCCGCCACTTAACCAGCAATGCCTCGAAAAATTCGGCAGAAAGTGTGTCTTAACAATAAGTTCCCTCTGTCTACCTATTATATGCGGGATCGGCGTGAAGCTGATTTAATTCTTTTTTACTATAGTATATTTTTCTCATACAATATGCAAACCGTAACTAACTCTCAAAAATTGAAGCAAAACGAACGCTATCGGCGATCAGTTGCCAATAGAGCACGAATTGAGCCAATTATGCTAATAACAATACTCAATGATTTTGAATTGTTCATTGTACGTCGATACTTTGTATAGTTGCTGGGAATTATTCGTACCTACATGTCGAATAATATAAATGTTTGATTATAGAATTAAAATCAGTTTCACGCTGTATCCCGCATACAGCAGGGTAGGCAGAGGGAACCTAGTCATACGACACTCCGTTCCCCACTTTCTGCTGAATTTTATTATAGCCGATGGAGAAAATTAATTAAAATATTAATTTAATTTAAAAAGAAGATTAATTTTAAAATATTTTGTTTCCTCTTGTCTTTTCTACCTGTCCCACTCTTACCAACTTACACGTAATGTTTTTAAAATAGTAGAGAACGTAAAGTAACGAAAAATGGAGTGGCGTCACTGGGTTCTCTCGTATTCCAATGGATATGGAAGAAGAATATACGATAAGGGAAAAACATTTGCCATTTCAGTTTATCCATAGTTTTGCATGTCATTGTCATCAATTTTTTCATTCCGTATTGTTTAAGTGCGAAATGTTTTTCCCGTTTGTCTTTCTCAAACGAAAAAAATATTTTGGTAAACGGATTCTTTTTCTTTTTATTTTCATGTTTTGGTACGGACACATAATTTGTGTTTTTTTGGAGCACAGCATATATGAAAAATATGCCCAAGGCTTTCATTAATTAGGTTGTTTTATGAGCTGGAAGTAATGTTCGACTACGAGTCGGCGTCGCCCTAATAGAGTCAAGATAACGTTAAATATATTTTATAAAAATATATATTTTATAATATAATAAACCTGTCAAAAGAATTTATACATAGTACATACACATTTAAAATGTTTTTCCATACAGAGGAAAGAAAAGTACATTTTTAGAACACGTATTTTTGCTACCTCTATGTTCAAAGAAAGAAAAAAATATATAAAAGAAATCTTTTAAATCCTATAATCTCCTTTGCATCTTATTAACTTACATTAAAAAATGTAAGAATATCAACTTCGAACATAACACATAATTTACATGACTCAATCACCAATATGTATTACGCTCAATCTGTCCAATTAAAACTGATTCCATTAAAGTGTCTGATATGTGTGATGAAGCGATAAACGGTCTCGTCGGCGGTGGGAGTGGGAGATGGGGGGTAGTGGGGGGAGTGACCTGTGAAATATGACCTGATATGAAACGGCGGTCAGTGCCAATGGTCTTTAAATTGGGCATAAAGATACATTTTAACATTTCTATTTTTGAGGCCAGTCGTGGCGCAGGGGCACAAAGTGTGCGTGTAATCGCGACTGGTTGTGGGTTTCATGCGTCGAGGAAATAAAATATTTATTTTAATGTATATATTCATTTCTTTGCTCTGGTGTCGAGGCAAAGCGCGACGTGTTCCGCCGAATTCTGGAGGCATTGCATTTTAATGTTCCGTCATTCAAAATGCAATGCCTCCAGAATTCGGCGGAAAGTGAGGAACAGAGTTTCTCAAGACTAGGTTTCCACCGCTTACCCTGTTGTGTGCGGGATGCAACGTAAAGCTGATTTTTATTTTTTATTACAACTGCCGCCATTTCCTAGATAAACTTAGTAATTTATAAGGGTAATAAATCTTTGGTCAATTAGCCTGCCAATGACCATCACATAACGTAGGCGTGTCCTATAAATAAAACCGGACAAGTGCGAGTCGACTTCGCCCATCGAATTGTTCCGTACAAAAATTGGAGGTCTCGAGTTTTTTTCTCAAATTCAAGCTTAGCATAGCCAGAGCCCTTTCGTCTGATATCTCGCTTGAACTAGCGGCTTGAATATCAAATGTTGCCTAATAGGGGGCTATTAAGATTATTATTTGTTACGATTTAACCATAAGTGTATAGTTACAGAGTTTTTCCTGAACTACTACTGCTGTAGATGCTACCTGTAGATGCTACCTGCTAAATTTCATAATTCTGTGTCAAACAGAAGTACCCTATTAATTTTGATTTCCATTATAGTGTCGACATAGGCTTTGTTTGCGATATAAACAACCATATCTTTTTTTTAAGTAAAAGTAGAAAAACATTTTTTTCAAGAAATCTTAGTACTGTATACCTGAGTATATGGTTTGAGTTTCAACTCGATATCTCCAAGCGTTCCTGAGATAAAGGCTCTTGACAGTCAGACAGACAGATTGACGGACACAAAGTGAAGTTATAAGGGTTAATTTTCTCCTTAAAATATACGGAACCCTAGAATTAGTTATATAGATTAAAATTTTAAATATATATTGATATTACGACATAGACGACATGCCCCTACTCATAAATAAATTATAATATATAACTAGATAAGATGATATACTTACGTTCTCAATTTGCAATATTTTCCGCACTATTTTTAACAATTTAAAAGTCTTATTCCACACTTAAGGAAGAAAAATGCTTTTTAGAAAACTTGAACGTAGCGGGATTTGAACATGCGCCTCTTGGAAACCTTCCAAACGCTCTGACCACTAAACCATATGTTCGTGAACGTAAACGTTACAAACGTCTAGAAAGTATATTTCACATCGCTAATATATGTATGAGAAATATATATTAGAACGGGAACTTAACTAAAAAAGATGCGCTAACTCTCCTGTCGTTCCTGTTATTCTATTAAAAAAGGCAATGGGATATAATTACAGCATAAACATAATTTATACATGACACGAAAAAGCTATAGATACATAAATAAATTTCGACCGAAAATTTTATAACAAACTAAATTATTTGAAATTTACAACACGAATCGGAAATAATCGTTCGTTTTGTGGTTTAAATGCATTTAAAGCGAACATAAATCTCTATATTGACAAGTTTTATCATAATAAACCTTTGATATAAAAATGTAAATTTTAAAAGTATTTTTATGACCGAGTCATGGGGCACTGTGACAGCGTTTCGCAATAAATAAGATAGATGTGGGTTGGATTCCCACTCGGGTACACGCAATGTTAATAAAAATAGGCAGAAATGGGGGAACGGAATGTCTAAACACTACGTAGGGACTACGATGTCTCCCTGCACTATGATGAGGCGAAAAGAGTGATTTTTTTTTTCATATATATTTTTACCACAGTAAAATCCGAATAGGTCAATAATAATGTGACATATAAGTATATGGACCGGCCGGCGGACGTGACTTAGTGTTATATTTAAGCCCCTTTAAACGCTAATAATAGAGAAGTCTGAAGACACAAATGAAAACGACGATACAGTTATTTAAAATTTATTACTCAGTCTGTCATATAAATTGATAGTCTCGTGTTCTTCACTATAATAATACACTAAAATATAGGCGTTTTCAGAATATTTTTTGTAGACCGAGTTTGGGTGACACTTCATTTGTTCCTTATATTTTGCTACGGTGACCCAGATCAAGGATATATAATAAGCCTATATTTCAAATATCAACACGACCCAAATAGGATTTAGGAGTAGAACAAATAATATTAATACAAAAAAACTGACCGACATTAAGACAATTTTCTTACGAATAGCATTGTCAGAACTGGACCAATGGGACCACCAGCCACACGGGAAACACTGCACACACGCTTTCAATTAAAAAAAGAATCATCAAAATCGGTTCACCCAATCCGAATATCGAATTGATAACCTCCTAACTTTACAGAAGCCGGTTAAAAACGTTCAATCTTTCAGGACGACAAAAAAACAAATAAATGCAATGTTTTGAATTCCAGCAGTTCCAGCGTCGCGTCGTTGCGCACACGTGCTTCACAGATAATTAGAAATACTTCATATTTAATTGCCTGTCCACGCTCTCGACTATTTGAATAAACAATAATACGCGGAAAACAAGTTTGAATGTATAATGTATAAGTAATTTTATTTTCTTTTCAAATCATGGAAAAACTTTAAGAATTTTATATGTGAAACAAAAAATATTACCTATTATTAGTAGCGCCATAGACAGAAAAAAAAAATTGTAAAAACAAAAACCCCGACTGCAGAAAACAAAAAAGAAAATAAACAAGCCCAATAGTTTATTAGGATTAAAAGTCAGGACCTCTTTAAATTAGCGGGGTTCCTGATAAATATTTTATTGATTGAAGAATTACTTATAGGTCCCGACTGTTAATCCTAATAAACTATTGAGCTTGTTTATTTTCTTTTTTGTTTTCTGCAGTCGGGGTTTTTGTTTTTACAAATATTTTTTTTATTTTTCACTTTTTTGTTAGGATTCATTATAGTAATGATAGTCATGATATACCTTTTTGAAATCCTCGTATTGAGCTCTTGAACTTGATACCCATATTGTGGTATTCGAAATGAAAAAAAAAATGTTTTTACTAAGTTCAATGGCGTCCCACAGTCGCCATGATTATTTTTTTTAACGACACCTATCTAAGGACACTTGGGCTGCTAATACAAATCTAACAATACTTCAAATATATAAATCCGTTCAGCGGTTCTGGAGATATGAGGTAATAAAGAATATTACATACATACAAGATACGCGCGAAAAACATAACCCTTCCTTAGCAGTCGGGAAAAAAAAATCTTTGATATAACGTTCCAGCTCTATGAGATTGAAAATACACAAATTTTACTAAATATCGTTTGCGGCGTTGAGTGCCGCCACTCAACACGCAATGTCTAATTCGGATGAAAGTGGGACAGTGGGCGGTCTTAATGGCAACGGAGTGTCTTTTCGTGTTGTCTTCTTTTAGGGAACCTGAATTCACAATCATCCTAAACCAAGCCACACTGTTTATTGAACACCGCTTGGGTAACGTAGAAAATCGTTCTGCAATTTGCACAAATATAAAACACGTAAAAAATTTTTGTATGTCAAGTATGGGTGTGAGAATGACATGTGACGTGTCAACAAAGGAAGTGACGTCGAAAGGTCGGCGGAACAAACGGAACCGGAAAATTATTTGGATCCCTCCATTGTTTAATACACTTCCAATAAGCTTCAAAATTGAATAAAGCAGTTCGACTTTCATATAACTTTGCTGGAGTTTACATGACATTTGACAATACTCTAAGAAAATTTTCAGCCAATTTTACTACGAAATTTTGTCTACATTTTAGAAGTTCGTAATGAGATTTTTGAGGATTTGTTACTAGACAACGTAAACCACCTTTCTTGATAAATTCTATATAATAGAAAGTATGAAAGTAGGAATTAGTGACCCAATAATCAATCAATATTAGTATTAAAAAAAATATAGTATTTAAGTGTGGGAATAACATCAAATGTAGAAAACATATGCAGTATTTTCTATTTTTTATGTTTTTCTTACACTTAAAAACTTTAATTTTATAAAATAAACTATGTTAATAAAAAAACAATACATTTTCCATACAAAACTCAACACACATCCAATCAACATCAAATCCCATCCAAAACCAAATACACCGAGGAAGTACCTCACTTCCGCAGTGTTGCGCACGTACCAACCAGTAAGTAGTATCGTAGTAGTATACGAGTGTGTATTGTTTTGTAGATGGTGCCCGCTTTTCCGTGACTCCTTCACGCGTGAACACTCACGGTTTCTCGAGCGATCATCACTCACTTAAAAGACACTGGTCTAAAATTTTGCAAACTATATTAAAATTTTATTTTAACTATATTAAAATTTTAAATGTCTTTACATTTTTCTGTATATAATCATGCAGGGTAGTTTCGCCACTCAATGCTTCCAGAATTCAGCGAAAAGTAAGGAATGGAAGTGTCTTAATGCGAAGGAATGAAAAGAAAGAGAGAATTAAGAAAAAAGTTATCAGTTATCGTTTAGGAGGAACATATCAAAATATCTGTTTTAGATCATAGAATTCATTATCATTGGGGGAAGATTAATTGATTATATTTCAATGTTGTATTTTCATTTGTGTGTTTAAGTAGAAAAGGCACTGCGTTGAGTTCCGCCACTGAACCCGTAATATCTAAATTAGTCGAAAAATTCTTACTGGTTTTGCTATACATCTATGACAAAAAGTTTACAGTTTACAGGCCTTTCATAGAATTTTAATAGTTAACCCCTAAAACACTTTTAGGTTTTAGTTCACACAAACAAGCACACATACATACACACATACGCTACCAACGATATCTATTTTCAAATACTGCCGATTGAATGGTTTCGAATGATTGATATTTTTGCAAAACATTCAATGTTGCAGCGAATTGGCGAATGAGTTTCAAGGTTCGGTGTTTAACGTTGTGTAATATTTAGATTTGTGGTTTATTTGTGTTAATTGAGATGTAACATAGACTATACGTCTACTTTATATTTACCCTTCTCCTATCTGGTAACATTGTCCATATAAAAAATTACGTACGTACATAACATACGAAGTAAGTTCAAGCATTTGCAGTTTTAAATCAGCTTCACGCTGTATCTCGCACACAGCAGGGTAGGCAGAGGGAACCTAGTGTTAAGACACTCCGTTCCCCACTTTCTGCCAAATTCTGGAGGCATTGCTTGGTGAGTGGCAGAACTCAACGCCGCGCTTAACCTCGACACCAGAGCGAAGAAATGGAAATATAAATTTAAGTAAGTATTTCATCTCCTCGAGTGGGGATCGAACCCACAACCAGTCGGTTTTACTGTCACACTTCGTGCCGCATTTGCCGTTTTAGGCTACCGATAATATGTTAGAGCACAGTCAGTATTCTAGCTAATTATAGGTGCGGTTACGAACAAAAAGCAGCTTAATACGCTTTTTCTAACGTAAGAGGGTAGAATAGCGGAGCTGGACGCCGCGCTATCTTTACCAGGGCGAGAGAATGAAAATAATTTAAATTTAATTCTTCCGAATACATCCTCTTTCTGGTAAAGACGCAAAGTGCGGCAAGTTCCGCCACTCAACACACAATGCTTCTAGAATTCAGCAGAAAGTTGGAAATGCAAAGTGGCGTAACGAGAACGGAGTGTCGTAACACTAGGTTCCCACATCTTGCTATGTACGGGATAGGCGTGATGATCAAAAAATAATATAAAAATAATAATAGTGTTAAAAGCCGTGAAAACTACAGATTTATTTCCTTTCGTCTACACGATTTGTTAAATATTTATTATTATAATGAAATATTACTATTAAATTTATGAATATGTATAACAAAACATAATCACTATCGAGGTCCGTTTGTGATAATTTTTAAGTATAATACACACTGACGTATTGTATTATCTAATCTTTAATGCATTGTAAAAGTGAAAAGTATGACTCGCTCATGCGTGTTAATAGGTTAATGTTTATTAAACAAATTCAAAGTATATATTTTTATCCGTGAGGCCGTCGTGGCGCAGCGGTAGATAGTCCTACTAACTACCTATAAACGCAATTGTTGTGAATTCGATACCCAATCGGAGTATCATTGTATTAATTTTATTTTATTTTTTCCGCTCAGGCAGATAAAACACAGTGTTGAGTTCAACCACTCATTAGGGGACTGAGTGTCTTTGCATTATGCATTTTCGACTATGACAGGAAAAGTGTGAAGCAGTTAATTATATTATAAACATATCGAACTCACTACTATCGCGTATTTCGAGTGTCCTCGTATTCTCGAACCTCTTAATAATTTATTCACTTACGGTATTTTCCTGTTGTAGAACAAGAAATTTAATTCCTTAAAACAATTTTTAAAAAATGTCCTTTTTAATATGAACAACTGGTTTTTAAAAGTAAAAAGCAAGGTCGTATAGAATATTACATTGGACTATATAAATAATTCTATTTAATATTACCATATTTACGGCGTAAATACAGAGATCTAAGTATGTAATTATATAAATAAACACTATAATTATAGATAAAAAAGAAGTTAAATGTTTTTATAAAATTATTCTCTACTGACTTGTTTTTATTACAGTGCATCGTCGTGGTGGAGTTAAATTATTTATGTTTGTGATATCTATAGGATGTAAGTACAAATTCTACTTAGGGGAGCATTTATTTTTTCTGTAAATTAATATATTAAAACTTAGCGAAACTAACCTTGTGGAGAGATGATTAGTTGGTCGCTCGGAAGTGCCGCTAGCTCCTCGACTACACGTCTCCCGTTCTCACTGGACAACTTATCGAGTGCAAGCTCTTCGACTACAATGTGCTTGTTCGATCGCTCATATATAAATCCTAGGTTTTTGCTGTAACAATAAAAAATATATGTTTGAGTTTAATCGCGATGGTTGTGGGTTCGAATCTTACAGAGGAGTTTGAATTATTTAATTTTGCCGTTTTCGTACTAACATCCAAAACAAAGCGCGACACGCAATGTCTTGTAAATTGGACCCTACGTCGGGAAAGGGACTCCTGTATGCGGAATATGCGTAAGGCTAAACAAAAAACAGAAAAAAAAAATCGAAGAGAATATGACGTAAATAGGAAGTAATTCAAGAAAAATTATCTATTAAATGCATTAGTCTTTATTAAACTAACGTAAGAATCACGTTAATTCTAAATAATAGAACTTTTCTTAGCTTTACGCTGTATCCCGCATAATTAGCAGGGTAGGTAGAGGGAACCTGGGAACCTAGGCTTAAGACACTCGGTTCCCCACTTTCATGTGTGTGTTGAGTGGCAGAACTGAACGCCACGCTTAGCCTCATTACCAAAGCGAAGAAATGAAAATAATTAAATATTTAATTTACCCGAATGGTAATCGAACCCACAACCACGACTGGCTCAATAAAATTAATAGAGCTATTCCCAATATATTATTACTTCATATGAAGAATTTGATAAGATTATAATTTGTTAGAGATTTCTCTTTGTTTCAGCATTATGCGTGATACACGTGAACGCGAACGTTATTGGCCACAGGGTCAAGCCTAGTTCGAATATTAATTTAATTTGTGTACATAAATGGAACTGAATCATCTACTTCTTTTAAATATTTTTCTTAAATAAGGTTCTCAGGTTCTCTTTGCTCACAGTGCTAACTGCGGGATACAGCGTGAAGCTAAAAAGAATTCGCAAATTTTGTATACCTTATGGATTCGTTATACATAATATTCATTATGAAAGAAGAAAAATAGAAATCCACCAGAATTTCCACAGAACGCAAGCGCAGAGACAAATCGGAGTGACTCATCTCGATTGTCTCTAGCTCGTAAAAAAAAGTGTAAAATTAAAATTATACGTTAAACCGTACAAAGTGTAAAAATATAACCGCTGAGGACAACAGCATATTAGTAATTTCTAAGTAGCCTAATTTAAACATAAAAATATCATTACATATGCAAACGAGCCCAGTCGTGGCGCAGCGGCACAAAGTGCGACTGTAAAACCGACTGGTTGTGGGTTCGATCCCCACTCGAGGAGATGAAATATTTACTTAAATTTATATTTCCATCCAGCAGGGTAGGCAGAGGGAACTTAACACGAAGTTCCCTCTACCTACCCTGCTGTGTGCGGGATACAGCGTGAAGCTGATTTTTTTATCATATGCAATGTACACAGAAGACAGTACCCGTCATCTGCAAAGATTGCTCTTATATTTTATCTCCATTATTGACATGACTGCAATATTACGTCATATTAGGTAGTTACAGGAAAATAAAACGAGTATTTCAATGCCAAGTTCCCATACACTCTCTTAATATGATTATATAATTGGCAGATGTTCATTTTACAATACAATATATTATGTATAATTATATAAATTTTAATTTAAAATACAGAACGTATAGATTGAGCTTAAAAGAGATTATTAATAATTAATTTAAAAAAAACATATATTAATAAATATTAATATTACAGGTGTTTGCTTAAGCTAAATAAGCAAATTGCAGCCTTGGGTCTTTATCGGATGACAGGTGGAAAACAGACTGTTAAGAGGGAAATTTTTTAATTATAATAAAAGTTTTTTTTTTGCTTCACGCTGTATCCCGCATATAGCAGACGGCAGAATAGACGAAGGGAATCTAATGTTAATACATTCCGTTCGTCAATTTCCGCCAAATTTTTAAACTGCGGAACTCAACGCCGCGCTTTGCCTAGCTAATAGAGCGACGAAAATTAATAATTATGATATAAGTATTTAATATAACCAATTCGAGCACTTGCACTTGACTAGATATACGCGTACGTCCCCTTAACGTCCCTGACAGCTTCCTTATCAGATTGTCTCGAGGAGTCGCTATCGTATCAGCGAGTGTAATAGAGGCTTAGAACGATATCGCTTATATACAAACGATAAAACTGCTGACCTATGGTTAATAGACAAATAGGTATTTAATTTTACTAATATATTCATGAATATTTTTTCATCTTCTTTTTTTTTGTTGTAGTTTTGTTTTTTATAAGCACATAAAAAGTGCTTACGGTTTTTCCCGCATAACAGGGTTCGCAGAGGGAACCTAGTGTTAAGACACTTGGTTGCTTAGTTACCGTCGAAATTTCATGATATTACATGTCCCGAAAATTGGACGGTAATGCCTGCTACACACGCAACGATATATCTTAATGATTTTATGCCTATGCAGATAAATCGTACGTTCATAGTGTCTCCACACGACTCCGATATCGACTTCAATCGTCAGTTCTTACGCAGAAAACACGTACGTACGCCAACAATGAAAAATGATGACGCATTTACGATACTAGGCTAGTTTAGCTATTTTCTCATAATTTTTTTTCTTACTTCGAGTGGGATTCGAACCTACAATCTGACGCGTATACAGTCGAGTTTACAGTCCCACACACCACGACGGCAATTTAATTTTAACTTCAAAATTATTTATGTATTGTTTTCAGCCAAAGTGTACAATATCTCAATAAGTACCTACAGACTATCTTGAAGATGTTGTAAAAATGCAACGTCTTTAATTTCTATAAAATATGTTTAAATAATTTATTCTCAAAAAGAAATACAATTTCACTTACATGAGAACAACACAATAAATGTAACAATTTACATCGCCTTACAAGTACCCAGTTAACGAAATAAAATATTAACCATAGTTATTAACATTAGCAAGTTGTTTATTCGCTGTAAAAATTGGTATTCTCTAAAATATATTTTGAGAGTTTAGACTTAAATTCGTTAACTGAGCTTACATTTTTCACAGATGCGGGTAATTTATTATAAAGTTGTGCTCCATCAAAATTAATATATTATATAATATAAAATATTGTTTACACGTTATGTAGATCATTATATTGTATCAAAACGCATATATATTTGTGTTGTAGAAACTGAACATTAGTTAGTTATAGCATTTAACTTGTAGCATAGAATCCCTCCTAGAGTCCCCTAATCAACACGCTTTCCTCCAGAAGTCAGCGGATAGTGAGGAACGAAAATGTCTTAATGGAAACAGATTGTTCTAAAACGAGAATCCCAGGTTCCCTTTGCCTACTCTGCTATGTGCGGGAAACAATGTGAAGCATAAGTATTTGTAGGTATAAAGTCACGTTTCACTAATACCATTGAATGAACATGCGACCGATAAGAGTTTATGATAATATGACATTGAAATTTAAATATAGTGCAGATAAAATGTAACTTTTTACAAAGAAAGAACGTAAACGTGGATATTATTGCACTTTGTGCTGCAAACACTTATAATAATGCCCCTTGAGTTAATTGTTAATTATAAACTGTGACTACATCACAGCATGGATCAAAACTCAAAATATTACAACAGACGTTGCCGATTCGAATCCTATATTTCATAATATGGTGAAATGATCATTCGTCTATCGACAGTTAACTATGGACGCATATATATTTTTTTTATCAGCTTCACGCTGTATCCCGCATACAGCAGGCAGAGGGAACCTAGTGTTAAGACACTCCGTTCCCCACTTTCTGCCGAATTCTGGAGGCATTGTGTGTTGAGTGGCAGAACTCAACGCCACGCTTAAACTCGACATCAGAGCGAAGAAATAAAATTTATTAAGTAAATATTTCATCTTCCTCAAGTGGGGATCGAACCGACAACCAGTTGGTTTTACAGTCACACTTCGTGCCGCTGCGCCACGACTGGCCTCGGACATATAAAATACAAATATAATTTACGTAACATTTTTCTAACATATGACCTACTAACCTTGGCTGATGTCAATGCCAATAATGCGAGCCAAACTGTGACCGAATCAAATTGTAAAACGTTCAGACTATAGAGATACAGCACAAAGCCATGGCAATTTAGATCTTTCTCGTGCTACCGTTCTATTTTTGTGAAAGAGGGAGCTGAATTAACCTCTTTTACTCGAGTAGACTCACTTGTGACTTTAGGCACTTTCTGGACGGCTTGTGCTAAATTTTAAATGTGTTTTTAAAAAAAAAAAAATGTGACATATTATGTTATGTCAAAAGAACATAAAACATATTCGTTTGTTTGTTTGTAATATTTTTTGACGAATACTGTGATTGTGTGTATATTTAATAAAAAAAATAATTCGAATTAGTTAAAATGATAATACTAAAATAAAATAAATAATAATACTAAAATTGAAATATTTACTTAAATTTATATTTCCATTTCTTCGCTCTGGTGTCGAGGTTAAGCGCGGCGTTGAGTTCTGCCACTCAACACGCAATGCCTCCAGAATTCGGCAGAAAGTGGGGAACGGAGTGTCTTAACACTAGGTTCCGTCTGCCTACCCTGCTGTGTGCGGGATACAGCGTGAAGCTAATTTAATTTTTTTTTATATAATACTAAAATAAACCACTTAATAAATTTGAAACTACCAACCATGTTTCACACGAAGGCAAATGAATATTTGAAACTATGTTATATATTTTAATTATTTAAGCACAATTCCGTTTCCATTTTAAAATTTCTCTTTACACTGTGACATTTTAAAGCAGGAAATACACACGTAATGAAGGTATAACATTTAAACAACATTCTGTACAGTGCTTAAATGTTTTACGGTTAACGCAATAAAGTTATTTATTTTAAAAGTTTCGAAAAACAAAAAGTATCTTGTTTTATATAAGAATTTAATTCAATTCTTATTTGACATTAAGTTATAGAATATGGTAAATATACTTTGTATGTATAAAATATCATTTGTATAATTTTATGTATTTGTTGAGGCGGTCTTGGCGAAATGAAATAGAGTGCAGCTGATACCTACTCGAGAATCGAAAAATGAAAAGAAATTAAATATAATCAATATCTCTTTTTATAGACAAATTAAGTGTTGTAGCCTGCTGGGTTAAATTCATCTGAATTGAAGAGATTTCCTTGAAATGAAAAAAAAATCCAAAATATTTTCCAGAAAAGGTAGTGTAACCCACAAAAATCGCGTCTGCAGTGAAAAGTAGACCCACTGGGGCAGCCTTGAGCCCAGCCTTGAGAAAAGATTAAATATAAAATATTTTTTTATGGTATGCAATATCTATAAAATTGGACAATGGAGTACCTAATTATATTTTCTAATTATATTTTTTAAAATCTAATTATATTTTCTCCAAAGCCAATAATTTACATTACAATCAACGAGTCTTGGCCGTCCTGACCTTAGGTTTTCTGAACTATTACGCATTGATCACCTGGGTAGAAGATTTTCTAACAGAGTGGACAATACAATTATATATACAGAAGTAAGAAAAATCGTAAAATCAAATCTGTGCAGCCATTCACAGCGAAATTCAGGCCACGACTCGTTGACCGTACTGCAGTTGAGCGTTAAGTCATAAAGGATTTAACCTTTTAGCGAGTTAGTTTAAGCGGATATAGTATTGTTAGATCGATATTGTCTTCTCTTACAAAACACGTGACAATTGAAGGACATGTTTACAAAAGAACTAGTACTAGTAGGACTGAGGTCAGTAGTGGCGCTGAGGCATATGGGTGTTAGTGTCACGCGAGGGGTTATTGGTTCGATTACCACTCGAGGAAAAAATATAAAGTTTTTAGTAAAGGCAAAATGTATCAAAATTATGAGTTTAAACGGCAAAAGATAAAAAGGAACTCGTATTACATATTTTTATTACATATTTTATAAGTTATTATACTTATGTAAAAAAAACTGTTGTTGATTGCCATTTCCAAATTTTTGTTAAGTTTTGTTGTCAAGAGTACATTCTCGTCCAAAAAATGAATTGTTGCGAACACTCCTTACAACAACGCGTCTAAACTATTTAGCTATATTATGTAAAATTGTTGCAAATTGAAAGACTAAACTATAACACAAGCTTTGCTTTTTGACCAGAAAAAATAATAATAATGAAGAATACTATGGTAATACCTATAAAGTTACATTTAAATATTGTTTTCGAAATCAAAACCATGGGAGTTAGCCATCACAGATATTCCAATTGCATCTATCTATCTATACTTATAATAAAATCGTAACAAATCGGTGTCTGTGTGTGGAACATATACCTATATGTAAGAAAACATATTATTGGTAGCATTTAATAACATAAGAGAATTATTATTTTTTTTAATTTTTGTCTGCGTTTGTTGACAATTATCTTAGAAACGGCTAAACCGATATAATTGCAGTTTTCACTAGAGTATTTTGGCAAGCTATCCTTAACATATAGTTTGGTTTTTTATGTCAATCGGTTTATAAATAAAAAGTTATACCATTTTAAACAATGTTCGACAAAAAATGCTATAATGAACTGTTTGATTTAATTGGTTGAAATTTTACTCTTACATTTATCTCTTCATAGGTATAGATATATTTTTTAAAATGATATTATTATTAGAAAACGAATATAATGAAGATTAGAAAATTAATAATTACCTAGTTCAAGCGAGCGAAAACACGAGCGGGTTGCTAGTAATAAATAACATTAATAAAAATAACTTACCTTTTAACATTTTTAGGTAAACAGTATTGCCAGGTGTGACTGTTGTACCTCCACTCCCTTACTCTTCTTAGTGCGGGAGAATTAAGTTCATCACAGATCATCTGCAGAGCAGTTTCTTCCAATATATCTTGAATGGCTATTATTGATAACCTGGGAAAAAATATTTGAATTTTTATCAAAACTTTAATAGTATAGGATTATTCTATTGGACTGGATATTCTTTCTTTGAAGCTTAGCACTTTATGCTTCAAAACAGAGTATACAGGAACAACACTCCCTTCTCTACTTTCAACCAAAGACAGGTGTCCAATGGCACAACTTAACGGGGTATTAGAGAGGGAATCAAACTGATAATCATTGGGTTTAAAGTACAGCAGCCTCAAATATTCAATATTCAATGTGATATTTATATTATTAATAAAAATTGTTAGAGAAGAGCATCCAGTCGCAAGCCATAAAGTTGCAAATGTAAATGCGACGGTTGTGGGTTCAATTCCCACTCGGGGGAATGAAATAATTAATATTTTCTTTTCATTGCTCTAGTAATGAGACAAAGCACAACCTTAATTTCTGGTGCTTAACACGCAACGCTTTGAGATTAAGTGTCTTAATGAGTCTTAAAACCTGGGAGGTTCCCTCTACCCTCTTTGCTGAGTGTGAAGCTAAACAAAATTGTTTAGTCAAAATATAGTGCATTATGCATTTACATGATTATTTGTCAAATGTTGCTAAAAAAATTATAAAGCAATACTATTATATTTTTTAATCCAACAGAAATTATCATAATTAATATAGATTATACTTTATCTTCCTTGGTTACTATATTAAAATTGTGATTAGCTTATTAGAAGATTAAATACCACTTTGATAAAACATGGAGGCCATTGTGGCAGCGCCACATGGTTTAACTGTAAACACAACAGTTTTGGGTTTGATTCTCGTTTGAGGGATGAATTATTTTAATTCCTGTGCTCTAGTAACAAAACAAAGTGCTACATTGAATCCTGCCACTCAAAATTTATATCATCATGTCTTGAAAATGCAAATGGTGGTGCATGGGTACTAGTCTTAATACTGGGTTCTCTCTGGCTCCCATGCTAAATTGGGAACAGCATCAAATTAGGGACAGCATCAAGCAAGGTTCAAAAAAAATAAAATAAAACTTACTTATATTCCAAAATAGTCCTGCACACAACTTCTCTAACACCAGGATTCATTACTTTGTCTATACTAAGCTGATTGAGGTTCCATGAAGCTAGACGGCAACATTTCACACCATTCCTTTCAAATGCAAACACTTCTTCAACTATAGGTCTATGAGAGTAAGCGGAAAGTAGATCTAATATATCATTGACTGGGGCTGCGGCAAAACCATTAGGTAAAGTTATAGGAAACTTGCCGGGCATGGACAATGTTTTTCTATGGGGACTTTTCGGTTCACTTATTGTAGAATTATTTATTGATAGATCTGCCCATCCATTAATGTGACCATTTGTTAAATGTTGTACACTCTCACTCTTTTGTAGATCCAAACTTAAATGTGTTTTAACAGTACTTAGTCTAACAATGTCCATACCCCTAACTTTAATTAAATCATCTAAAGATTTAAATGGACCCTTTTTATTTCTGTAATCTACTATATTAGCTGCTATTTCCTGGTTTAAGCCAGGAACACATTGCAACTGGAACACACTAGATGAATTCACAGAACATAATTTATTTTCAGAAGATCTTATGCTGTCTAATGAATATGTACAAGAACTAGCTCTTGATATTTGTCTCCTTGAGTTTGTACAAATCTCAGGTCTAAGTAATTCTAGCTTCTCAGCACCAATACCTAAAAAGAAGATAGCCTTTGTTGAAATTGTGTTATTTTTAATTTTAAGCTCTAAAATCCACACTATATTTATACTTATAAATGTTTATATTAATTAAAAACAATACAAATCTTTTGAAGCAAATATTTAAATGAGTTATTGTTATACAGGTTACCATTAACACATCAAAAGAACTATTGCATACTTAATTTTTCTCTCATTGTACATATTTTAAATTAGTAAAAAAACAGACTTTAATGTTTTCACCTGAGACTAAAGCAAGGTCGTCGACGCGCTTAAACCTGCCAATCATTTGGCGATGTCGTACGATTTCTTGCGCCAACTGCCTGGACACGCCGGGGAGAGTCATAAGCTGCTCCTCGGTTGCCGTGTTCACGTTCATTAACTCAGGATATTCTTCTGATGGCGGCAAACTGAATGTGTGACTTAAGTTAGACTTGTTCAGTTTAGACCGCCTCACAAAACTTCTAAAGGACCTCCGACTCCCCTTACTCCGGAGAGAGCTAGAATTTTGCCCCATATTTGCACCCGCCACTTTTTACATACATTTATGATAACACTAGAAATTAAAACGGTGTACACTTTTCAAACTATTATTAGATTAAAAATTCAATGTCTGTCACTTTACACTACTATAACATGTTACAATATTCACTTATCACATTATAATCTCAACGATATTGTAAAAATGCCTACTTAAATTAAATATTTTCCGTTCTAACTTTTATTCGTTTTCATATTGTCCTACAGCACTTCTCCCTTGTGGCCAAATCACTACAATGAAAATTAATGACATTTCGATTTTGACATAATAAACGAAAATGACGTGTAATAGTGTTGTGCCATCGAGGAACATTTTTCATCATACGATAGTTAGAATACGGTATCTAACGGTATGGTAAATTAATAATCAATTTTGTAAATATTAAAAATATATTTGGTTGTCCACAACAATACTATTGTATAACAACAATACTATTTACTATTGTCTGTTTATTTGTCTAATGTAACTTAACTTAGCTTCACGCTTTATCATTAGCCGGGTAGTCAAAGACAACGGAGCGCCAATTGCTACGGTCTCTACATACCTCTTTTGCCTCGCCCACTCTCATCAACCTCTTCATACTTGCCCTCCGGGAGGTCCTCATGCTTTTTTCTTCCTCTATCTTTGATTCTGTGTTTTCGAAAGTCAACCGAGGTCTTCCCTACCCCACTTACCGCTCACTTTTTCATTATATATTTTTTTGCCATTCTTTCATTACTCATTCGTTCGACGTGCCCAAACCAGCTGAGCACGTCCTTCTTTATTCTCACCATGCCACTCCCTTAGTACCTGCCATTCTGTGTATTCTTAATTATGGATTCGATCAGCTAAGCTGACTATACGCGACACATCTATACGCGAAGTACTACTTTCAGTCTTCTTCTGTAATACCCACATTTCGCTGCTGTATACTAACATAACACTGCATTGTGTACGGCCAAACGTGCAGCTGTGCTGACGTTTCGCCGTCTCATCAATGCAGCCGGTAACAAGGTTAATGGTGTCTACCATTAACCTTGTTACCGGCAGCAATACTTCTTTCTGCATCCATCTTGTATCTTCCATGTCTACTGCACGTACTTCACTGATATACCAAATTTAATAACAAATTTATTGTGCGGTAATATTTAAGTTTGCTTAAAGTACCCAACCCAGCATTTTTCTCAAGCTGCCTTTTCTTTCTAAGGTTCTTGAACGCATTGTACACGAGCAAGTATCTTTTCCTACACAATAATAAGATACTACCTCTCTTCTCTGGTACCTGTCCTGGGCACAGCACAGTTAAAGCTCTTAATAAAGTCTGTGACGATATAAGATACCGTCTTGAACAACTGGAAGTGACTTTACTTGTTCTGCTAGATTTTACTAAAGCATTTAACACAGTTGACTTTGATGTTCTATTAGCAATTTTAGGATCTATTCACTTTTCGTCAAAAACTACTGAATGGTTTTCCTCTTACCTTCACGGACGCAGACAAAGCATCAAGCTTGACGGAAAAGTTTAATCAATATGCTGTATCAACGCTGGCGTCCCACAAGGTAGTGTACTACTACTCTATTTTCATTAACACTCTCACTCAACACATATCGTCATTGATGCCGAGGACTTGCAAATTTACACAACTGCAGCTATAAGCGATATACCAAATACAGTGAGTAAAATTAATTCAGATTTACAAATTACTAGTTCTTGGAGGTCAATTTTATATGATAATGTTTGTTTGGAAGTTAGTGAGAGTGTTAAGAATCTGGGAATCAAGATGGATGGGGCTTTTTGGTAGTTAAAGACTAAAATCTCTAGCCCATGCTCTCTTTCTACTACTATGCTGATTCGTGCTACTTAGATCTGTCCCAGCAGCTACTGAATAAAATTGTGCGTCTGCAAAATCTTCTAATTATGATTTATTTTTTTGGTTAAAGTCATATATAAAGTATAATATAAAGTCATATGTCGCAGTATCGCAGTCAACTTAAATGGTTGTCAATAGAACATAGGCGTAATTTGCATGCCTAAAGGAGCTATTATTAGACAATTATATATTAAAAGTGTCAGAAGCCAAAATTTTATATATCCATTGCCTCAATGGGGTTCAAACCCACGATCAACAAATGTATATCTGTGAATCATCCTCCACCACGGTGGCAACATATAAGAGATAAGTCTATACTTTATGCTAACATAAGAACATATCTGAAGTAATAATTTGATTAACAATAAGGTAAGTAATTATTTGGTTAAACAAAAAGTACTAATTAATAAAACACATACATTGAACAGATTCCGTGCTATTTTCTTTATTTAAAATATTTATAATTATAACTTGTACAACAGTCGCCAATAAGCTTAGAAATAGTAACTATAAATATTAACACTTCGATACATCTGTAAAGTAAAAGTACAGAGTTGAGTGTGTATGTGTTAGAAAATTTAAAAAAAACTTCAAAGTAAGATGGAAAACATTAGAAATTGTCACCAGTATAGAATGGATTATTTATATTTTAGTAGTATTTTAATATAAATATTAAAATAAATTAATATTCGTATTTAAATTACCTATAATTACAGAAAAAATGTTTTAATTTCGTATCTTTATGAGATGGCGACTTATTGGAATCTATTGAAAATTTGCGTACAGCTATATAATATAATTTACACATTCAATACAAACAATTTTATATTTTTTATATGTTATTATATTACGTGAATTAATAATTTTATTTTATTAAATTATAGCAAAAACAACCAAAAAGTATGGCTACATATAACCCTAACTATTGAAGGCGTATAACTATCGAATGAGAATCTAACCGTAAATCACTATGCCTTTGCTTCATTAATAAAATATATTATAATAAAAAAAGAATTTTATATTAAACTGGAAAGGCTTTGTGCCGCTTTTAAGTATATACTATTATTTTTTTTTATTATTTAAATGATTAAAAAAAATAATGAAATACTGCTATCTCTTGTCATTTATTTTTTAATGGAATTAAAATTAGACCTTTTGGAATCTACAATATTATATTTTAATATTATCTCAATACTATATGAGGATGTTACGTGGCTAACACAAAAGTGCAAATAAAAAAAAATATTTTGTTCTATAAAATTGATATCACAGGACACAAATATATATATATATGAAATATTCATAAATAATCAATGTATCATTGACTAGTTCATATAAAGAAGCAATAATCTAAATGAGCAAAACAATTTTATAAAATCGATATTACCGTATCTTAGTGTCAATACCATATTAAAACGTTTCTATAGACAATTTCACATTTCCTGGCTTATTTTCAATTAAAACTTTTCAAGATTCTACATAAAATTATAAAAATATATTTTGAGTAATCATAAGAAAGTAATTTGCCGCCAAAAATGGTTGGTGAATGTCATATTTCTAGAATATTTAGAGTTACTTATGTCACATTATGAAAAATTATTAGAGTAGACGTAAACAGTAGGTATAGTCCGTTTTATTCGAAGATAAGGTTCCTATATAAGTAAGATAGATTAAAATAGTTCCCGTCCATAATTATGTACGTAAGAGTGACCTAACCGAAAAGAATATTATAGGTAATTATGTTTATTAAGTAATATTTTGTTTACCTTCACACTGTATCACACATATGGTAGGCTAGACAAAACAAAACCAGTGTTAAGACACTGCGTCGCTGCGCCTTAAAGAAATCTTGAATTTATTATAAAATTTGGTGTTAGATCACTTATACATTGACAGACTTCATTAAATTATGCACTTTAGCCACCTAACATTTATCCCCCGTTACAAAAATATACCTCTCTTATTACTTGTCATAGCTTATCAATTTTCATCGAATCCTTATTTCAAACAAATGAATGATTAAATATTTCCACTAATTATAATGTTAACTTTTTATTATTATTATGTGATTATTCTAAAATTTTACTTACAACTGCAATTGGTTTGGAAAGAATGAAAAAAAAAAGATTTAAACGGAAAATAGCTGCCTTAGAAAATAAATGTGTTATTGTGCTAGAAGTAAATGAAATATGCCAATATAAATATAACTAAATTACGTTAATAAGTTACACAAACACACTGTAATGTACATATAGTTGTTCATATAGAAGCAAATAAAGCAATGTTCATATAGATCAATATTTAGAAATTTAATTGAAAAAGTTTTCATGCAACTTTTGAACATGTTTTATTGGAATTTGAAATATTAACACATTTATGTAATATTATGAAATATAAAATTCATTGCATAATTAATGCAAAAACATGAAAAAAAAATTGTATAGCACTATTTACTTTGAAATAAATATATGAATAAATCTACATTTGCTGCTATATGATTCAATAATACTTAAGTAGGAATCTGACATAAGCTATGTTCTTTTTAAGTTTCTCACAGTAGAATTTAAGTACTTTTGTGTGATTTGATAATAGTGACCTTTAGTTCATAGCGGAGAGAGCTTTGGGCGAGAGTAAATGAAACTTCATATATTATTCGATAATTTACTATAATAATAAGCACCAAACCACGTTTGGAATGTTCTGTATTGCACCAAATGTGAACATAATCCAATAAAATATTACACTTTTTGTATCAAGAGCGTCGCCAGGTAATGCTCTGAGGAAATAAGGTAGGACGAGGTACAATTCAAACAATTTTAAGCTTTACACTCAGTGTCATACTAAAATAAAAAATAAAAGAAGATCAAGTCACATTTCTGTTTAAATCTTTCATGATATTTACTGTTGACATAAAAAGAAAAGTTGCCATAATTAAATAAATTCTAATGTAGCTATTTGGCGACGCCCTTGCATCATATAAATACATTTTACATCGGAATCATATATTGTTTTTAAATAAATAAATTTTGTTACAAAACATAAAGGTCACCATTACAATTCAATGTCTTAACCACTCTAATATGACCTTACGGATATCACAAGCTTTTTAATTATTTTTTATTTGAAACAAAGTTTTTTTTGTAAAATACAAGTTAGATAGACAATATTTTTTTTATGCTCATGTATCTAAGAAGATGGATAGAGTGGAAAGTGTGTAAAATTATATTTTATGAAAGTTATGAGCAAACATTAATACTACATATTATTGTAAGATTTTTTTTACCTGCTTGCTTCATTCAACTAAAATATACACAAATTAAGTTCACAATTCTTACACATTCCTAACACATTGTTTATTAAAAATTAAATTCAATAAGTAATGCAGGTTCCATGAAGTATTACAATTTTAATTTTTTTTTTATACTGAAAATGATGTATCAATGTCATTATTGTTACTTATAAGATGATGACAATGATTTGTACAATATCTTTATTGTGCTTTACCTCCCCTATGACTGCCAGTCTTCATAGAAGATCACAAAATTTGATATGACACTTTTATATAGAACCGTGTAGGCCTCACGATCGAAAGAAAATTATTTAATTGCAATTAATTATTCAGTACAAAATTCTACATAAAAATGTCTAGTAATCTCAAGATGATATCGAACGTTTACCAACTTATGACATATTACATGTAACCCCAATGGCCCAGTCGTCGAAGCCGACCGCCATACAATCACGAAGTTCAAACATAAGCTAACTAAATAAATACTTAATATCATAAAACAAGTAAAAAATTATCGAATAGGAAATGATTACAACACGTTCCGTTTCACTGTAGCATAATGGAAATGTATCATAACTTTTGGCCAGTAGCGACATTTTTCAAATATAAAGGCTGCCACACATTCACAAAATGGTATAAACGTATTTAATCTATAATCGTATATAAAAAATGTCGCTTGCCTTCAATACATATAATTTATTTTTAGACCACACTGCCGTTGCCTTACCACACATTTGTTGGAGTGTCTACAGTGTCGCGACACTCCCCCAGAGCCGACATTCGAGTCCCGACATGGGTGTCGTACATGTAGTGAGTGTATCGGTAATTGTTAAGCGACGTTTAATAAATAAAAGTCCGTTGCAACTGCAACAAGTACAAGCCAGCGGTGTTACGTGAGACGAGCGTCATCGCGCGCGCTTTTACAGTAGACTAATTATGTACCTGGAATTTAGAAAATATCAGAATTAAACATTATATGAAAAAAACTAAATAAAATATATATAAAATATTTTTTTTAATTAGCTGTAAACAGGTTTACACTCTAAGCAGACGATTTTTGTATGAATTTTTCATATATTTACAAGGTTTCCTCTCTCAACGGAACGATAGGGAGTTTATGAGAGTGCGGGTACTTCAGGTTGTTAGGTCTAGGATGGGAGTAGTCGCAGGGTTATGGGCGTAGAGCTTTGTTATCACTTTAGGACCATTCCTAGGGTGTTATAAGTTTTGAGGATATGAAGGAAAATCTGGCTAACGTAAGCTCAAGGTATAGGAGGTGGGATGACACCATGGCAGGTTCTCACAAGAAGAGTTGCGGTTTTAAGGAATTTGGGGTCAAATGAAGGGATGCGGAATCAGGTTAACATGAAAGGAACAGATATCGTTAAGTTAGAAGTGGGAGAATTGGGAACGTGGGGTCGCAGTTACTAGGGCGCTATAGATGTGGCGAAGGTTTTAAGTAATCGTTAATATCAATCATATCTATATATTGAGTATCAATATCTATATATTATCACCTCAATATCTATATATTGAGGTATCACTAGTGATCTCGGAAGAGCAATAAGAATAATAGCTCAAACAAGGTTTTGATCATAGGGATGGCAGACGCCTGAGCGTCTCTAGTACAGTGGAGATTTTGCAGTGTCTTGGGTGTTAGAATGAAGTTAAGAAGTATCAGGCTAACATAAGGTCGGAGTACCGTGTCGCCGCTAGCACTCGGAGGAGTTGAGGTCGAGGGGCGGGCGCTTGGCGCGCGTGAGGCGGTCGAGCTCGGCGGCGGCGTCGGAGCGCGCGGCGGCGGCGGGCGGGTCGGCGCGGCCGGGCGAGCCCGTCTTCTTGTACAGCAGCGAGTTGAAGAAGTTGGCCAGCACGCCCTCGTTGCCGGGCGCGTTGGGCCCCACGCCGAGCTTGGCGCCGTCCAGCTGCGCCGCCGAGCGCTGCGCGCGCAGCGGCGAGTCGGCGCGCGGCGCGGGCGCGCCCGCCTGCAGCGCCGCCAGGTGCCGCTGCAGGAACGACTGCTCGTCCTCCGCCGACACCTCCGACTCGCGGTGTCCGCCGCTCTGGGGGCGGCAATACAGATTAAAAATGTAAACTTTAAATATGAATTTTAAAATTAATTTTGTTTTATTATGAATTATTTAAACTAACATCAACACATAAAATGTTGATTACTAAGCAATACCTTTCTCGTGGCTGGTTGTACTATGACATCCCTGTAGTAGTCGTCAGGTTTGCAAGTCTGCATGTTCTCGTACAATATACTAATTTTTTTCATGCTGTCCCAACCTGCCGGGCTGTATTAAGAATTTATATTACAACAAATATAACAACTTTTAATTATTTTATAATTATTAATTGAAATTTAACGATTAATTCGTAAATAACTTCCTTAATACTTCCATATGAATATTAGTTGACATAGCGTATGGTAAAACCTTCGAACTTAAGAATCACAATGGATGATTTAAACTATATCATCTCATAATTAAATTAAATTTTGTATTTTGATTAATAAAATAGGAGACCTGGATTGATATTTGAGAAAACAATATCGTGGTAAATAAAAGTTACATTGAGGCTAGTTGTGGTGTAAGGGCACAAAGTGTGACTATAAAATCTACTGGTTGTGGGTTCGATTTCAACTTGAAGAAATAAAATTTATATTTTAATTTCTTTGCTCTGGCGGCAATACGAGGCGTTAAGTTCCGCCACTCAACTCGCTCCAAATTTCGACGGAAAGTGTGGAACGGAGTGTCTTAACACTACCTCCTCCCTCTGCCCCTCTACCTACCCTGCGTGCAGGATACAGCGTGAAGCTGATTTGATTTTTAAAAGTTACATAAAATGCTTGAAAACCAAGTAACCATCATCTAGTTGGTGTTTAATATAAGACTGCTGTCTACTAGGCGGAAAAGTATCATAGAAAGATAAACAAAAAAAAACAACTATTAAACTCACATAAGCACAGCATCCTTCTCAACAATCAACGCCGGCGTCCTAAACGGCAAGCCGTATATCCGGTGCGTAAGATACTTGTACAGGAGGTCGCAGTTCTTGTCCTCCTTGGCGCTGGTGTAGAAGAGCGCCGCGCCGTATCGGAGACAGAACCGCCTTATCCACTGCTGCATGAAGTCGAAGTGCTCGTCTCTGTAGTCGTGTTCCTTCTCGAGCGTGCTCATGTAGTCAGTCTATTGGGATATGCTATTTTAGGTGGCATTTTGTTGGTATACATATATATGTGGTTACTGCTTTAAATTAATATAAATAAAAAAGAAACAAAACTAATAATAAATGTATAAAATTTGAACGTAACGGGACTGTTTCTTGCCCCCTTTTGGAAGCCATAGAGTAATAATAATAAAAATAATAATATCGTTGGAATAAACAGAATTTTATACTTTCATTTATAAAATTAATGGGATAAGGAAAAGGAGATGTGATAGTGTTAAACACTCCACTGTATAATTTAAAAATAGAGGCGGTTAATCAGTTGATTATTGATACAGCAATATACATTTATCCTAAATATTAACCAAAATACTTAAAAGATCATACAAATTATTCTCTTTACCTTTGTAGCAACAACAACAATATCCAATCCGAGATTGGTAGTAAGGACCGCCTCCGGCAGTGGATTGTCTTCATCGTCGCTCTCCAGGTCGTCGGAGAGGTTCCTCGACGAGCGCTTCATGGGCGACGAAGCCGTCGGCTCCAGTTCGTCGCCCGGCTCCGTATACCTTTGCCACTTTTGAACCTGTTGTTTTTCACTTTGTAGCCTTTGTTCTGAAAAAATGAATAAGATCTTTATTAATATTTATTTTTCAACAGCCGCATAAAATTTTTAAAATTTTCGAACAGGATTTGGACCCCTATTAGAATACGTTTAATTGCTGTAGCCAATTAAGCCATATGTACATTTATATTGAGTAAGAAATATTTTATGAAGTCATGAGATATAAATAATAATTTACTTATGTTACTAGTTATATCAAAAAGTATTAAATCCAGTTTTTGTGAATCATTACTATTCAATTGCTTGCAGTAGTGTTTGCATAATAATCAACCTCATTCAAACATACATACATATAGACAAATTAATAAACACATTTTGTTAGAAAAATTATTTTTATTAAGTTAGTTATTATTTTAATAAATATTATTTTGGTTTTGTTTACATAGTTCTGTAAACAATTTGCAGTATGTATTATTCAGTGTCGACGTGAGATGAATCAAGTGAAAATCGTATGATATTTTTTTTATAACTCCAAGTGTCATACTACCATTTTGTTTAATATCTAACTTATATATATAGAATTAAACTATGCTGGATGGCGAGACGCAATCCTGCATTTAATTTCAATAAATAATATGAACAATTATGCCTCACAAAATTGTCGTATCAGATGGCAAAAGATACTTTGCATTGGCATAAAAATAATATTTCAACTATAATAACCTGGCCCATAAAAAGAAGAATTTCATAAAGTTCCACAAAAAGATTTTGGTTATATTTTATTACGCTTCGCGTCGAGCTTGTACGGAAAAATCCATACCACATGGGAAACTAATACCTAATACGACATTTGAAATACGCCCCCGCACTCGTATAAACTTTAGAACTTGGAACGCAGCAGAAAATAAATATGATTCATCTAATAATAATCTATAGGAGCTAAGCAAGGGATAAAAGTACCTAGCACGAAATTTACCCTAAGGTAATTTAAACATGTAATTTATATGTTTAAAACATATTTTATATCAGGCCAGACGGGGGGCAGGGGCACAAGTGTGCGATTTTAAACGCGACAGGTTGAGGGTTCGATTCCCACTCCAGGAAATGTAGTATTAAATTAATTTCTTCGCTTTGTTAACGAAGCAAAGCTCTTCGTTGAGCTCCGCCTCTACCTTCTACTTTTCTGTAGCGTCACGCTTTATCCTATAAACAGGATAACGTGTCAAATTAAATCTGAGCGAAAACGTGTTTATTTTCGCTTAGTACATATTTTGACTTTTTGGACGTCTCCAAATATAAAAAAAAACTCATGCGCATTTAAAAAACACAACAATAAGGGAAAGAGCAATTGCCGTACGTACAGTTTCATTTGTACGAACTGAGTAGATTATTACTCATCAGTTCTAATAAAACCCATTAACGCTACATCTCACTTAACATACGATGTTTCTTTTCAACTATTTTCTTTAAAGTGACTAATAACAAGGAGTTTTACTTTATGTAAAAAATAAATTAGCTTCACGCTGTATCCCGCACACAGCAGGGTAGGCAGAGGAAACCTAGTGTTAAGACACTCCGTTCCCCACTTTCTGTCGAATTCTGGAGGCATTGAGTTTTGAATATTTACTTTATGTATTCTAGTTTATTTTAATAAATACTTTACGTGTACCTACTATGACGATTTTTACGGTTCCTTGCTGTTGTTTGTCTATCCGTATGTCAAGACCATTTATTAAAATTATATGTAGATAAATATATAATAACTGTAGATAAATAAATGCAATAAAAAAATTACAAACTAAATTTCTTTTACATTCAGGTTATATCCATTTGGAGCATATAGAAAAAAGTTATTAGTGCAGCAGAGTACGTACTGTAATGTGTTTTAAAGTGTAGGCTTAATGAGACTGATATAGGATAGGAATATGTATGTAGTTATTGCTTATGAAAGACTTTTTAAAATCTAGATAACTCTCCAGACTGATTATGAAAGGTAATCTGTAGTCTGGGAAATCATCTAGATTTTCAATACAAGCCGAGGCTGACCCGGCCTCACGTGGAGTTAAATAGATGCTCAAAATCGGCACAAAAGGCTTTAGTAAGATAGTTTTATAATTTATAAAGTTAGTTTTAACAACAAAATTAAGGAAAAAAATATTATAGCGCAAAATTGGCTAATATTGTAGTAAAAGAATAGCCGAAGTTAAAGTTAAACGATCGTACGGCTTCACACGAAAAGTGGATTTGACATACTTACTTTAAATTTGGATAGGTGCAAGAATTTTTACAGTCTAATGCTTTCACGAATACAATTAAGCGACTCACTTAGCAATGTGCTGTAGTATTTTTTTAACGACGAGCACTCACTTAGGCTCGTATTTGTAAGCCGCTCTTAAGACTCGAGATCGATCTTGAGATGTTGTTTTCACTCACAGATATGTAACCTATGAATGAAAACGGTATCTCAAGATCGATCTCGGACTTGAGAGCGGCGAATAAAATATTGCAATGGTTCGAGAAATATATTTGAAAGCAAACATATAAATATTCTATATTCCGAAATTGTCATTGAACATTGGAACAGCGTTTGAATATGTATAAGCGCGACGGTTGTGGGTTCGACACCTCTCTGAGATTGATTATATTTAATTTATTTTTATTTTCTCGGTCGACGAAACACAGAGTTGAGTTCAGCCACTCAATACGCAAAGTAGGGAAAAAAGTATTTTAACATAAGGTTCTGCCCTCTGCCTACCCTGCTATGTAGGGAAATGCGTAAATTAAAAATGTAAATATTTTATTTCATGCTTGAATCATATATATTTATTGCACTAATTAAAATAATTATTATTTTTCTTAAACAAAAGTCCTCCTAAATGATCTTTGGGATCTGTAACCAGCACGTACATATATATAAAGACACGATATAAAAAAAATACTAATACTACTTGTGATAAATAAATTGTATAGCTATAGATATGTATTGCACGATTTTCTTTAAACATTTACTTTCACATTAAAATCAAGTCCAATTAAATTATCAATGAGGTCGCATCTCTCTGAGGCAGACAGACAAAAAAAGACGTTTCACAACTAGGTGTATATAAAATATAAACCGTGTAAAAAGAGTACCGGAATTTTGCTGGAGCGAACAGATCAAATATCAATTCACCGACGTAAAAGTAAGCAAAAAGGAATAGCTTTAATGCAATAAAAGTAGTAGGCAAGTCTAAATTCACGTCGTGGCAAAAGTGTAATATCGATTTTTTTTTGGTGATTCATAAAAGATGATACTGTGCCAAGCTACCTTAAATAAAAAATTATATTAAAATAAAAATAAGCTTCACTCTATATCCCACACACAGCAGAGTAGGCAGAGGGAACCTAGCGTTACGATGTGTCCCCGTGCCCCCAATTTCCACCGAATTTTTCGATGCATTGTAGGTTGAGTGGCGGAACTTAACCCGGGGTATTCCTTGGTACCAGTGCGAAAGAATGTAAAAAATTATTTAAATATTTAATTTCATTCAGAATATAAAAGTACCTATATAACCTTAGGGAATGACAAAAAAGTAAAACAACAGTTTTTTATGTACTTAAACCGATATTGTTTACTAATCTCTATTGGAATTGCCTTTCAATATTCTCTAGTTGGATAATATTGCATCGTCCGGCTTTTAACGATCTTAATTACTTTCGTTAATTTAGGTCAAAAGTCGACAACACCTGCTTACTATGCACCTCACGGCCGTAATATGTAGAATTTCGAGTAAATGTTGTCGAATGCACCCATTATTTAGTTGGTACAAAATTCTCATATGAGCCACGTAGCGTCAGGTACTACAAAAATATTAAAAGATTTTAATTTCACCCTGTATCTCGCATGTAGCAGGATATGCTGTAGGAACCTAGTGTTAAGACTTTCCGTTTTAATACTAGGTTCCCACGGCCGGTCACCGTTTTCCGCCGAATTTTCGAGTTATTGCGTGTTGAGTGTTGAACGTTATGGTCGTACTTTGTCTCATTACCAGAGTAAAGAAATAAAAATAATCGATTCCCCCGATTGGGAATCATACCCACAACCGCAGTGCTTACAGTCAGACGTTGTGTCGCCACGATGGCCTTATAGCGCAAGTTGGTTTATTATAATTAAAATCTAGGTATACAGATTTATAAGAAAAATACAAGCAGAATATACCAGAGACCTCCCATCGTTTAAAACAACAAAAGTCACCCCCAATTACTTCCCCTTTGCACAAAGAAATACTCGCCCTAATAACATACTGCGTTAAAGTGTAAAGTTTCGTCGTTTTAATTAAAATTTTAATGAGCATAAGCATAGCATAATTTACGATATCTATTACAATACCTTAATATTATAAAACTTAGGTTGTACAAGAGAATATTAAAAAAAAAAGACAAAATAATATAAAACAATCAAAGACAGAATTTATGATAAATCACTCAGTTCTGCTGTTTTTGCCCATTTATCGTTTGTAGGCGCAAAGTGGCGAAACATTTGATTAAATATACTAAATAATTTAGACTATCTTAATTCAATATGTATAACAACTTGGTATTGAATTCAAGAGTGCGCATAATGACCTAATTGCTGTTATAAATACATTTTTAGCTTCACGCTGTATCCGGCACAAAGCAGGGTAGGCAGAGGGAACCTGGGGGGAACTAGTGTTAAGACGTTTCGTTCTCATTAAGACACTTCTATTCGTCACTGCCAAATTCTAGAGGCACTGTGAGTTGAGTTTCAGAATTCAACGCCGCGCTTTACCTTCGTTACTGAAATAATAATATTAAATATTTCGTTTCCTCGAGTAGGAATCGAATACCCTATCGCGTTTAGAGTCGTACTCTTTATCCCCTGCGACATGACTGACATCAATATGTATAAATAAAAAAAAAACGATCTAGCGTTTTTTTTTATTTATACATATTGATGTCAGTCCTAATACTAAATATTCAAAAGTGACACAATTTTCCACAACATAAATAAATAAACCTGCACAGACCGTATAGATCCACAAAACCAGTTAATATGACTATTATAGCGATTACGCGACACTGACGTAACACGTGAGTCACGTCGAGAAATACTGTATACGTTACCGTGAACTTAAAATTCTATGCACATAAGCTTTAAGCATCCGTCCAAGATCTATGTTGTATTAAAATAAGCTTATATTAATATATCACTTTTTTAGTCACGCCGTATCCAGCATAAAGAAGGGAAGGTAGAGGAAACCTAGCTTTTCGAAACATTGTGTGTTGAGTTGCGGAACTCAACGTCGCCTATTGTCTTCTTTTTCATCCTGGGCTTTTTGTCTTCTGGTTCTTTTGAGTGGGAATCGAATCCACAGCCGTCACGTTTATAGTCAGGCATTATATCGCTGCGCGACAACGGTTTCGCGTCGGCGTAGTTTTGTGAGCCATTATAGCATATTTAGTTTTTAATTATTTTAAATAATGACACAGTTGTAGCGGATGCAGGTGCATCTGACTTAGAAGACGCTTGCGGGTTCGAATTTCAATTATGGGAATACACATATTCCAATAAGTGTTTAATTAGGTCCCCAGTTTAATAAAAAAAAGTGATTGAAACAGGCGGAGATCCACATCGCGAAAGTCACGAGATATGAGAAAATCATTTCATAATCATTTAATTAAATACATTTTTAATTTTTTTTATTTACATATATAGACGGAATTGATCGCATATTTGTGCGTATTAATATAATCGATTATTTAAATATTATTTTTAAATCTTTATATGTACTAAAATGTAAATGAGGCCGGTCGTGGCGCAGCGGCACGAGGTGTGACTGCAAAACCGACTGGTTGTGGGTTCGATCCCCACTCGAGGAGATGAAATATTTACTTAAATTTATATTTCCATTTTCTTCGCTCTGGTGTCGAGGTTAAGCGCGGCGTTGAGTTCTGCCACTCAACACGCAATGCCTCCAAAATCCGGCAGAAAGTGGGGAACGGAGTGTCTTAACACTAGGTTCCCTCTGCCTACCCTGCTGTGTGCGGGATACAGCGTGAAGCTAATTTATGTAAATATACTTACAGTTCCGAATAAACATGAATGTGCACTTTAGAAGCAGATATAATCTTTAATCGTAATTCAACATCAGTGAAGCGATAAGTTGTGAGAGGTTTACCAGGAGAGAAGAGGTTTAGGAGGAGCTGAGTTTACTTCGATTTCTCAGGTGCAAAGGACTACATGTCAATTTCCTAGCATCTTTTAAATTACATTTAGAATTAAATCAACATATTGACTCTGACAATTTAATCATCACCTACGAGTATATTGACGAGGGGAAAGCGACGACACTCCACTTTGCTTTTTAAATCATTTTCTGAAACATTAGCTTGAGTAGGAAGGAAAAGGATTTTTTTTTATAAATTCTCTCAAATGAAGATCGAAATTATAACTAACGCATTGCCTGACCTCTTCTAACCGCAATACAATAATTTCACTAAGTTCATGCAAAAATAAAAAATAAAAGAAAAGCTCCCCCATTAAAATATGATTAGTGTTGCTATCATAAAACAAAAGTGTGCAGAAAAAGTTAATTTGCTACAAATATTTATAGTATATCAAACTGGAATCCAATTAGGATGCGACATTGAGTCATGCGATGCATTAATGATGGCTCTATGCACCGACGATGGCCGACAATGTTGTGATAACGTTTCAATTATTATCTGAGTTAACGGGTTTAATACTACATTATTATTTATTATTGACACCTATTTTTAAAAATAAAACAAAAGAAATACTTTTTATAATAATAATTAAAAAATCAGTTTCGCGCTATATCCCGCACAAAGCAGGGTAGGCAGAGGGAACCTTGTGTCAAAACACTCCGTTCCCCCTTTCCGCCGAATTCTGGAGAAATTGCGTGTTTGGTGAGTGAATGGCGGAACTCAACGCCGCGCTTTGCCTCGACATCAGAGCGAAGAAATGTAAATATAAATTTAAATAAATATTGCGTTACTTTATTTACTAAATAAATTGAATATCGTAATTTCTCAATATGGAGATTGAACCCACAACAAAACAAAGTCAGACAGTTCCTCTTGCGCTACGGCAGCATCAGTCAGTAGAGTTAAAATATAGAATTTAATTAATAAAAGAAAGAAAAGCTATGTATTTATAGTGATTTGGACAAAGTTAAAAAAAAGAATAAGAAAGAATGGTGAAGAAAGTTGGGAGTAGATGGAACCAGCAGATGGATGAAAGGCTTAGAAAACATGAAGGTTAAGCAAATGACAAGGAGAAGAATCAAAAACAAGATATTAAGAGAATTCCACCTGCCCTCTTTACTAGTGACAATTATGCATTTTAAAGTAAGGCAAAGCAAAGATAAATAATAAGAGTTTTCAGAATTCAGACAGGGGAACAGTTGAATAACACTGAAGTTCAGGTACTGCTTTTTTATTTTTTTAAGCTTCTCATTATTTTATGCAATACTAAGATAGGCAGAGAACTCATGGTCAAGTTACTGCATTCTCTTTTTCCAATCCAAATACTTATTATTTCAAATAGCTATTGAATGTTTCTTGTTGTATTCCAGAGCGGGAAATAAAATTGTGGGATTGTATTTAAGACCATAGCAATTAAAATCAAACATCATCATCATGAAATTATGGTATTTATTTCTTCTTTTTAAAACAGTTGTCATACTTTTTTACCAAATTGACAGATAAACAGATTTAAAATTATCAAATTGATATATGCTTATGCTTCCTTCAACAAAATATTTTTTTTCCATTATAAATTATAATATATTATGATGTTTATTTTAATGTATTGATTGATGTTTTACATATTTAAGATAATATTAAAATATTACCACCAATAGATATGGAGTAAACAAATACTTTTGGAATATAAAAAAAAAATTATTTAGAATAAATGCAGACCTAAGTGAGAATGAATTCTTGAATTTGATTTTTTAATGGGCTTCAAAGGGCCCTGAATTCAAGTTGAATTCTTTCTTTCTATATAAAAATGTGTAAAACCACCCAGAGATGAAGGCATTTCTACTGTGGAGAAAAGTTTATATGATAATCAAAATATAAAGTCTTTGACTTACCAGGTGTGAGATCTAATTTGTCTATATGGTCACCTAACACAGACGCCCAGCTCTGTAACTGATCTAACACACCCCATGGTGTAGTCATGGCCACCGTTAGAAGGACCAGTGTGTGTGGGAATGTTTCCTCGTTCAGAGCAAACTTGAGGAGATTAGTGTGGCCCGGGTCCCCGTCTAACACCCATACACTGAGTCTAGTGTGATCTACAAAGGAAAATGAAATTAAATATTTTTTACATTTCTAAAGTGTGTTTCACACATTTTGACTGTATTTTTAATGTAATTATGACTCAAAAAAAAGCAAAGATCTTTAGGTGACGAAAATTTGTAAAAAGTACACAACAAAGATGCTAACAATGTAAATAAGTTGGGACAAGCACAAAAGAATAAAATTTATATCTGTTTCATTTAATAGTAACAATACTGTTTTCAATTTTATGTCAACAATAAAATAGCCTAGAAATTTAAAAATTTATAATCAAAATATGTTTGATTATCTGACAAGAGATTCTAATTGGAATTAATAACATAAATATGGGATGTATATAATATGACCTAAATTACTTTAATTTCTCTATATGATTTCTAAGTACTAAATAATATGAATTGTGATCATCTTGTGATAAAGTCCTGAATTCAATTTTAGAAATAATTTCAACCAAAATACAAACAAATTCTGCTTTATGTTTACATTTAGAAATTAAAGTTTTTAAAATGTAAATGAGTCTTCTGACAACATAAGTTTCAATAACTTTAAACTCTGTTCACACTTACCATCACGATATTCATCTCTAACATCTATGTAAGCATATTCGAGGGCTGATCCTTTCTTTGGATCCTCAACTCCTTGTAATTTAGCTATGAGTGTTGTTTTGCCAGTCTCATTATCGCCCAACACTAGTACATTCTTGTTAGAAGGAAGTTTTGTATTACCTTGGTTTTGAACTTCCTCTAGAATAGATGACCTGCAAACATATCACTGGGTTTAAAGAAAATATTACATAGAAAAAGTGTAACAGTGAACTCTCACTCGAGTTCGACTAAGTCATCGCGTATGGTTCATATGATTTATACACAAACAAAGGCAAGACGTTGCAGCTAGGTCACATATTTCTCAGGTACAATTCTTTGACATCACGTAGGTGTGACACATTGGATACCCTATATGGATGCTGCATGTAACTCGTAAATGAAGATTGAACAATTACCACAAATTATCCTTTCCATCACCATTTTCTTTCTTTTTAGATTTAAGCCCATTAGCCTGGCCGTTTGTCTCCATTCTTCAGAAATGATAGAAGATAACAACGGCACAAGAGGCTTTTCTTTCGTTTTCGTTTCGGCTGTTCATACGTCACTCTCACAGCAGAGCACAGACGAAAAACTCGTGTTATATTAAAGTTGCCATATAAAACAAATAAAATTCTTCACGATTATCAAATATTAATACAATTCAGACGTTTACATTACATTAATATTACCTAAGTTTTATATAAATATTAAATTTCTTACTCAAATGTAATATTTACTTTGGAAATTAAACCACATTCGTATATATATTTACTCTTTTCAAATAATTATATCCTCAACTAGTACATTATTATTAGTTAATTTAAAAAATATTAACAGTAATTAACGGCATATTATATGTTTTTCAAAGAAATCAATTATTATCGACAAATAAAATTGTATACGAAACTTGTGTACGTCATAAATGGTTTACACTGTAGTATATTTTAATAGATATATGTACCTATAAGAAAATGACTAATAAAATAATTTCATATGATATTGACATTGGCGTTGACAGCAAGTTGTGTGTTTTCCTATATTTTGTGCGTTCTAATATTCCTGAAAAATATATTGTAACCAAATTAGTTTTAGAATAAATGCTTAATGTAGCCTAGAGGTGTAACAAATTTTAATTTTCTTATAATTTATAGTATTATACAATATATTTCTTATTGCACACAACAGCATTGTTTATCAAGTTTATTGTTTATGTGTAGCTGAGTTTCCAATTGTATATATATAAGATCTTTAACGAATTAAGGGAACTTAATAAAATTTCTAAATTGTTATCTTTTAAAAATATTCATAAACATGTCTAAAAATCCTAGAGGTAATTTATCCCAGGTGAGTCATTGTAATTGTCTTTAAATAAAGTTATTTCTAGTTCCGGTTTTATTTGTTAATGCTCTATTTATAGCTAGTAGATAAAATCCAATCAGAGGCCAGTCGTGGCGTAGGGGTACAAAGTGTGACTGTAAAACCGACTGGTTATGGGTTCATCCCCTCTCGAGGAGATGAAATATATATTAGAATTTATATTTCCATTTCTTCGCTCTGGTGTCGAGGCAAAAGTGGTGGTGTTGAGTTCTGCCACTCAACACACGATGCCTCCAGAATTCTGCAGAAAGTGGAGAACAGAGTGTTACTACAAGGTTCCCTCTGCCTACAATGCTGTGTGCGGGATACAGGATGAAGCTGATTTTTTCAATTTAAATCAGTTTCACGCTGTATCCCTCACACAGCAGGGTAGGCAGAGGGAGCCTAGTGTTAAGACACTCACACTTTGTTACAAAGACAAAACACAATATATTACTTAATATTAATATTATTCATTGAGATTATTGTGGTGCAGCAGAACAGGGTCTGACAGTATGCCTGACTGTTGAGGATTCTATTCTCACTTCAGGGAATGAATTATTTTCATATCCTTTCTGGTAACAAGACAAAGGAAGGTTTTGAATTCTACCACACTATGTACAAAAAATTGAGCAGAATAGTTTCCTTCTGCCTACCCTATCTACATCAAAGATACTTTTACAATTTACAGTTTGGGTTGTTAGACATCCCAGATGTGGATGTTGATGAGCCAATGGATCTGTCAGATGATGATATAGACCTGGAAGCAGAACTGGCAGCTATAAGTGGTGGTCGTAAACCAAGGCCTAGGAAACCAGCTCCTGCTGCACCAGCAGATCTTGATGCTATGATTGCAGCTAGTTTGAAAGATGTTCCCTCAGATGAGGATGTTTCAGGTTTGATCAAACATAGACGGCACAAAATATTTTTTATCTGTGTGTTGTGATTTTGTAGGAAACAAAGTGCTATTTTTTCCTCTTTAATTTTTTTATATTTATACATGCAGTAGGTGTGAAGCAGACTGCCATAAATAACCTAATTTTACATAAAATGTCAGTGGTATTTTTTGTGGTTAAGTCCAACTCCATATTTTGCTTTGAATTAGACTGGGAAAAATGAAAATAAATAACATAATTTCTGAGGGTGGTCATTAAACCCACAAACTATGTATATATACTCAGATACTTTCTAACTTTACCACAACACTACTGAGATTTATAATGTTTTAATTAAACATTGACATGCATGAAATATTTATACTATAAATATTAAATTATAACACATAATATAATTTCTATAAGAAACTATAAATTCAATGAAATAACAACAGGTGATGAAGATGACCCAGATTTACTAAATGAATTACGAGAACTAGCCATAGACGATGAAGCGCCACAGGAAAGACCCCGCACCACCCGTCCAGCACCTCCACCACCATCCACCAACGATAATAGTACAGTTACTTTGTTACAAGAGAGAATATCTAATTATACAGCTGCTGAGAAAACGGCTAAGGAAAATAATGAAAGTAGTAAAGCCAGACGGTAAGTTTATAATATATTTTTTTAGGTATTTTTTTTATGGAAAAAGCCAAGGTAAACGAGGTTAGGTTTGTGACGTGCGGTTAGAAAATTCGGCGGTATAGGTCAAACAGGTTTCCAGAACACTCTCCATTATAAATGCGGTAGAGAACGCATAGTGAGGACGTCTCTACGTAACGCCAAAGTATCAAGCCTTTCACAAATCATTGGGTCCCTAACGATTCGAACGGCTCTACGTTGTATGCGATCAAATTGGTTAAGCTGATACTGGGGTGTATCAGCCCAGAGATGAGAACACTATACTCCATATGAGGCTTAACAAATCGGTGTTTTGGCGTGAAATACTGTCTCGCTCTGCTGATTTCATTTTTTTTGAGGTCAACTTGGCCTTTCTCTCCATATGATCGCGATACTGGCAGTCGCTCGAAACGATAAGGCCCAATGTACTGATACTGGACGCGGCTATAAGGGGAGTGTTTTGGAAGACTGGCGATACGACAAATGGGTTTTTTTTGTGGTTAACACGCAAACGTGTCTTCTTGGGATTGAATTGAACCAAGTTCCTTTCACCCCATGAGGAAACATTCCCGAGGGATGCCTCAATTGAAAACACAAGTTTATTTTGACACTGGTCGATGTTTTCCTGAGAAAGACTAGCGCGGTCGGTGTAAACAGCGTCCACTGTGCTATTATCTGCATAGCAATGGGTGCTAGAATCTACTAACATGTCATTGATATGCAGAAGAAACAGCGTAGGGGACAGCACACAAGGACCGCCAGCGTTCACAGGTATATGTTCAGAGCAAAAACTGTCGATAGCTACCTTGAGGTTGCGCCCAGATAGAAAATTGGCGATCCACTTGCATAAATGGACCGCCCCATGCCACACTCGATCAAAGGCCTTCGCCATGTCCAAACTAACTGCCAGGCCCTCTCCCTTGCTTTCAATAGCCGCAGCCCAACAGTGGATTAGGTAAACCAGAATATATGTTTAACTATTTCAGCAGCGCACGCGGTTAAAGTAAAAAAAAAAAATAATAATTAAATTAGCCTCACGCTGTATCCCGCACACAGCAGGGTAGGCAGAGGGAACCTAGTGTTAAGACACTCCGTTCCCCACTTTCTGCCGAATTCTGGAGGCATTGCGTGTTGAGTGGCAGAACTCAACGCCGCGCTTAACCTCGACACCAGAGCGAAGAAATGGAAATATAAATTTAAGTAAATATTTCATCTCCTCGAGTGGGGATCGAACTCACAACCAGTCGGTTTTGCAGTCACACCTCGTGCCGCTGCGCCACGACCGGCCTCGCGGTTAAAGTAATATGATGATATTCCTAATTATTGTTATTTCGTTATTTGAGATTAAATAAAGTATTAAACCATAATTCGTCGTTCCAAAGATATTAGCGTTTAAACAAACAAACAAACAACGTCTTTCGCTTTATTATATTTTTATAGTTTTTAATTTCTTTATTCTGATACCAAATACGATTCTTAAACCAAACCATTCAATTCAGGTACCAAATGCTCTCTACGGGCCATTCCTAAATTATGTAACTCGAATTTCAAGATTTTACCTGTCCTCCTTCCTTGTCATAGCTCATCACATTTGTGAAATTCAGTGGGCGGACTTAGTGTGATGTTACATAAAAATACAGTGTAAACTTCATATAACTTGCTCCTATCCTATCTTTTACTTAATACTGATGTAATGCTGTTGTTATTAAGTGAGTTGTAATGTTGTAGTGCTATACAGAGTGCTCGGGAAACAAACTAAACCAACCAAACTCGTGTTTATTTGAAACTCTAGGTAGTTAGCTAATATACCAAATATTAGATTTCTAATGATGTTATATAAATTTTACATTTCGTATATTGACATTTTTATTCCTTCAGGTTCGCCCGAGGCCTCAAAACATTAAACGATTTACTAAAACAAGCAAAAGCAGGAAGGCCGATTAAAGATGAAGATATTCCACCAGCAGTCAGTCTCGGCAAAGCTAATGTTCAACAAGCTCAAGAAGATGTACCAGTGCCGCCTCCTCGTTCCACTTCTATACCAACCCCGGAAGATATATCTTCAACAGCCCCAACTCCCCCAAAACGTGAAAGAGCTCCAACACCCCCAGAACCTAAAGAACCTCCTCCACCTTTACCAACTGAAGATATAGATCCTGCTAAAGCAGCTGGCTTGCAAACGATATTAAGTAATTACCTATTATAATACTAATTTTAGTTAAAAAACACGATAATTTAAAAAAAAAAATAATAACAGAAGCATATTTTTCCATTTTATTTGATGGTTGCAGATTCTAATACTCAGGCACAATACACTGTATAACTTTCTTTTTTATTGTTATTATTTCTTATAGTACAGATTCATTTTTTTATTACTTATCTTTAGATATTACTTAAAACAAGACTTATGTTATTATATAGATTTTAACTATATATTCTAAAACTATGACGAATAAAATTAAATACTTTGTCGCCCCGTAATTACAACAACAAATAATATTTTACATTTCAAGGCTTTGGATTTATACATTTATAGATTTCGATATTAGATTTAAACATTTAAAGATTTATTAAGGTATCACTGTATAACTTGCGGACCTGGCAGATGTCTTTTTGCTCGTTTCTACCTTTATAATATATGTGACGAAAACGAATACAGTTATTACTTTCATTGAATTCTGTTAATTTATTATTTCCTGTTTTTTTATGGCTATGCTCAGCTACTGTAATGTATACCGAAAGCTTAAGTTGGTTACAAAATACACCACCAAAACAGCGCCACCTACCATATTTATTTTCGAACCATCCAGAAACTCATTAACATTAATATACATACAAAATTTCATCTAAATCGGTCCATCAATCTAATCTTATTATTGCTATTTTATTTCTTATATGACACCTCTAGAAATCACTTATTCAATAAATCCTATTAGTATTATAACTTTGATAGGTTGTGAAGTCGGATTAACACACAGGCATTTTTTTAAAAATTAGCTTCACGCTGTATCCCACTCACAGCAGGGTAGGCAGAGGGAACCTAGTGTTAAGACACTCCGTTCCCCACTTTCTGCCGAATTCTGGAGGCATTGCGTGTTGAGTGGCAGAACTCAACGCCGCGCTTAACCTCGACACCAGAGCGAAGAAATGGAAATATAAGTTTAAGTAAATATTTCATCTCCTCGAGTGGGGATCGAACACACAACCAGTCGGTTTTGCAGCCACACCTCGTGCCGCTGCGCCACGACCGGCCTCATTTTTTTTTGTAAACATTTTGTATAATTTGGCTATAATATAGCAATAAGTTTAAGCGGGTGAAGCGGTGCTTAAATCGTTAGAATAGTAACATAATAATTATCACAATCCCGTTTCTTCTAGAAAGAAAAGAAGAATTCAAAGCCGCGGCCCTATCATGTAAACATGCAGGAGACAAAGCCATGGCGTTAGAATATTTAAAAGTCGTAAAACAATTTGACATTGTATTAGATGCCTACAAATCTGGCCAAGATATGGATTTGAATGAGTTACCTACACCAGAAAGTATAGCTGCGGCGCTTAAACAACAGAAGGGGGAAGAGAAAATGCAGAATTCTTCAGGTATGTATTAGATTTTTAGTTTAAGGTAGGCAGAGAGAATCTAGTGTTATAACACTCCGTAGACGGAATTCAATGCCGCTCCTTTTCTATCAAAGCTAGAAATTTAATTTCTATTAAAATAGAAAAAGTAGAAATTGCAGTTATATGGTGACCCACTGCGCTACGACGCAAGGCGACGCTAAAACATACCTCAAGGTATGTTTTAATTTATAACAGACTATGTTAGATGCTTACATAACTATTTGAGTCTAATTTAGACAGAAAGTATGTTCCGTACATAGAAAACATATTAGCATACATCCTATGTAATTATAAATATACATATAAATATAGATAAATAGAAAGAAATATTTACAGCAGATGGAAGAATTCTATGATTAATTATTATATTATATAAAGAAAATGAGCCTTAAAACATGTTTTAATTTTTTACTTAACCATTTAACGTTAATAAACATTTAACGTTTTGGTTTGTACCTTAATGTATTTTCACAATCTATCTGTCTAAAATCTATAAAAAATACTATACAATTCAGATCTTCCAACCAAGAATACATAATTTGCTAATAATTATATTTTCTTATAGAACCTGCTCCAGAATCAACACATGAACCTGTGGGATTGATAACAGCCTCCACAATGGATGAAGCTTTAAAACAAAGACTGGCGTATTTCCAGGTACATAACTAAATTGTGATGCAGCGTGAAGGTATCACGCTGCATCACGCATATAACAGGACGCTCAGATAAAGCTCACGAAGTTGATAAGCCACTGTACTTAGATTTTTTGTCTGAATTGTATACAATGCGTATGGACTGCTGGAACTTAACGCCTTTTTATATTATTAGAGCGGCGTTGGAGCGGTTATAATTCAGACTTCCGAGGGGGGATTAAACCTACAATTATCGGGTATACAGTTAGAAAAAGTATGTTATATTAATTTTATAATCAATGATATGAAGTGTAAATGGTAAGATATTAGAACAAGTGAATGAAGTGGTACATTTGGGGAGTATGTTCAGTAGAGATGGAAGATACAAGATGGATATGGAAAAGCGAAACGTGGGCACGGCAGAGGAAGGATGAAAAAAAGATGAATGCCGTTGAGATGTGATCTCTTTGTAGGACACGCGGAGTCAGCTTAGCTGATTGAATCCGCAATGAAGAGATATACTAAATGGCAGGTACTAGCGAGGATGTCACGGTGAGAATGAAGAAGAACGTGCTGAGCTACTTTGGGCCCGTCGAACGAATGAGTGATGAAAGAATGGCAAATTAGATTTATGATGGAAAAGTGGTAAGAGAGGTAGGAGGAGACTCGATTGACCTTCGAACATACAGTATCAAAGATACTGGAGGAAGATCACGTAAAAAGCATGAGGACTCCCCCAAAGGGCATGTATGAATAGGTTGATGACAGTAGACGAGGCGAAAGAGGTATATAGAGACCGTAGCGTTTGGCGCTCCGTTCTCTCAAACTACCCCGCTAGGGACACAGGGTGAAGGTAAGTTTAGTCTACGACGGTTTATTATGAAATAAGATTTATAAGATTGCTGGCTTAAAAACGATGGCAAATCTATTTATTTTTTTCAATAATTATATTTATAGCTAACTTATAATAACAAAAGAAACATGCTCAAACAAGAGTCTATTTAATTTTAACAATAATTTTGTTATTAACTAGCTAGTGGGGGCACCCGCCCCTTATTTGCCCCTTAAGGGGTGAATTCTAAAAAAAGCACGAAACACGTGTTCAATAAAATATTTTTAACAATCTGAATTTATTTTTTTATAAAAATCGGTGGCGGTTACAGATTTTTTCGTATAAACTTTCAACCCATTATTTGAACTCTTAGGGGGTGAGTTCTAAAAAACCATGAAACACGTGTTCAATGAAATATTTTTAAGAGTCTGATGATTATAAATATTTTTAAGTCTCTGTCTTTCAAATTTTATAAAAACCGGTGCCGATTTTTAAAAAAAAGTCCATACAAACTTTCAACTCCTATTTCATTCTTTTAGGGTTAAAATTTTTCAAAATTCTTTCTAGTATAGTGGATGTCCAGATTACGAAAATAAACATCTGTCCACATTTTACGTTTGTACGCACAGCGGTTACGGCTGTGCGTGCGTCTTACTTCAGTCAGTCGGAACATGTCCTTTTATATATATAGATTATTATAATGTGTATAAAATGATTTAATGGTTCAAATATCAAAAAAATCTAATCAGGTGGTTCAAATATCAAAAAAATCTAATCAAAGGGAACCTAGTGTTAAGACACTCCGTTCCCCACTTTTCCTCAAATTCTGTAGGCATTGCATGTTGAGTTGCGGAACTCAACGCTACGCTTTGCCAAATATCAGATATCAGAGCGAAGAAATGGAAATATATTTAATTAAATATTTCAACTCCTCGAGTGGAGATCGGACCCACAACCAGTCGCGCTTAAAGTCACATTTTGTGCCTCTGCGCCACGACTGGCCCCCATCAAATATCTTATTGTTATAATTCTTGGATCTAATGAAAACTGTGGGATATATTGTGTGAAGAATTGCTCAGCTAATCCTTGGTCGTGATGCCGTCTAGCCTTTTAGACACATGTTAAATACTTTTTTTAATCAGGAACAAGAATCCAAATCCAAGGAGGAAGGCAACACGTCCAAAGCCCGTCGTATGGGCAGGATAGTGAAGCAGTACCAGGACGCGGTGAGGGCGCACGCCGCGGGCCGCCCCGTGCCCGCCGACGACCTGCCCGCGCCCAACGGGTATGCGCCGCTGCCTGCTGAAGGAGGGGTGAGTTCTTATATTTTTGCTTTAAAAACACAATAAAGGTAGAATAGTCAAGTAGTAGACATTGGTTGGTTTTGTTTTTTAATAAAAAAAGCTTAAAGCAAAGGATTAAAGCAATATATTCAATGACGACATCCGATCCCCGTATGGATAGAGTGATGTGATGGTAGATTTTCTATAATATATATTTAGATGATGATTGAAGGATAAATTTTAGGATTTTGATTACTATTGATTATGCTCTTTTCGAGTGAATAATAAGCAATAGTTCAGAAAGCCCGGCCATGACTCGTCGATTGTAGTGTATGTTATTGAAATTAGGTGTTATTTTGTTAGATCAGACTAAGATACCATACTAATCTCTATATCTTATAAAATAAGAACGATTTTTTTCTCTGTCTGGCCTTTCTACGTTATCTTCTTCTAAACCACCCAACGGATTTTGATGCGGTTTTCACCATTATGTAGAGTATTTCTCAGGGAAGGATCATATATGGTTTATTATATGTACATTTTATTGTAATTTGACATAAATATGATAAATGTGTATAAAGTCCTACCCGTTCAGACACTTTCACGCATGCGCTGCTTTAATGGTAAGTCCTACATGAAAACAATGTACTAGAGTATTATTCCTCTTAATAAGATCTACAAAAAAGTCAGCGACAGCATATTCGTATCTTCTAAGGATAACACACAGTGAGCATATCTCTGTCTAAAAATAGTAATTTGAATATATTTTTATTGAATATATTATTTATTTTGAGGGATGTTTGTCCATAATGGTATCAATCCTTATCCTTTTAAATACTTTATTAATTTTCTACGTTAAACGAAGATAAAATTTGCTCTTTACACTAATTTGAAATTACGAATAGTTTTAGAGAAAAACGCATTTAATTGTTGACACATCACGCCGGCTATAAACCGCAGTTTTGGCGCAAGTTTTATTTATTACCTTACTCTCAGCGTATAAATAAGTATATTAGTTACGTTGGCCATTTAATGTAGATCAAAACTGTCTTTTACTGTTTTTCATTTTAATAAGTACTTTAGAAGTTGTTACAATATAAAAAAATCCTTGCTTTGAAACGGCTCGCCACACGCCATGCGTCCCCCCGCGCCCCGCGCCCCCCGACGTTTTTCTTATAGAAGCGCGTCCGCCGCGCCCGCCTGCCTCTGTACTGTAGAAAAGTAGATGTAGATGCGATTGTACGTATTGGATAATTGGAGTTTAATATATTTAGTTTCGTCTATTTTGATTAATAGAATAGTAGGTAGTTTTTTCTTCATAATTTCTTCCGTATAAGTATTTTAGTTTAAGAGAACAGTAGGTAGGCTTTTGTTTATCATTTCTTGCGTTTAAGTATCCTGTTGTTTATTTTGTTTACCTTTTAAACATAGGAAATGTTTTTAATTTAATTATACCACGACAAAGTCGTTCAAATATAGGTCGTAGAACAAGAAATGCAAATAAAAATCGTTTAAATCTTAGTAATGAAAGCGTATATGAGACGGAAATTAGATAGTAATTTAAATATATTTACTTATTGAGAGGGATGTGTGTATAATATTAATCCTTACCCTTTTAAATAAGTTATTAATTTTCTACGTTAAACAAAGATAAATTTTGCTCTTTACAATATTTCGAAATTACAAATAGTTTTAGAGAAAAGCTATATCGACTCATGTTATCCCTTACTCTCAGTGTATAAATAAGTATATTAGTTATCTTGGCCATTTAATGTAGATCAAAATGTTGATTAATAGCACAGATTTGAAATAACGATACTAAAAAATTCTTGCTGTGTAACGGCTCGCCGACTTCCACGCTTCCCCCCGCGCTCTCGACATTTTGCTTATAAAAATGGATCCGCCGCACCCGCCTAGCTTCCCCGGGCATGGAAGTTGAAATGTTGCCCAAGGCTGGGAATAGCCCATAGCAGCCTGAGGGGTACCGATCTATAACCCTCCTTTGCGCGGTCTCCAAGCTGTCCGAGAAGTTATTCCTCTCACTTCTCCAGGCGCACATCCACCCACGAAGCGAGCAGTTTGGCGAGCGGGTATACTACTCTGGTTACACTACACCGTAACAGCGATCAACCGAAAGGAGAGAGCAATGGCAGTCTTCTTCGACGTAGTACGCGTATTCGACCACGTCTGGCACCCGGACCTACTTCATTAAGTGCTCAGAGCCGGCACCCCCCAGCACGTCGCGCATGTTATTGCCTCCCTGCCTCAGTAACAGGACATTTTTCCTTGAGAGTTAAGAGTTCGAGGTATAGCAGCGACTCGATCGTTGCCGTTGTTCCCCAGGGCAGCATTTTGTCACCTGCTCTCTACGCACTATACACTGATGACATCACATTGCCCTAGCGAGTATCACTCAAAGAGAAATCCTGCAGGTGGTCCAGAACCTCATCCTCCGTCGAGTGACGCAGGCGCCATACTACGTGAGAAACACCTCGCATCACCGCAACCTAAAAATAGAAAGCCTGGAGGTACACATTGGTCGTCTCGCGTCCCGAGGTCAGACGTCAGATGACTTCCGAGGGACTCTCTATCCCCCTCCAAATGCGACTCATGAGCTTCGCATCGATCCTTGGTCGTTTAAGCTGGGTCTCCCTCAGGAAACCGAGGGTCTCACCTGACTGAGTTGACCGCCTAGATGGCATTTGATAATCTTTCCAATCCCGTCCCGCACGCCTCTCTCTGTGTCTGCTCTAGAGCAGGTTATCGCTTGAGACCACGGCCAGGGAACCAACGCCCAAATGTCGTTCGGAGCTACTACGGAGATGGACGAGAGAATGCTTCAATTTTGCGCCTGGCTCTATAGCAAAGTAAATTTAGAAGCGATTGCACGTATTTTGGAGTTATCCAATAATTATAATGTATTTCGTCGCAGCATTGTTGGTTACATCTTTCGTTTAAGTATTTTTGGGTAAGAGAATAGTAGGTAGTCTGTTGTTTATAATTTCTTTCGTTTAAGTTTTCTGTTGTTTGTGTCATTTGTTCAGGTGTGTGTTTTTTAAACAATTGGAACATCCTTATTGGAGCTACGAAAATGTGGGTTGCATTAAGGTTTCAATAATTTTCACATTAGTAATCTTAAGTGCTTTGCAAACATAGGTACATTATATGAATAATTCAGTAGTTAAAGCGGGCGAAGCCGCGAGCGGGTCGCTAGTTAAGAGTATAAAATATAATAAACAAAAAAACATTCTATTTCCAGTCTCGATCTGCTCCCAAGAAACCAAGCCCTGCCCCGTCTCAATCTTCAAGCAACGCCCCCACGCCCAAACCCAGCAGAGCAGCCCCACCAACCACCACGCCCAGCAAATACGACAAGCAGTTAACATTATTGTTGCACAGACAGAAACAGTTCAAAGATGCCGCCATATTGGCCAAGAAGAATGGTAAGTTGTTCATCCATGTCGCACTCTCGGTATCCAAACCACGTCCTTTTATAGCAACGATTATTAAATACAACAAGCAGTTGACATTACTAACAACAATATTTAAAGAACAAGAATTACGAACAAAAAAAAAAGATAAAACAAAAAAAAAAAAGAAGAATTACGCACAAGAATAATTTAAACAATTCGCTATCGAGACGTTGTTATTTTGTGTGGCGGAATTTAACATCGACCTTTGTCTTACCAGAGTGAGAAAATGAAAGCAATTCTTCTCTTTGAATATGAGTTAAACCCACAACCTTTTACAGCAAAACGTTATATCTCTGTGCTATGACGTTCGACGACGACGGTTTAATAATTCCAAAATTATTTTCTAGAAATAATATTTTCTTTTAATTTTAACAGGTGACGTTGATAAAGCGAAAGAGCACTTACGAACGGCAAAAGGTTTTGATTCAGTTATCGAAGCAGCCCGAGGAGGTCTCAAGGTGGATTTGAACTCATTACCACTCCCACCGTCGACTAAGCAATCCATTGAAGATACGTGAGTGTTTCTTTGTTTTGTATAGACAAAACTTAAAACTTGTTTTTGTTAAACAATGATTTTTTATACGAGGTATAATGTTTGTTTTAAAATATTTTTCTGTTTAAGTTGATTTATCATTTTATTATAAAAACTGGCATAAAATTTTAAAGTTAATAAAAAATATATTTCCTTTCTAGATTCGACGTAATATCTACCGAGGAATGTGGTCCCCCGAACGACACCAGCATAGCCTCCAGCGACGACGACGTCATCGAGCGCCTCCACCGCCAACTCAACAGCCAGCTCAAGCTGTGCTTGACCAACAGGGACCACTACAAGGCCATCGGCAACATCGCGGAGAGCAATCGCTTCGAGCACCTCGCGGTCAGCGTGGAGCAGGATATACATGTGGTCTCGATTTCTGGCGCGTGAGTGTCTTTTATATATTTTTTTTAGTGTCCCACTATATGCATCTTACAGCGGAGTAGGGAGAGGGGACCTAGTGTTACGACACTCCCGACGTATCGCCTTATTTTCGAGGTGTTGCGTGTTGAGTGGCGGAAGCGGTTGCAAGAGCGAGGAAATGAAAATATTAAATATGTCATTGCTTCTAATGGAATCGAACCCATAACCGTCGCGTTTACGGTCACACGCTTGTGCCCTACTATTATAATTTATATATTGACATTGTTAATGTGTGTTATATATATAAATTGTTCATACAGTGGCGCAGCGCCTGACTGTAAATGCAAAGGTTGTAAGCTCAATTTCCAGTCGTAGGTATTCATTATTTTCAATTCCTCGCTCTGGTAATAAGGCAAAACGCAGCGTTAAGTTGAGTAAACCACTCAATATAAAAATATATATATTATAAATATGAAAGTTTATCACGGTGGATGTACGTATCAGTTTTGCTCAAAAACTACTCAACGATTTTTCAGTAATATAGCTTACACATTAAAATAATACATAGTCTACAATTTATGTAAATATTTTATTTATTTGGTTACAATATAATTGGCTATAATATAACACTGAGTTTAAGCGTTCAAAGCCGCGGTTGGGGCGATAGTAATTAATATTTGTTTCCAGCCACGGCCCCGTACCACCGAAGTTCCACTATGAGAATCGCAAGTTCTCCATAGTGCAATGCAACCACGACCTCAACCAGAACGACTTGGAGCTCACTATCGTCCGCGGCATCGCCTACAACGTGCCCAACCCCAAGGAGGTCGATACTTATGTCAGATTTGAATTTCCCTATCCACAGGTGAGTTTGATTTTTTTAAATATATTTTTTACCTTTTTATTTGAGAGATTTAGAAAAATCTTTATCAAGATCATGTCGTTTTTTTATCTTTACATTTCTTTAGTTTCTTAAGGTGAATTGTTTTTATATTGCTCTAAATAAAGGAGTTTCAAAGCTACTACAGACTAGTACAAGAACAATTTCCTACTAGAAGGCCATTATGACGCAGTTGGTTTTTCACTAAATGCGTATATATATAAATTACTTTTATTTTCCTGACCTTATAAAGCAAAGCACAGTACGCACACAGCAAGGTCGGCAGAGGGAACCTAGTGTTAAGACACTCTGTGCCCCACTTACCGCCAAATTTTGGAAACATTGCGTGTTGAATGTCGTAACTCTACGCCGCGCTTTGCCTCGACACCAGAGCGAAGAAATGGAAATATAAATTTAAATCAATTATTTCATTTCCTCAAGTGGAGACCACAATCACAGTTTGTGCCCTTACGCCACAACTGGCCTTCATATCTCATAAAAAACTAAAAATAACTTATAAAAACATACTATGTAATCAATTACCAGGAAGCTCCCGTGTCAGACAAGACTCACGTGGTGAAAGACACGAACGGTCCTCAGTACTCCTCCGTGTTCCCTCTCACCATACAGCGCAACGCCAGGGCGTGCTTGAGAGTGTTCAAACGACACGCCATCAAGTTTGAAGTCTACTCTAGAGGGTAAGTCAATTAATAAGTTATTTGTTAATTTTATACCAACAACCGCAACCGTTGTTGGGCATGGGTGTAATTAGAGACATTTTCCAGGAACTTTGGACAGATTTGTTTGTGCAAAGTTTTCAAGATTTTCCGGGTTAATTTTTTTTTGACTATAATTTATGAAGTAGGCAAAACAAGGCTATTCTAGGGTGGGCACGGGCCACCTGCTCCGACTTCATCCATTCGTATGCCCATGCTGTTGAGCTTAGTGCCGGTTCTTCTCAGTGAAACTGTTAGTTTTCTTTCTTCTTTCTTCTCAGTAAAACTTGTTAAAGCTGGTAGTTTAATAATATTATTATTATTACAAAATGAACACTGAAATTGTTTATTTTGATGCTTAAATTAATAAAACAAATTTATTTTCTGCAGAATAATACGTTATTAAGATATTTTTTTAATTGATTTTTTTTTAATTGTTTGATCTTAAATGGATCAAACAATTTAAAAAAAATAATTATATATAAAAAAAATTAATGATATAATATATATAAATAAAATGCATCTGTTTATGTATATTATTAAATATTTTAGAGCATCACTTACGAATTACAATGTATTTAAAAACATATATTTGTAATAATGTTCCTTTTTCTGTTTACGTATTTATAAAAATCCTTTTAGATAATTTTTTGCCTTCATCTAAAATAATATACTTTTTTTGTCATGCTTCTATATGTTTTGTAGTATATTGATTTTTTTATAAGCTTCACGCTGTATCTCGCACTTAGCAGGATAGGCAGATTAAACCTTGGAACCTAGTGTTAAGAGACTCTGCTCCCATTATGATATTTCCGTTCATCACTTTTAGCCCAATTTTATTCTTCACATTTCTTTGTTTCTTCATAATGTTAGTATAACCTTCATACTTACAAAACTTTTATAACACATATTATTAAGTTTTATGTTGTTTAACAAATTTCACCTTGTTGAAGTGTTTTGTGTTATTTTTCTATTTATTATATTACTTACTAACTCATACATGCTTATTAGATTTTTACATCATTCATTATAATTTTCATAGCAAATATCTCTATAATATTTATAAGGTGTTTTGTGTTTTTGTTTTTATTCACTATCTGAAATCTTCATGTTTTTCGTAACTGTACTGTATATTAATGCTTTATAATGAATTATGAGAAGACTTTAGAGCTGACTAAGAGATAACTTTTTATTACGTTGGGCTTTATAGTCTCTCCCTCACCTTATAACACACTTTTTCTTTTTTTGTTTTGTGATTTTTGTAAATGTTTTGAATCTATTATTGTATTTTATTTTTACCAAGATATATTTATATAGTTCTTGCTAATGTCAGATTTTAAGTATAATTATTATTTAGATTTTTAATCAAATGGGTTTCTTACTCTTACCATGTATGTATGTATATATCGCAATAACGTTTGTATTTTTTTTTAATATTCAATCTTACAGATGTATATAGTCTCAGAGACTTGATCAGTTTTCAGTAAAATCTAAATTTATTGAAATTATAAGAGAAATATTTGGTCAGACTTTCTCCACTTTCTGTCCAATTCGAGACATGGTTGTAGAATGAAATTCATTTTAACCTTTTCGGAATGTCATTTACGTGGCCATTTCATTAGAATTTACTTACTTTCATTGCATCATATATAAATGTAGCCATTTCTATGTTCCATTATTACGTAGCGTGTACCGCGTGTCTCGTTGTTGGTTGTTGAGAACTTAAAAAATACTTATTTTAAACGGTAGTACCTTTCTAAAGCGTATATTAAAGAAGTTATTAAAAAGGTTTTTGTTGATGATATATATACATATGTAAGCATGAGTGTATTGTCTCTTCATTTTTTTATCATTGTACCATAGTTTGTTGGGTCATTTAGTGTATTTAGCTTCGCATGGGTGCACAATATACAGGTGTGGCTGTAGTGCGTTGTGTTGCAGCGGGTGGTTCAGCCGGGACACGCTGCTGGGCACCGTCAGCGTCAAGCTGGCGCCGCTGGAGACGCACGTCACTTTGCACGAGAGCTTTCCGGTGAGTTGTTTCTATTTTTTTAGCAGGGTAGGTAGAGGGAAGGAACCATGGGTTAAAATATTCTGATCGCCACTTTACTCCGAATTTTCGCAATTGTCGCCACGTTCTATCGCTCTTGTTACTAGAGCGAGGAAATGTAAATATTAAATAATTAATTGCACCGAATGGTAATCGAAGCCACAACTGTCCCGTTTAGAGTCACATGCTCTACCACTGCGCCAGGACGGCCTCATCTTGTATATATTTCGTATGAAAAAAGCCTTATGTAATGTTTATTAATTTATTATAATTGAAATAATAAATAATGGATGTCGGGTCGATAAAAAAAAATAATCCACTTATAATTAAGTCGGTTAACAGCAAATATTTGCAATTTGAGAAATTGTCATTTAATTATTTCAGCGACAATTAGCGAATGTTAGTGATTTTATTATGTTATAGTATTTAATAATCGTAGTATATATATAAAAATAGTATAATCGCTTTATTCCAGTTAATGGACGGCAGGCGACCGGCGGGCGGCTCTCTGGAGGTGAAGCTGCGCGTGCGCACGCCGCTGCTGCAGCAGCAGGTGGAGGTCACCACGCAGCGCTGGCTCGTCATTGACAACCATTGGTTCTTGGACGAGAAGAGGGAGAAGGAGGAGGCGCCTTTTACTGATGATTAAGAGAGATGAAAAAAAAACAACAATAATATAAAGGGGACATTTTCTGGTTGCATAGTGACATATTTTTAAAAAATGTTATATAAATCAATCGATATTTATAAACTTTTTATTTCCTAGTGACCGACTGATAGACAATTCATAGTCAAAACTACTGAAAACGAGAAGTTGTTATTTGGCATTTTTTTTAGCTTCACGCTGTATCCCGCGTACGGCGGGGTAGGCACATGGAACCTAGTGTTAAGATACTCCGTTTCCCACGCACCGCTAGCGGCTAGAAACACAATGTTAACATTAGCTTCTTAGGTTCACCCTGCCTACCTTGTTATTTAATTAATACACAAGTCGACTTATCTATTTCTTTAGCTTCACGCTGTGTGCCGATATATTAGAGATATTTTATAATGATAAAAGTGTATGTACAAACAATTAAGATTAGTAAAAAGACTCGAAAGTCCATTTTACTCCATTAGAAAATTGTAAGGACCTTACAAGAATATGGTGAGATATTTTTATTGTACATATTAGTTTTTGTTGGTTGCTATAAATATAGGTTATAGTAGGCTTGGTTTTTTTTATTGTTGTTATGGTGTTGTGGTACTTCAGCTAATAAATTAATAGCTGTAGATAATTTTTTTTCCTATATGTTGAGTGTCAATTAGCATTTTTTGTATACTTATAATATCATATATGTGAAATGTTAATGTCATAAACTTTGTAAATCATATTTCATGCAAATAAGAAATTTGATAATATTGGAATTATCTATATTATCAAATATTAAACTACTATTTGGATTAATATTCACAATTTTAAAATATATATTTCAAAAGTAGTAATTTTAAATTGAAGTTTCTAGTAGACTTTCTAGTAAACTTATTTTAAATTGAAGTTTCTAGTAGACTTTTTATTGGATCATTAATGATATGCCAAAAACAATGACAACTAATTATTTTATGAATCTTTCATTTTTGACGACTTAAAGGAGAATGAAACTTTTGGGCCGTCACGTAAAGAATTGAGATGTGATCTAAAAAATTACATTTTTTTTTTTATTTTTAGAATAGCAAATAATAAATTAATTGACATTCTGGAAGTGGAGAAAAATGAAAAAAATAAGATTTAGATCCTTAATCGATTAAAATCAATCATATTTTAAATCATAGATGTGACAGCTGATTGACAATCACACCTTGTCTAATGATTTTTTGCATTTTTGCTTCTGTTTGTCATCGCAAAATCAGGCCATTAAATAAAAAAACATAAAAAAAAACATTTGCTTCTGTCATTACGTTCTTGTCATAACGCATCGACATTTTGAATGTTTTCCCGTTTGTTTGATATTTTCAACGACTACTGTTTTGTTTTTCTCGGATTTTGACTCTGCCTACTTTGTACGACCCTCGCTTCCCCACTGGACTCTGAAATCTTTTGGATCTTACAACCGCTACGCTATGGATATGAATCGCTGTGTGATTTGTGGGATAGCCAATGGACACTGCAATACCCTAGTCCGACAACCTTTAGACGATGAACCTGGTTACTTAGAGGTGTGATATAATCCACACATACAAGCAGGAAAATATATTTCTGTTGCATTTTAGTTGACAGCTTTCGTAGAGGAAGGGAAGCTATTGCTATGAAATACTGCAATTGTATTGTAGGAAGACGAATGGTAGGCTGCTGTGCTCATGTTATGAGTATTATATAGTACCTTAGTTGGGCTAGGTACCAAAATAATTTAGTTCCACCTGCACTGTTCTTAGATGACATTTTAATAATAGATAATAGAAGAAGAATAAAATATTCATTAAAATGTGTTTTATTTATAAATAATAAACATTAATGCTTAAACAACTCAGTAATCACATATTTTATAGAAGTTGATATTCAAGAAATTGGTCTGCGAACTTAACCTCACTTTTATCAAATCTCTAATAACTCGGCTCTCAGATTGCCAAAATTTATATAGTTTTCAAGGAGGGAATGATGTACCTAAATCTATTAAATCATACCATTTTCATATCTTTACATTCTGGGCCCAAAAATGTATGGAATAGTTTGTCTCCTTTATTTATATATTTTTTTGTTAATCAGTCAATTTCATACATTTTCAATCAGATAAAACAAATTTTGGTCATAAAAAAACATGAAATAATGAATCACTGCTAATATATTGTATTATATATATTTCTGTATTATGTATGTATAAGTACATGTTGATCTGCTAAAATGTTATTGCTTTAGATTTAAATGTAATGGTGATGTAATTTAATATATACATGTATGTAATAATTAGGTGGGGTCAGTTGTGGCGCAGTGGCATAAACGTGCGACTGTAAACGCAACAGGTCGTGCGTTCTATTCCCACTCTAAGAAATATATTACACAGATTAAAGTGTAATATACATATTATACAGATTTTTATATTATATAGATTAAAATGATTGATTACGTCATTAAACTTTTACTACTCTGGCAACTTCTTATCTTTAGTAGTATATTTTTATACATATGTATTGTAAATATATAATATTTTTTACATATTTGTTTTGTTTTTCCAATTAAAGACCAAAAATAAATAAAAATCGACGGATTTTTTTTTCTGGTTAATTTATATTTGTATATTTTTTGTAGTAATTTATAATATTGGCTCGTTTAGACGAAAAATATAATTATTTCAATATTAAGTATGGTTTTCATCATAATTTCAGTTTTGTACCCTAATATTTAGTGTAAAGTAAAATTTTGTTGTAATTAGGCATAGAACTGTATGATAAAAAAGGAATGTGATATGTAGGTATATATTATTAATATATATAAAAATTATAAACCCAAAAATGTATGAATTGATACACAAAAAACAAGAAAATTATGAAGAACCATTTGTTAAAATAGATAATCTATTTATTATGTATATTATTATGAAGACAATGCTTCAAGTGCCTATTTCTATTTAACCTACAATATTGTTAAAATATTCTAAAGGTTCGAATATGAAAAAACTAGGGAAAGTCGCAAAATATTTAACAATTGTATTGTAAGTAAATGTATAAGTCATTATTCCTATTTTAAATATTTAATATAATTATAAATATTTCAATCTCTCAGTAAATTCATATTATTCTTATTTTATATTGAGTAAATATGCAGCAAAATTGAATAAATCATAAAAGCGTTTAGTTACATATTTTTTTTATTATTAAGTCAGATTTGAATTCACACTCATCTCGGACATCAAAACGAAACTCTTGTAAAATATAAAATTAACAAACGTAAAAAATTAAATATTCGTCCAATAATTAATTAAAATGATAGCTTAAGTTTAGCACTTGGACGGTTTCCAAGTAGTGCGGGGTTCTGCTACATACAATTTTTTTGTAAGTTTCTAAATATTTTTTTCTTTAATATATAGACACTATAAAAAAATTAAAATGCTGTACAATATGTAATTGATTCACTTAAGCGTTTTTTATTGTTAATAATTATTATTAGTTTTTAAAAATCTAGAATCTTAACTTTGATTTTCTTAAAAAAAATTAAGCTAAGCTTTAGTGACATATTGAATTTTGGAAAATTATAAGGAAACTTTCACTATTATTTGTTAAGATATTTAAAAGAGTATACATAATATATATTTTATTCACTTCATTACCAAATATATAAAATATATGTAAGAATAAGTTTGTTTTATTTATGACATTTTCTAATACAATGAATAGAAATAAATATAAAGATTCTTTCACATTTTTTTTTAATTTAAAATAAATATATATATTTATATAGGTTGTGGGTTTGATTACTACTAGCTGAAATTAAATGAAATATTTAATTTCAGCTAGTAGTAATCAAACCCACAACCTATCTTGTTTGTAGTCGCACCCTTGTCCCCCTGCGCCACTACTGGCCTCAATATTTAATCTCTAAAACATTAGTAACTTATCAACTATTTATAGATGGATAGATAAGGTTTTAAATTAATATTTTTTTATTTGAATACCTTAAATGAATTAATGATAAAATATATTTTTTTATAAAAAAAATAAACCACTACATTTAATAAATCCAAATAAAATAAGGTCATCGACTACAAAACAGTCCATATCAAAACAAGTCAATCACCTTGACTTTGACATATATTATAGCAGGAAGTCTAATTATAATTTAGTTCTATTAGTGTTTACAATATAGAAGAGAAAATAGAAACATAAATATGGCTTCTTAAATTGTTTTTTTTTGTGTTTTGGTAATTGTAAAAATAAAACGGTTTTAAGATTGTTGTTTGATGTCGTTGATAACAGAAAAACAAGTAAAATTTTCGACTTTAGATTGCTATTAAACAACTGTAACAAATAAAAAAATTATGAATAAATATATAGTAAAATAATGTTTAAAAAAAGTAAAGTAAAAAATAGATTTTGGCCCATGAGGGGATCGAACCCGCGACCTTCGCGTTATTAGCACGACGCTCTAACCAACTGAGCTAATGGGCCAGTTGAGAAAGATAGCGAAAATTCAGATCTATTAGTAAGCGTCGGTAGATTTTCTTTTTTAGTACAACAAGTAGTAATCAATAATAGTACAACAGTATCTTTATTACTTTCTAGAAGCACCTTTAATGTTTTTTTATATGATATGCTTGAGTTATTAGATATATTTTTTTAATTATAGAAAAAAATAATTAAACATTTGCTAAAAGGTCCGATCTAAAAAGATGTCTTGAAGAGGAAAAAAAAATGGAAATTCATATTTATATAACACACAAGAACTATTACAAATTTAATACTTGTAGTTTATTTCCTATTTACTTAAATTTATATTTCCATTTCTTCGCTCTGGTGTCGAGGTTAAGCGCGGCGTTGAGTTCTGCCACTTAACACGCAATGCCTCCAGAATTCGGCAGAAAGTGGGGACCGGAGTGTCTTAACACTAGGTTCCCTCTGCCTACCCTGCTGTGTGCGGGATACAGCGTGAAGCTGATTTATTTTTTTATTTTTATTTCCAACAAAATAAGAGCGTGCGTGCGCGAACTTAAATTTATCAACTTTTGTAAGTTGTACTTTTTTGACCTAAAATGTACAGAATTTGGCCCTCGGTTGGCGAGTCCGACTTGCAATAGATTTTTTTAGCTTCACATAGGTAGGCGGAGAAACTGTAGTGTTTAGATATAGAATCTTATTCTCATGGGCGTATTTAGACATATTTTCCGGATTGTCTGGACTTTAGCTTTAAACAGATATGTTCGTGTAAATGTTTTTTGTTAGTAAAATTTCTAGGTATTCTATATATTATATTTCTATTTAAAGATATAACAAACTCAAATATTTTTACATATTTTACCGTAATAATTAAACAACATTTAAAACATATAAATGAGTGTCGCTAAAGTCACGCGACGACACGGACACGAGACGACTGAGAGAGACGCGCACGTGTTTGTAAGGTGTGTATTAATAGGCTGTTTGTTGTAATCAATGGAAAATTATCAGCATTTTCTTAGTTATTATATAATTAATTGGTATTTATTAAATATTTTTTATTTAAGAGACCAGTTGTGCCGCAGGGGAATAAGCGACAGTTTGTAGGTTCCATTGATATTCAAGGAAATTAAATATTTTATATTTTAATTTTACCTGATGTGAAACGCAGTGGCATAAAGCCACTACTTAACGCCGGTTTTAAATGCCGGGGGTGGTAATGATCCGGTCGAGTCTGCCCATGCGTGTTGCCATTGCTGGCGACGTGACTCTACCACACGTACTTTAGTCGCCTCTTACGACACCGCCAGTACCAGGATGACCCTATTCTAGGCCGGGATCACACGGCACAAAATATATTTGCTTAGATAAAATCTAACTTTTACTGCTGTGGTTTTACCGTTTAAAAGTTCCGTATGGTAATTGACACATTCTAACGATTACTATAGCTATCGACTTCTTCGATAAACAGACTAACACATTTTTTTGAAGTTCTGAGATTTGTGAGTTAAACCAAAGAAACTTTTCGGCTTATATATGTAATAAGACAAATCTATTTGTATAGATTAAATTGGCAATTGTTTTATATATATAGGTATATTTTACACTCATATAATTATTAAATTGGAAATATTTTATTTACTTTTGTACCTTACTCTATCCGCTTACATTAAATATTAAAAAAAAACTACAAATACTACTATTCTAATTTTGAATTTATATCAATAATTATATAATCAATTCAAAATAGATATATAAATCATAGTTAATATTATGTATACTTATACATTTGTAAATACCTAAACTTTAACCGAATTAAAAACTTTTTTTTTCAAAATGTACATTTATTGTATTAATATTTTTTAATTAATTTATTCTGAATTACATAAATACATTTGTCACTAGGCAAATAGAACATAATGCCATAAATGGTACAAACGGTCAGTGGGGTGTCTCTGTGTTGACGTCACCGTCACGCGACGACACGGCCACGCGACGACTGCGGCTGGCGTGTTCCACGTGTTTGTTACACGATTTGGAAATTATATTCTGTTTTATATAATTTTACTCTTGCCAATGGTGCATTGGGACAAGGTAGGACTGTACACCTCCGACTTGAGGGATTAAATTAAATTTTTGTTACTTTCTCACTCTAGTATACGAACTGCGGCGTTAACTTCCATCACTCAACACACAATGTCTCGACAATTAGATGGTGGACTTATCCATAAATTTCTTCTGTCTACTCTATTATATCTGAACATAATGTAAAGCTAAAAAAAAACAAAAAAGCCTGCCCTAATAAATCGGAACTATTGGCAATCACACAACACATGGCGACTAAAATTCAAGCGTGCCAAAGTCCAAATCGAAATATTTGACAGTATTTGCCAAGAAATGTTTAAAAATAAATAGTGATGGGAAATTGTACGTCACGTTCAGTGACGGGATCCGTGTCACGCACTCTGCGTGTGCTCAGTCGTGTATGACGGTTGATGAGGATCATCGAGAGCAATATTTTTTTGTTTAGGCCAGTCATGTTTGTTACTGCAAGCGTGAAAGGTTCTGGGTTCTATTCCCCCTCGAGGAAATGTTTAATTTTTTAATTTTTTCGCCCTGGTAAACGAGGCAAAGCGCGATTTTGAATTCCACCACTGAACACGCTTCCAGAATTCGAACAAAAAGTGGGGAACAGTGGGGGTCTTAACGGAAGCGGAGTGTCTCAACACTAGGTAGTAGGCTCCAAGGCTTCCTATACCCGGCTACGTGCGGGATACAAAAAGACAAATCAAATGTACCTACATAAATTTTGTTTGATGATTTCATGGACGAGTGAGGTAGGTTTCGTGAAATTGGCATTATAGGCAACTTCAAGGCAGGTAGTAATTTCAAAATTTTTAAAGTTTTAGTCTACCAATCCGTTATCGAAAACTGTAAAATCTCATATTTTCCCGTTTCCGTTCCGTGAAATTTCGGGAAATCCTCTTTTTGTACACTTTAAGCCACATAGCTTAGGCTTTGATTTTTTTTTCAATCAAAATTATATAGATAGTATAATATATTATAAATGATTAACTAAATTTGTATGTCAATAGAACCTGTGCAAATCATAATATAATTATATAATTATGAATCTACTCTAAAGTTATCTCTGTATTCTTTAGTTACATACATATGAGAAATGTTTTTTTTAAATTTCTATTTATTAAATAAATAAATCAGCTTCACACTATCCTGCACACAGCAGTAGGTAAAGGAAACCTAGTACACATACTCCGTTCCCCACTTTTCACCGAATTTTGGAGGCATTGCGAGTTGAGTTTTGAGTAGAAAGCCGCGCTTTGCCTCGACACCAGAGCGAAGAAATGAAAATAAAAATTTAAATAAATATTATTCATTTCCTCGAATGAGTATCGAACCCACAACCTGTCGCGCTTATAGTCACACTTTGTGCCTCTGCGCCACGACCTGACCTGATTTACCACAATAATTATTAATTTATATAAAAAATAACTTAAGAAATATATAAGCTTCTAGAGCTTGTAAAAGCTGCAAAGTAGAAAAGTATGTCGTTGACATGGCCAGGCCACGCCTCTACGCCCATACTATCTCGAACCTAGAAGTGTTGTTAACCCCTCATAGATTTCTTATTGAGGCTGTGCTATTAAAAATTTCAATTAAAAATTGGAAATTCTAGAATAATTATAAAGTACTACAAAGCTACGGATGACTGTTTGTCTGTCAACCATTTACAGCCATTCGTTGTCCCACTGCACTACAATGGCTTTATATATAATATCAAATTATATATATGTATCAAAGCGCGGCATAGAGTTCCGCAATGCAATACGTAATACCTCCAGAAGTCGGCGGAAAGTGGGAAACAGAGTGTGTTAATACTAGGTTCCCTCTGCCGAAGCTTCATATATTAGTAATAATTCAATATAAATGAACATCTATTTTAATGGAACCTAAAAAAAATATGTAAAACTTCATCGCCATGACAGCAACGATGACGCCGATGACGTACTCAGGGTTAAAGAACTTGGCGTTCAACAACAGTAGTGTATTCTAGACGTGTTCATTGCATAAAGCCGGCTGTAACCGGTCTCTTGGCTTTGAGCCCAACCCTATTTACTAATATGTTTGTATTTGCATTTCTAATTTAGTGCTAATTTTATATTTGTTGCTTATATACAATGTTTATATATAATTAAAAAATATTATTTAGGAGTGATTAGTAATTACTATGTAAGCGTGTGATTGGAAACGAGGTGGTTGTGAGTTCGATTCTCTCTCGTCGATATCTGAAAATTTGAAAATTAGTATATCCCTGTTCTAATCGACAGAGTGTGGTGTTGAGTTCCGCCTTTTCAACATATTGTGTTAAGTTTAAACCTTATGTTGTTTGCATGCTATATGCGAGATAAAGTGCGAAACTAAATAAAAGAAATAATTATCATTTTATTTTTAATAAAGGATTTTGTTCTGTAGATTATATGGGTATAGTGTACGTGAGAGTACTTGCAGAGTTATCTTTCTGCCAAGTTATATTCAATAACAAATTATGGAAAAATATATTAACTACGTATCTACCTTAAAAATATATATGCGTATTTGAGTTTTGTTTTAATAGAATTATGCTTTTAAAATCATTAAAAATGAGAAACTTGAGTTCTACTAGTTTAGAAAATTAAGCGGAAACCGAGAGTTTTAACACCAAATTCCCTGGCCTACCTTGGCTTGAAAAAGCGTTAGCTGAAAAAAAAAACTCTGCTCTCGCTTTGTTTACTTATATTAATAAATATACCACTGAATACGGAAATATATTTTCTTTTATTTTCCTTTATTTCTGATGCGCAGTACAGTCTGTACAGTGTACTGTGCGAGCAGCGCGGCGTAGCCCCCGCAATGACGTCACGGGACCGAGGGTGAGGGAAGGTTACGGTAGAGGTTACTACGTTATACGTTTAACTGTTAAGTTCAAGTTGAAGTTTAAAATTAAGCTGGTCAGTTTAAAAAAAAATAATGAATAGATATAATGCCATATAAGTAATAAATACGATAGAAATATACAAAAAGAAAATCCACGTTATATAATGCATTTTTTTATATACAGTAAAAACAAAAACCTAGATTGCCTCGTAGAAATTTCCTAAAATCAGATTTTCCGGAGTGTTTCCCCACACTATACCTCTACAAACCTATGTATATGCCTTACGGCTTTTTACGCCCAATATTCTCGGCTGCGCGTTGCTATCAATTACTAAGGCTTAAATCGATCTTGAGATGCCGTTTTAATAATATAAGAAAAAAAAACGGCATTTCAAGATCGATCGCTCTCAAGACTTGATCTAAATCAAAACAAATTGTATCTAATAAAATATTTTTTTTATAAATATACCTAATTACAAATTGTAAATATTACTAACAGAGTGGTGTTTCGTTAATTTGTCGATTAAATAAAAAAATAAATAAAAACGGAGTGTCTTGAACACTAAGTTCCCTCTGCCTATCCTGCAGTGTGCGGGATACAGCGTGAAGCTAATTCTAATAAATAAAAATCTTTATTTCCAAAATAAAATTTAAATTTGTATCACAAAAATTTACAATAAACAACACAAATAAATAAATTGAGAAACACTAGAGGAGGCTTAGGCTTAGCGGAAGTGAATTAATACATTATTTTTTTTTATTAATTTATTTTCTTATGTAAGAATTCTGTCAAAAGAAGAGAAAAAAGCCTGTCTTAAATAGGCCGAGTATGGTCTTAATTCTTAGAGCGATTAAATGATTTTAATAAATGATTTATCTCTACTTACATGATTTTTATCGTATAACTATTATCGTATATCGTATAATAACTTAAAAAATAAATAAATTAGTACTAAATAATTAATACATAGTTTCTAACTTACCACTCTAAAAGTATCTTCTTAAAAAATATTGTTTAAATTTTAATCCTTCAAATCTTGCAAGATTTCGTATTTTATTATATTCATAAATTAGGATAATACAAACATTACAATTACATTAGATATAATAAAAACCTTTCTATAAATATGTATATACATATTTTACATACACGGCTCCAGTCCTTCTAAGCCTGCGCTCGATGCTCTGACGTCACGGGAGGGCGAGGTCGGAGAAGGTCACGGTAGAGGTTACTACGCTCCACGTTTAGCTTTGTCCAATAAACCTTGGTTAAGTTTAACTGAATATTATAAATATTATGTTTTATAAGAATATTTTAACTTGACACTGTATCTCACACATAACAGAGTCACTTCGTTCCTTTTAAGACACTTCCCAAATCACGAGGCATTAAATCTCGAGTGGCTGAACTCAACGCCGCGTTTTGCTTCGTTGGCAGAGCGGAGAAAATAATATATTAAATATTTCGTTCCGTCGAGTGGAAAACTACCTTGTGCCCCTGCGACACGACGACCTCAAATTCTTATAGTAAATAAAAACCAAAATGAGGTAAAGGGATCCAAATCAAATAAATTAAAGAAAAAAGTAAGGAGCACTAAATAACTCAGACAAAAACAGGAAACATTGTGAACAATCTATCATTTATACCACCGTCGACGTCACCTATCATATATTTTCTTTTTAAGAAATAAAATAAAGATATATGTTTCAGTCCAGGTTATAGAATATCTCAGAGCCAATTGTCTTCTACAAAAACTTAGTTGTTTTCAATAAAAATATGCAAACTTTCATATTTTTGCATTAATATGTTGTTTAAGTATATGAAATCAGTAAATAACTTTTTTTATAAATTTTGCCATTTTTAATTTAAATATTTAACAATTTTAAGTATTTTATTTCCGGAAAAATAAAAACACATTTCATTTTTTTTAAAGATTATTTTAAGTGAGGCCGGTCGTGGCGCAGTGGCACGAGGTGTGACTGCAAAACCGACTGGTTGTGGGTTCGATCCCCACTCGAGGAGATGAAATATTTACTTAAATTTATATTTCCATTTCTTCGCTCTGGTGTCGAGGTTAAGCGCGGCGTTGAGTTCTGCCACTCAACACGCAATGCCTCCAGAATCTGGCAGAAAGTGGGGAACGGAGTGTCTTAACACTAGGTTCCCTCTGCCTACCCTGCTGTGTGCGGGATATAGCGTGAAGCTAATTTAATTTTTTTTTTTTTAATTATTTTAAGTTTAATATGAGATTTTACTACTATATAGTGTACAAAAGAAAGAACTAAGTTACGAAAGTTAAATTATAATCACCGCTAGGTGGTTATAGTTTAACTTGATAAACAATTTTCCCGCTACGTAGCCTCCGTGTTCAAATGAAAATAGCGAAGAGTGTGTACCGTGTATGACTCATACACATCAAAAAGATAAAGCCTTCCTCAAAAAATAAACTATCCAAGCGGATTTGTTTTAATTGAACCCCTACTTCCAAAAATTAAGGTATTTACCCCAACAACATATTCAGTTTTATAATATCGTTGACATTTAACTACAAAATATCAATTCACAAGCCCAACCCACTACCAACACCAATCAAAAACAACTCTATAAATCGTTGACCCACAAACGACCGTCTATGGCGTCATCACAATAACATTATACAAAAATAAATGGTGGAATACTTTAGGCGTGACCCCATTACACTGTGTGGGCGTAGACCCGGCTATTTTATAAGCGATCTACCCTCGCAAAACGCGCCGCACAGGGTGAGCCTTTTAAATATCTTCTTTTCATTCAAATCTTTGTTATTTCGCTCTTAAAATAGCTTTAGTACTTCAATTTGACTGATATATGTATTTGTAGTACTGATCGGTTGTGTACATTTCTATAATTTAAGACAAAAAAAATCAGGTGTCTTATTTTGTTTTATTTGATTACAGTTTTTAGGGTCCCTGTAACGAGTGTATTATTTTTGTATTTGAAATTGTCTATGAGGCCTTTGTGGCACAGCGGCATTGCGCATTGCTTTAAACGTCACGGTTGCGGGTTCTTTCACTCTGAGGATTATTTATATTAATTAAATTTCCCTTTCCGGCCCTGGTAAATGAGTCGCGCCATTGAATTTCGCCACTCAAAACTCATGTATTGAATATTTGTCGAAAAGTGGTCCGCGAAAAACTTAACTGTGAAAGTTTATCTTAATTTTAAAAATTAAAATTACATTACGCTGTATCTCGCAATCGGTGGGGTAGGCGTCAAGAGACTCCGCTCTCCACTTTCCGCCGAATTTTTCGTAGCCTTGCTTCGTTCAATGGTTAGTGGTACTCAACGCCGAGCTTTTGCCTTAGTACCAGAGCGCAAAAATGAAAATATTAAGAAATAATAATTAATTCCCTCGAGTGGAGATCAAATCCACAATCGTTGCGTTACAGCAATACCATTGCGGCACTGCGCCACGACGGCCTTTTCGATGTTAACATTATAATTATTAAAAATATATATATTTTATATTCAACATAAAAAAAATATTTAATACTATAACACAAATATAATTCCATTTCAACTTCATTAACAACACACAATAAGATCAGTATCAATGCGACGCTGCTCCATTGAGCTGTGGGATCGATAGCGAATGTCAAGAGTATGACGTCAGCCGCCCACGGCGCGGTGTGGCCGGGGGGAGGCTTAGGGAGGATTGCGAATTTGATTGACTAAATATTATATTTTGCATTAATTTTGTATCTACTATGTAGAATATAGTCAGCTTTATATTTCTCTTTTTTTACTAGGGCAAGAGTGTTAAAATGGAGAACGGAGTTCGTCACTTTTCAAGTGGAACACAAAGCTAAGCCTTTTCTTTTTGTCAAAGTAAAGAAATCATAATATTTTATTCTCGCAAATAAGAATGTGAGAATCAAACTCACACCTGTCGCTGTGCCTGTGTAGAAATAATAGTTTTCTTTATTATTCTAGTTAATTAGACATAATGTATCTTTAGATTTACATGATTAAAAATGCGGCGGCATGATTTTGGACATTTTGGGCGGAAAGTGAAGAAAGAATTTGTCTTTTCCTAAATTCATTTTTAAGTTTTTGCGTTATGAAAACATTTAGGAGATGTTCCAATATAAGCAAAAATAAGCACTCTATTGTGTACCAAAAAATATAAGTATTATGCAGATAGACTAATAAACCTTTGAAAATTGAAACTAATAGGGTAATTAGCAGATATGCTTGTACTCGTACTCAATAGACAATTTATGAATCACAATTTATGTGATAATTCCTTATAATTCAGACAAATTAAAAAAAAAAAAAAAATTTCATTTGTGTACGGTAAATAAAATCAACTTCACACGGTATCCCGCTCACAGCAAGGTAGGCAGGGGGAACCTAGTGTTAAGACACTTCGTACCCTATTTTCGCCGAGGCAGTGTGTGTTGGTTGGCGGTACTCAATGGCGTGCTTTGTCTCGACACCACAGCAAATGATGGAAAATATCAATTTAAATATAAAAATAAATTAAAATACCTCCCCCCTCTGTCTTTTTCTTCTTTGAGAAAAAATATATCATTGGGGCAATGAGAATCTCTGCGACACGATGGCCGCCTTTATATCAACATCATTCATGATATTAGGTAATTGAATTTACAATTTTATTTTAGCTCTAAAATAAATTATATTTTAAGAAAGACGAACAACACAAAAGAAAATAAAAAATAATTAATTAGAGTAATTTATTTATTAATTATTAAAAAAATATATATTTTGTACATTATTGAAACATTAAGTAAATAAATAGAATAGAAAAAATATAATAATAATTTTTATTTATTTATTTTTTCTATATCCATTATCCACATAAAAAGTAATCTCGGTGAGAGCCAGTTATAAAGCCATTTTCGTCAAGCAATTCCTAAACTAGCGCTATTTTCGCGCTCACAGATTTTGTTAAGTTATAAGCATTTGACTTATATTCTTTCCTTAATCTATTTCACAGATTTAACCGATCGGTAAGTAAATGATTGAAACCACATATTTCTATGACACTCGAGGCAGGAAATATTTATTCACATGAATATTTCTGTTTCTTCGCTCTGGTGTCGACTCAAAGAACGTCGGTGAGTTCCACTCAACACACAATACCTCCAGAGTTCGACGGATATTGGGGAACGGAGTGCCTTAACACTAGGTTCCCTCTGCCTACCCTGCTGTGTCCGGGATACAGCATGAAGCTGATTTGATTTAATTTAATTTTTTAATTTAGTTACCTTTAACATCCAAAAAATCGAACATAAAAGCAGTGTTTGAAAAAGTAATAACGTAAATATAATGTAAAGACGAAGCCAATCAGTCTAGGAAACAAACTCGCTATCAGTTTACACTTTGCAACTTCGACATTGAAAGCGGACGCAAGGGCGAGGGCATTATTGAGCGCAGAGTGGCGTCGGGGGGAGCCAGGGGGTGTTGGGGGTGTCTGGGGGCGTTGGGGGTGAGAGCATGAATGGTTGACGTCACAGGCTGCGCGCGCATAGGCCTTGAACTTGATCGATCCTGATCTTGCACTTGAAATACACTATGCGTTTTTGTACAATTTTGTTTTGCACGTAGTATTATTGTTTTAACTGACGCCGGCTTTTTTTAGGAATTTTTGCTTTTAGATTATTTGGTCATTGTTTTGTATTTTTTCTCTATATATTTAAGTGACTTTTGGCTTATTTTAATAGTTTGTTGATATTGAAAAAGTGTAAGATTTTTAGGTTCACGCTGTATCCCGTATTTAGTAGGTAGGTAGAGGCAGCCCAGTGTAAAGACTCTCCGTTTCCCTTTTTTGCATGATTGTTAAAATGAAATTGAACATTCATCCATAGTAGACGGCGCCAGCTTGTTTAGGATTTAAAAAGTAGGTGTTACAAATGACATTATCATTTATTCAAACTTCTATCAGTTAATAAAAGTTAGTTTATAAATATGTATCTATATACATATTTATAAATATTTCAAAATTAAAAAAAAAAACATCCTTCGTTTTCGTTTTAGCGGTATTAATTTTATATTTTTTTTATCGTCGAATTATAGTTATAAGGGATTAGTCTGCACGAACAATATTTATATTTTTTAACCGAATAAAAAAAAGGAGGTTATAGTTAACATTATAAGAAAAATATAAGCCCAGAAGAATTGATAGTTATATGTTTATACATATTGTGTATTTTTTTTAATCTTTAAAAAAATTACATATCACATGTGATTGATACTTAACGTGACGCTCCTTAGACGTCAGTGGCTGAGACCTGCGTCACTGATGATACGATAAAGTACTTTAAAGTCATAAGGTAAACTTAAAGATAAATAATGAACAATAAAAAAAATGTTATTCATTATTTAGCGATTGTAAATGCAACGGTTGTGGGTTCGATTCCCACTCGGTGGAGTAAATTATTTTAATTTTCATTTCTTTGCAATGAGTTCTGTTACTCAACACGCAATATTTGGAACTGTGCCTCCTACCTTGCTGTGAGGTACAGCGTGAAATTAAAGAAAAAAATACAAATAATTTTGTAAATAATAATTATTTCTAAATATAAGTACAAAGTAGTGTTATTTTTAGTATTTATTTGTTTAATTTTTTTTTGCTTAATTTTATTTTTTATAAATATCTATCGCCTGTTACCTATTTTATTATGACATCGGGTTTTTGTATTGGTAGCATAGACTTTAACACGGTCGGACATTCAGGAGTGAATAGTGTGTATGAAATTAAATGTATAAAGAAGAAAGTAATGTCTTATAATTGCGGCGTTGAGTTCCGCCACTTAATACGCAATCTCTATGTCTCCATATTCACCATTTATGTCTCCAGAATTCGGCGGAATGTGGGGAATGGAGTGTCTTAACGTTAGGCTCCTTCTGCCTACATGCGGAATACGCCGCGCCTTGACACCAAAGCGAATAAATGTGATTATAAATTTAAATAAATATTTCCTTTCTTCGAATGGGGTTCGAGCCCACAACCAGTCGCATTTACAGTCACACTGTATGCCTCTGCGCCACGACTGGTCTTTTTGTCAACATATCATTCCATCACAGCCAAGATAGTCTGTCTTAACTTCTCGAACATAAGAGGTATGTCCTTTTTTTCTTTGACTATTGTTAAACAAAGCCATGGCAATCTTTTCTATAGTACAAATATCCCCGTGAATGCTATATAGAAAAATATATCTATATTAATACTATAAAGCTGAATAGTTTGTTTGATTGAACGAGCTAATCTCAGAAACTAGGTACTCGTTCACATTGAAAAATTGTTGGTGTTGGGAAGGCCGTTTACGAAGGAAAGCTATGGACTATATTACCTCACTTTAATCGTTTTTGTGTAATTTATTGTACCTGTGATGAAAGTTACTTGGAACATGTCACGTATCTGACACTTAGAACATGTTATGTATCGCACTAACTCTTAATGATTTTTTTTATGGACTACCGCCGCCCACGATCCCGTGCAACACCAGAGGAGATACAGGTGCGTTGCCGGCCTGTAAGGTGGGTTGCGCGCCGGAGCCCGGCATTACCTGATGCGAAACGCAGTGGCATAAAGCCACTACTTAACGCCGGTTTTAAATGCCGCATGGTGATGATCCGGTCGAGTCTGCCCATGCGTGTTGCCATTGCTGGCGACGTGACTCTACCACACGTACTTTAGTCGCCTCTTACAACACCACCAGTACCAGGATGATCCTATTCTAGGCCGGGATCACATGGCAAAAATCTGATTAAGCGAGCGAAGCCGCAGGTAAAAACTAGTAAAGAATCTAATTATGTTAAACAAGAACAAAGTATTTTCGGTACTTCATTGCCGTAGGGCCGCGTACGTGACGCTCGCATCGTTCGCACCTACATTATTATCTCAGCTCCATTCTATGAGAATAACCTTCGATAAAAAAAACGTAAACAAGTTGCTAATACATCGTTTAAATTGTTTACTATGAAAACGATAATTAACTAAGTATTGTGCGTCGAGTCATGTAAGCAATCTGATTTTACATGAAAACCGGTTAAGCGGAAGTTTGTTTTGAGAGAAGGGTTCAGTATAAAAATTATAAAATGTATTATTCTCTCAGAGGCCCTCGATCGTGGCGGACTGGACCCGATTCGATACCCGCTTGAGAGAATTAATTGTTTATTTAACATTTCCATTTCTTTGGTAACATGGCAAAGCGAGGTGTTGACTTTCGACGTTCAACAAGAAATGCCTCAAAACTTCAGCAGAAATATTACACTATAATAAAGTGGCTTCACTAGTATGAATCGATATGTCGGCTTAGGCTTTCAAATTATGCAACGGATTTTAATGTTATTTTTACTAAAAAATTTGGCCATATATAAATAAATATTATAGTTCAATTAAATCGATTATATTTATAAAAACCTTATAATATTCAATGTAAATGTTTAACTGGTCCGATTACACTAGTACACAAGTGCTACATCAAGTGTCAAGTGTCTCCACTCGTCAGACAATGATTCCAAGTGCGTGCTAAGTGAAGATACAATGTTAAATTAAATAATCGGCAGAGCGTCTCATTGTATAACGATAGTTCATCGCTGCGTTGAGTTCCGCTGTTAACGCAATGTCTCGAAAATTTGGCGGAGAGAAGGGAACGAAGTGTGAAGGTTAAATTAGAATACGTGAAATTACCTTTTTTCAAAGCCTAACCTCATATAAATAGTACCATTAAAAAGGATCCTAGAAAATGATATGGAAGCCGTTGATTGAAATATGGGCTTGGAGACGGATTTTGAAGACCTCTTACGACGACGTACATCACCAAGCTTACCAAAAACGCAAGCTTTACAAAAACCCTCAAACAACGTAAAGTTAAAGTTAAATTTGGGACATATATAACTTAACTTAACTTAACTTAGCTTCACGCTTTATCCCTTGCGGGGTAGTCAGAGAGAACGGAGCGCCAAACGCTACGGTCTCTACATACCTCTTTCGCCTCGTCCACTGTCATCAACCTCTTCATACATGCCCTTCGGGGGATCCTCATGCTTTTTACGTGACCTTCCTCCAGTATCTTCGATACTGTGTTTTCGAAGGTCAACCGAGGTCTCCCCCTACCTCTCTTACCGCTCACTTTTCCATCATAAATCTTTTTTGCTATTCTTTCATCACTCATTCGCTCGACGTGCCCAAACCAGCTGAGCACGTTCTTCTTCATTCTCACCGTGACATCCTCGCTAGTACCTGCCATTCTGTGTACCTCTTCATTGCGGATTCGATCAGCTAAGCTGACTCCGCATATCCTACGAAGAGATCGCATCTCCACAGCATTCATCTTTCTTTCATTCTTCTTCTGTAATACCCACGTTTCGCTGCCGTATAACAGAGTCGGTACCAAAACTGCATTGTGTACGGCCAAACGCGCAGCTGTGCTGACGTTTCGCCGTCTCATCAATGCAGTTAAGGCCCCGTTAACCTTGTTACCGGCAGCAATACGCCTTTCCACATCCATCTCGTATCTTCCATCTCTACTGAACATACTTCCCAAGTATACCACTTCATTCACTTGTTCTAATATCTTACTATTTACACTGATCTTGCATTCCGTCCTTTCTTCATCTCTTTCGAAAATCAGAACCTTTGTCTTATTCGCATTGAGGCTTAGACCATTATATTCACACCCTTCTTTCAGAGTGGTGACCAATGCCTGCAACTCGCATTCTGATGATGCAATAAGCACTGCATCATCTGCGTACAGCAGGCAATTCACATTCAGGTCACCTACTTTCACTCCCATTTCACTTTGTTGGGACATATATATAAAATAAAAATAAATCAGCTTCACGCTGTAATCCCGCACACAGCAAGGTAGGCAGAGGGAACCTAGTGTTAAGACACTCCCGTTCCCCACTTTCTGCCGAATTCTGGAGGCATTGCCTGTTGAGTGGCAGAACTCAACGCCGCGCTTTACCTCGACCCCAGAGCGAAAAAATGGAAATATAAATTTAAGTAAATATTTCATCTCCTCGAGTGGGGATCGAATCCACAACCAGTCGGTTTTACAGTCACACCTCGTGCCGCTGCGCCACGACTGGCCTCTAACTTCACTAGTTAGAGAGGGATTATAAGAAGAAGAAGATATAAATAGACATTGTGAATCCATGAATATGGCATGGTAACAGCTCTTGCCACAATAGGAGTGGCACCAGTGTAAGATATAACATGTTACGTTAAGATAAAGTGTTATCAGTAAGAAAAATGCTTTTCAATATCCTTTGAGTCGGTATACTCGTACTAAGATTATGTTGATTTGTAAACAGTGGAAAACTTTAAGAACTATTGCGGTAATTTCATATGTAATATATTTTTTTCTAAGTATCTTCACTAGATCTACTAAAAAGTGTCCCGGTCCGCGGCACACAAGTGTGACTGAGAACACCGCAGTTTTGAGTTCGATCCCGGAGAAATAAAATATTTAATATTTAATTATGTTTTGTCTCTTGTAACGATGCAAAACGAGGCGTTGCATTCTACCACTCAACACTCAGTGAATGCCAGAAATGGGGAAAGGAAGTGTCTTGTGGTACATAAGGTTCCCAGGTCGCCTTCTATTTACGGGAAAACAGCACGCTTCTCACGCTTAGAAAAGACTCAGGTCCTTAAAGAGGTCCCGACTATTAATTCTAATAAACTATTGAGCTTGTTTATTTTCTTTTTAATTTTATGCAGTCGGGGTTTTTGTTTTTATAAAAATATTTTTTATTGCTGTTATTTTTCTCAGTAAATCAAGATTAGCTCCACCAAAACATAATGTAATAAAGTAATATTCCATCACGTACATCCCGCGTGCAGTGTTGCTGTTTTGTTAATAGCGAGTGTATCGCGATAGAGTGTAGTGATAGCGATGTTAATAATATCGATGTCGATAATGCAGATACTGTTAGAGCACACACGTTTGTGATATCATTGCAATCACTATGTATAAATTATTCTCACGTGTTTTAGGGATGGGCTGAGAGAATGATGTGGAAGTATTTTATCATGAAATAAAAAAATATTATATTTTTTTCAATTTATTTATATACTATACAAAAAAGAAAATAGAGAAAACATATTATAATAGAAAAATGTGTAGGTACAATGGATAACTTATCTCTAATACAGATCTATACGAGAAACCCTTGAATGTAAAGAGAGAGGAGATGTTAGGAGAAACGATTCTGGTGCGGTATCTATTACGCTAAACCTAAATACAAATGTCGATGATGATGATAATGATTTGTACGATGCAGGCGCAATCACATAGGCTTAGGTTTCTTAGGTGTTAATACTTATTTTATAAAATTTTTTGAATAAAATAAAAGTAATATCGAGATGATAATTTTTGAGTCGAATAATGTATATTCCAATTTAGAAAAAAGAAAAAAAAATTGATTTTCATCAAATCAGTTCCCAAAATATTTTTTTTTTATTAATTGAAATATCGACGCATTAATATTAAGTGGTTTGATAAAATAATTGAACAGGTATTTAAGTCACATAAAATAAAAAAAATAAAATAAAATCATTAAAAAAATATATTATAGTATGCTTTATGCTACGAACGTCATACCTGCTCGTACTCTACATCGTTATCATGCGTAAATCCGTCTAGAGACAGATGTTGTCACGTGATACAAATGCATAGATAAGCGCAAGTTAATTATATTATTATTAATAGTTACTGTATATTTATTTACTTTTGATAAAAAATAAATGTTTAGAGTAAGAATTTTGGTAAGTATTTAGAGGAATTTCATCGGAGCAATTATTTCTATTTTCTTGTACGTATCGAAATCACGCGGAAAGCTGAGAACTAAATGTTTTAACAATTGATTTCTTTCTGCCCATCATACTGTATGTGGGATAAATGAAACTAAAAAGCTAAGCTTTTAAAATCACGCTTCACGCTGTATCCCGCACACTGCAGGGTAGGCAGAGGGAACCTAGTGAAAAACACTCTGTTCCCCACTTTCTGCCGAATTCTGGAGGCATTGCGTGTCAAGTGGCAGAACTCAACGCCGCGCTTTGCCTCGACACCTGAGCGAAGAAATTAAAATATAAATTTAAGTAAATATTTCTTCTCCTCGAGTGGGGGTCGAACCCACAACCAGTCGGTTTTACAGTCACACTTTGTGCCACTGCGCCACGACAGGCCTCAAGGTAAGTTTTGAGCGTCTATATAGATATAGGAATTATATAATAGATAACAAACTGCTGGTATTCTTAGTATTGTACTAAACTCGTATACAAGTACATATTACAGTAATAATTCAAAGTTTTATCACAAAAAATGTTATCAGACCACCTTGGATGCCTTTAGACTGTACTAACACAGCGTATGTAAAGTATTTCTACATACAAATTTTCGTAAGAAAACAAATTAATTTAATACTTTTGATTGTTAAAATTATTTTTGCGCTAAGTTATGAATTTTTAGCCAGAACTGAGAGATTATTACAAGGCTTTTCAGTTTTAATAGGAACATCTCTCGTATTATGCGCGTGAAATTGAAATAAACCTTAGTAAATTGAAGTTATTGCCAGTTTTCCATTTCCTTTTTTCCATTGGAAAACAGTATACGACATAGGATCTGACTGTCAACGCGACTGTTGTAAGTTGGAAATTGAACCTACGACCGTCGTGTTTACAGTTGGTGTAATTATATTTTCATTTCCCTGCTCTGGTAAGAAGACAAATCTCCATGTGGAGTTCTGCAACATGGGGTACAAAATATTTCACTAGTTCCCTCTGGTTACCCTTTTATGCAGAAAAAGTAGAGAGTCCTCTTTCTGCCCGAATTCAAGGCATAATATAAAACATAAAAGTAATAAGTATTTTTCTTTCTTAAGTGTGAAATTGCACTTTAAGATTATTAATTGTCTGTTTTTATCAATAAAAATATTTGAATAATTTTTAAATAATTGGACGTAGTGTGGTGGTGATATTATAAATGAACTTAACTTAGTCTTAACATGTCTCTAATATTAGAAAAAACGTATGTACCTAGTAGGTACTGATCCTTTGAAAGTATGTCTGTCCCTCATTTTTAGATGACCACCAAAAATGAAAAGACTTCTCTAAAGACTTGGAGATCTCCAGGGAGAACCTTTTCACGAAGCCACCTTATTCAAAACTACCGGCACTATAAAATGTATGACACGAGAACACCAGTAGGTATAGTAAGGTCGACGAGTCGCGGCCGCTTTCAAGTTAGCTGTAAAGGTTGTGAAAATTTATTTTCTTAGCTTCTTAGTTATGATCATTTTCTTTCCGATGCGAACGATGCTCAAAGGTTTAGATAGCCTATTTTCAGGGTGGCCACGACTCATCGACCGTACTGTCCAACCATGTAAACAGAAAAATTAGACAGCCGGTTGATGGACGGCGATAAACGTGGCTGAGGGCGACGGCCTCTTGTAAATAACGCTTAATAAACCCATTAGGTTATGTTATTTGTTCTATTTCTAATATAATATCTTGAGATATTCCTGCGGGCATGGCGCCGTCGTGACGAGAGACACGTCCATGCTACTTTTGGATATTAATGGGTTCGAATCGATAAAAAGTTAAAATTGTTATTAAAATTTATGTAAACTGGGTAAATATACCTTATAATGTATACTTGAGGTACACGTTTCAGTCAGTCTTGATGGGAGAGGACTGTTTTTATATTTACTTTGCAAGGCCAAACAAAACCAAAACATTGTCGCTACCTTTTTTTCATGTTCAGTTCTTTCCAATTCTAATTTAGTTATTATTTATTTCAGCTTAAATTTATATATGTATTGTATTAAAAATAATATGTATTAAAAATAATAACACATTTTAAATTATAAATCTCTGTTATCAAAAGTGCAATGGATAATGAAATTAAATTTAAAAAAATACATAAAAATGTATGTCTCATAATGTAATAATGTAGCATTACGCGTTTATACAGTTCAGTTCAGAATCATATAAAGATCTGATCTGACTTTGTGAAGCGAGGTCAAAAGGCAAGGCTTTGTTTAAACACTTACTAATACGTAATTATAATATGCAACTTTGTTGGTTTCATGTTATATCCCGCATATAGCTGGTCACCGCAGACCACCAAATTTTCGAGACATTGCGTGCAGAGCGGAAGTCAGCGTAGCGCCTTGTCCATGCGTAGTAAAAAAATAATGACTGTCACTCCTTTCTCCACTTTCTGACGTTTGACATTTTACTTATACTGTGCAGTCCTCTCCTCATTTTCTTCTGTCAGTTTTATTTAGCTATTGTGCAGCAGTTTGGTTTGTATTAATAGGATTTTACGGCGTAAATATATTATATACAAAATTAGAATAGAAATGACAACCATTGTGTATTTTCATACATTTCCCAATTGCAATAAAATGGCCTTACCAAGAAATTTTGTCGTACGCGTTCGTCGTAATACCCCAGGTATTATCAGTAGTCCATTAAACAAATATATGAAGGTTCAGGTTCCCATCTAAAAAAATATTAATATGTATAACGAATTATAATTTGTTAAAAAAATGCATATTATATGTATGCAATAAATAAATTTGTAACGCAAATTTTTTATAATTTTTAATTAAATATTTTCAAATCATCTGCTTTGCACACAGCAGGGTGGGTAAGCAGGGAGAACCCAGTGTTAAGACACTTTGTTCTCCACTTTCCGCCGAATTTTTTGAGGGAACTCAACGTTGGACTTTTTTCTTGGTTTCAGAGCGAGGAAATGAAAATATTCATAAATAATAATCAACTCCCTCGAGTGGAAATCGAATCCACAAAAAATATAGAATTTTTGAAAATTGATAGATAATAGTAAAATTATAAATATCAATTTACATAATTTAGAGAGGTTCATGTACAAGTAGCATCATAGTTCCTTGCTTAATTGCACGTTTATCGGTGACCACTGGTGGCGTGCTGTGCGCGGGCGCAGGTCGCGCCACTTGACTTCAGATAAGTATCTCGTTCTCACCGGATTACTGTATTTGTTTGTACATAGCTACTATGCAATAATTATGGATTTTGAGATGTTTATTGCATTTTAAATTTTGTATGTAGAGCAACATTTGCCTTCCAGTTCAGTCTGTGTTGCAAGCATTGCAAAACTGTTTCATTTTACATAAGTTTAAGTATTTTGTTTTTTTTTATAAGTTAATAATTTTTTATAGTATATTTATATTCATTATTACATTTATTTCTACATCATATAGTATCGTAAGCTATATCTTTTACATATAAAATCACATATAAAATCTACTTGAAAAAATAATATTTTATACAAGTGAAATATGTGAAGATGTGTAAAGATACAAAAAGAAAACGAAAAAAAAGTACTGAAACATTTTCAAAACAAGACAAAATCAATATCTATTGAGCATCTTTTCCAAGCTAGCATTCTTTTTAAACTTACATATCCCACAAAGGTAAGAAAATGTTGCATAATTAAAATTTTCTCGATAGTGTCACTCCGCGCGACTATTGGCTTGATTACCACTTAGAGTGCGTTCCAGTCGGAGGTCGCGACATGTGACTCGAGATAGTAACGCGTTCAGACCGGATTCTTACATTAGATGTGACGACCATAACGTCATACTGTAGTGTAATCTTGCGATATTTTTGCTTGAAAATGTTTTTCTTTTTTTTTCTTTTCTGCTGTATCATTTTATGTCATAGATGACATTGACAGTCATTTGTTTATTTTTAAATTACTAGTAAATAGTTTATTATTATTATCCGTCATTAAATGTCAATTAAAATCTGTATATTTTTAATATCGATAGATTATTAATTAATTTCCAATAAGTTAATAGTTAAAAATAGACGTTCTAAATTTAAACGGATTTGATTATTTATATATTTATTGTCAACAACTTTGTACTCAATATTAGAAAACATATTCTTTTTTTCTGGAAATTTCATATACTTTTATTATCAAAGATGCATAACATTTTTGAAATATATAAAAAATACAATCATATTATTATATTATTTTATTTTATTATTATGCTTTTAACTTATTACAATAACAAAAAAAAAATAAAAAATACATGTGTTTTGACACCTATATGTAACTCATGAATATAAAATATTTTTGATTCATTTTTTAATATAAATTAACTAAAAACTGCACTCGAGCGATGTCTCTAAATTGGGCAAATAAATTGGGCGGAAAGAGTGGAACAGAGTGTTTTAACACTAGACTTTTTCTGCCTATCCTTGCTAAATACGGCATACAGTGTAATGCTAAGAAACGAAATTTTGAAAAAAAAATATTTCTATAAATAATAAATATTTTAAAATGCAATAAAGCCGTGGGTGTGGTACTATAAATGATAGAAAATAACACACAATGTTGATTATATTGGACACTTTTATAGCCTTGTTTTTTTTAAATTCAAGGTAATCAGTTGAACAGTAGCTTATCAACGAGGTTTTCTGATATGTTATTTTTTAAGATGTTTTTAATTCGTAGTGCAATATTTATGTATTGGTCAACGTTAGTAGTAGGTTAGGTTGAAATTAATTTAAAAAAGTGTGTAGTTGAGTTACGCTATCTAAGAACTACATATATGTATATTTAAGAACACGATTAATTTACAACGACCTAAACCTAAAAGTAAGTACCTATCTAAAACGAGAAGCTAAAAAAAACTTTTGATACCACATATATTATATTTAACTAAATAATAAATAAAAAAGTGTAGAGTAAAAAAGAAAGTAAACAAAAAAAATAAAATAAAAAAAAAATATAAAAAAGAAATCTGGCCCATGAGGGGATCGAACCCGCGACCTTCGCGTTATTAGCACGACGCTCTAACCAACTGAGCTAATGGGCCGATGATGCCAAGTTTAAAATTAAGGTATTACAGCTTTCACTGTACCTATCCACGATACATGACGTAGAGTATTAATGTAGAGTCAAATCAGCTTCACACTATATCCCGCACTCAGCAGGGTAGGCAGAGGGAACCTAGTATTAAGGCACTCCATTCCCCACTTTCCTCCGAGTTCTGGAGGCATTGCGTGTTGAGTGGCGGAACTCGGCGCCGCGCTTTGCTTCGACACAAAAGCGAAGAAATTAAAATATAAATTTAAATAAATATTTTATTTCCTCGAGTGGGGATCGAACCCACAACTAGTCAAATTTACAGTCACACTTGTGACCTTGCGCTACGACTGGCATTAACATTTATTATTTTCGTTTAATTTTCTTTCTTTTTTATTTAGTTTAAATATTTAATTTAGTTAATATGACATTACAAAGATGTGTTAAATTGTAGAACTGTAGTATTAATAGAACTGTCGTGGCGTAGTGACCGCGTCTGAATATAACAAGATGATTGTAAATTATTTTTTAAACTAGCGGCCCCCTCCCGGCTTTGAACTCTATTTATTATATTTCCTTATTATAATTACTTTCGTGATTTAATTTTAATTTTAAAATAAAAGTTTCATCCAATTCAATAAAACAGTTATTTTATCGAACAAAATATTTTATATTGCTGTATTTTTTTATTTATGAACTCATGGTAAGTTTGCCGAAAAACAATAATAATCTGAGATTAGCATGCACAAGCGCACAGACAAATATACAAACCGACAAAATATTTAAAAATATTTTTTTTGGACTCTATTACATTGATAAATGCCCATAATAATACCTAGAGTTTCTCATATATTTTATATCTATAGATGGCGATGAAATAAAGTTTTATTATAATATTTTTAAAGATTTTTTTCATTTCTTAGCACTGGTAGACAAAGCACAGTGTTGAATTCTGCCACTCTACAATTTCTGCCCCACGCAATGTCTGGAAAATTGGACGCAAATTGAGAAACTGTGAGTGTCTTAACTTAGTTGCCCTCGTCGAACGGGAAAGTGTCTTTTTGCTTTTATTTTAAATCGAAATACATAGAAATTAATTATTAATCATATACTAGTTATATGTTTTTCTTAATTATAAGTATTTACTTATAATAAGTTCATGACCTAAAAATATGTGAAAAGGAACCAGATAGCTTATCAATGGAACGCGTCTGTTTACATTTTTTCTCTGGGTCAATTTACGTCGAATATTTTCAATATCTACTTTCAAAGGTTACTTTTGCTACTTTACCTTGTATTTACGTCAAACGTAGTTGGGAGGTGGTTGATTAAACTCAATTGTTATGTATTCAAATCGTATTCGGAAGATTTTTTTAAAATATTAATTAATTTAATGTTCCAAGTCTGGAAGGTAAAATACGGAGTTGAGTTCCACTACTCAACACGCAATGTCTCGAAACGAAGGCAGAAAGCTGAAAAAAGAGTGAAATTTAAAATCTCCAGAGTCTTTTAAGGTCTGTGATATTAATATCGGAGATTTCTAAAAAAGTAGAAAGCTAATGATATATTACTATTTTTCTTTTCTAATATGATATATGAATATAAAAAAAGAGTATATAAATAAAAATGGCAATATTTTTAAACAGTATTACACGAACCTGCAACGATGAGTGCACGAGAACCCTCGTCATTTGCTATTTATATACTTATCTCGCTTCAAACATATGTATGTATGTACTGATAACGTATATTACTTGAATTTGTTCTGGACATTATTACGAGGTAAGCAGAGAGATGGATCACTTGGTTCTCCACTTTCTGCTTAATCCAATTTTATATTGAGTTAAGAATAAAACACCATTCATTTTGTTCTGTTTTTTTTTGTATATTTTATTATAGCGGGAACAGATAGACGGACGAACGGACAGCGAAGTCTTAGTCCCCTTTTACCTTTTGGATACGGTACTCTAAGTTTCCGCCAATTTCTGGAGTGAACTCAACGCCGCGCTTTACCCTCGACACGAGAGCGAAGAAATGGTAATATAAATATAATTGTAAATAAATATTTCATTTCCTCGAGTGGGGATCGAACCCACAACCAGTCGATTTACATACGGCACACTTTGTGCCCCTGCGCCACGTCTAGCCCCTATTTTTATTCATGAGATTTTTTTTGCATTATCATGTGAATGAACGAAAATGTTAATACATACTTGGTGCCAATACGTAAAAAGTACTTACGGTAAATATAGAAAATGCTAATTAATTTGTATTATAAATTAAAATATGATAATATAAACAAATACATAATATTAAAGTGTAATTAACACTTATCTTAATTTTATTTCACTGTAATGAAATAACAGATAAACCAAGCGTTGATGAGGTATAGCATCACGTCTATTAATTTTTAAGTACTATTTAGGAGAAAAAAAATACATTTCTCTTTAAATAATACAAAAAATGGAATAAACATGATAAAATATAAAATATATATATATCACTCTACGAAATATCAAAAATACGTATGTTTATTTACATTTACAATATATTATATCAACAAAACAACAAGCTTGACCTAAGATCCAGTCCTTATCTTTTGTTGACATTCGCCAATCTATGCCCGGAGCCATTTGCGTAAGCGCACTATTAATCATTGACCAGTATATCTAGAGCTCTCCGTTCTCTTTTATCTACCCCTTTAAGTTCCTAGTTTAGTTCTTCGCGGAGAGTCTCACAGGTCATGATAAGTGGTCAGTCTTATCAGCATTTTAGTCGTAGTGGTGGCTCGGTTGTACGCTAGGCTTCAGTCGGCGGCAGATCGTCGTCGGCTCCACACCTCTAAAGAAGGGTTAACGGTTTTTTTGCAATTTTATTATTAAAAAAAAATTTTGATAATGATTTAGGTAGTGTATTTTTTTAAGTATTGTCAAAAAAATCTAATAAGAACACATGTGTGTAATATAACATTTTGCCCCTTACAAAAAATCTATTTTAATATAGATGAATCAATGATGAAAAACATAAAAAATATCTTATAACATGAAACTTGAATAACAAAAACAAAATCACCGATAACCAAACTCACAAAAATAAAAATAATAACTAATAACACTAAAAAACAAAAATAACAACTTTATTAATAACACATAATATCACATTATTAACAATCACCTACCTATCACATACAATAATTAATGTATTCCATACAAACACCTAGATAAATAAATGATAACGCGATCAACAGTGTTCACGATACAGGCGTGTGAACAAAACATTGCCATGCGTTCCGCGCGTGGTCGAACCAAGTATAAAAATAGATGATTGCGCTAAAACCGACCAGACTACCTCCACCTACCACTCCCCCTTCGTACATATAAAAAATAGAGGTAAAAAGAGGGTAAGAGAGAGTAAAGGGGGGTCAAGGCAACTGGTTGTATCTAAGGACCACGCCCTGATGTTTTCAATGCGTCTCGTGTTCTAATTTTTGAAATGTTTTGCAACTGTGCGTTTGATGTCAATGTTCTGGCTTTTTCGAGATGGGATTGGTTTTTTAGTATATCGGTTGGGGTTTTGTGATTTTTTTCCTAATCTGTTTTGAGAATTAACTATTAATAATTCAACCCATACTAAGATTTAGGAATCAATTATTATCACAAACTATTATTTTATTAATATTTTAATGTCATTTTTTTTTCTGAAATTTTTAATGACATCTACCTATAGTTACGTTTAATTTGTTTTTCAAAACGTTGTTTTTCATTAGTCATTTCATCAGTTGTATAGTTTACAATTGATTTCATTAATTAACTTGTAAACAATATAACTCATTAGGTTTATTTAAAAAATATGTAAACAACATTGAATGAAGCTATTAATATTTAAATGTTATTTCATCTACAAGCGCCATTTTTTTATTACTTTGAATAATAAGATAACCGTATTGTCAAATCTATCTTTGAAGCCAATTGTGGCGTAAGGACATAAGTTTCCTATTAGAGAATATGAAATATTTCCATTTTCCTCCCTAACAAATAAAAAGCGGCGTTGAATTCCGCCACTCATCACGCTATACCTAAAAAAATATAAAGGGGGGGATCAGAAGTGTTGTAACGGATAGCAGATAGTACTATATTTCCAGGTTCCCTCTACCTACCTTGTTCTATGTTCTATGTTCTATGTGCGAGATACAGCGTGAAAAAATCCCAAATCTATTTAAAGAGGAAATTATATATATTCGAACTTGTTACCGTTGAATTTTATTAGAAGCCACTGCGTTACTATGGCATTAAATAAACTTTTAAACATCAATATTCATGTTTTCTTTTGTCTCATTGTAACTGCGTATTTAAATTGAGTTAGTCATAATACAGTGTGCAATGTACTATTCTTTATTTTAAAAACATGTTTAGTTTTGACGGAATACTAAATTGGGAGATGTTTGAGAATTGTAAAGTTTGTAAAATTGCAGCGTGTGTCTGGAAACGCGACATGTAGCGGGTTCGATTTACACTCGAGGAAATAAAATATTTATTATTTGCTTTTTTTCGCTTTGGTTTCGAGGCAAAGCGCGTTATTGAGTTCCCCCACTCAACACGCATTGAACTTCAGAACTTAGCTGAAAATGGAAAACGGAGTGCCTTAGCACTAAGTTCCCACGTGCGGGATAAAGCGTAAAAAAAATATATAATGAATGTCAATAAGAATATTTTTTTTCCTATTTTACCTTCATGTAAGTATATTATAAAAAAACACACAATAAATCATTGTCATAGTTAAAAATCGAACCTTATCGTAATATTTATTCAACTACTAAACTATCAGATCAAATGACCAAGTGGTCATTTATTGGTACATTCATACAGCAGCAGGTCCCCTCTCTATAAGCTCAAGGGCTATTGAGTTGTTCGCAGTGAGTCAGTACAGTACAGTGGTTAAATATAACCTGATTATTTAAACATTCGCAGCTGGGATATGCTTGAGATTTGTTGTTTTAGAATGTATTGCCTTATAAGGTAAATTGAATTTATTTGACTGAAAAGAGTTTATACCTATGTACATTTGAGGCTATCATGGCCTAGTGCATTTTGATTGCACACGCGATAGTTGTGAGTTCGATTTTATGTCTCAAATCTCGAAATTGGGGAACGGAGAGTCTTAACACTGGATTTAGCTCTAGCTTCTTAAAGTGAATCATAATTTTTTTCTTCTGGAATAATGTCTCGGTATGGAAAAATACTTAGATCTTATTAACTTTGTCACTACTATATAGTGCTAGCCCTTGTTCATTTTCCTAGAAAAAAAATAATATTTATAGTACACAATATAGTTTTATTGTTGTGTTTATAAGTAACTTGAACAGTATTGTCTATATTCAAGGACCACTAGGCAACTATTTTTATTTGGTATACCTAACATATATAATATTTTTTTATATAATTATTTTTTGAATTCGTATCGACTACCTTTTGTATTATATTATTTAAGCCAATATTATTTCTCACTTTGTTTTGTTAGATAGTGATGTAACATACGATTTGCCTACACTAAACTATAAATGCTTATAAAGTTTAGTCATTATAATTTATATAATTATCACTAGCAGTATAACTTATTTACTCTTGGTTTTAATTAAGTGACACGCTGGAACGGATGTTCTTTTGTCGTTACTAACAAAATTTCATCATATACCTATAAAGTATGTATCTATGTATGGAATAATATTGAACGTACGATTTCACAATATAATCGACATTTGCACAGCAACGTGATGTATTTTTATATTATTAAAAAACTGCTATATCAAAGTAATTATTCGAATTATTATATATGTTTGTACGATACTAATGTGGGGCAAGTGAGAAAAATAAAACTGTTTACTTAATGGTTGTGAGTTCGTTTCGCTTTTGGGGGAGTGTTTAAATTTTGTATTATTTTTTATTTTTTACCTATGAAGAGATTTTCAGCTTATTTTAATCTTACTAATATTAAAATGTGGAAGTTTGTGAGAACATATACTCGTATATTTATTCCACTTTCACACAAAAACTACTGAACGAATTTAGATGAAACTTTTTAGTATTATAACTCAGATCATTAGAATAACACATAGACTACGATTTGTATAAACATTTTCTTATAATTTGGGTGTAACATAACTTTATCTTTAACTCTATCTTTATTATGTAACATACTCTATATAACAATAACATCGAGCGGGCGAAGCCGCGTTTCTATCGCTAGTTAAAAATGTACTAAAATTATAATCTTTAAATTATTTATGTTAAACGTTCGTGTAGAATTTCAAATGTAATGCTGATTTATGTAAGAAATTCGCCTCAGTTTAGCCAACAGGCAGTCTCGTCTTTGTGAGGTTGTCCTTTGTAGTTCTAGCCTTTGTGTTATCCCGACTGAGCTTAACCGCTGGGTGCCCTAACTAATAAATTAGTTTGTATGATAATGGAAAATTTCAAGACGATCTCACCTTTTTCCTTATATAAAGTATGGAATAGACCTATTTGACGCTGTAGCACTGTGCTTGGCAGTACAAACAATGGTTGTAGGTTCGATTTCTATTTTTTTTATTATATTTAAAAAAAATACTCTAGTCTGGCCGGGTCTGGTAGCCCGGGAAGAGGTGTTAAGTTCGTGTTGAATCGAAGAACGAAACACCGTCGAAATATTTTATGTAATTATAAAGATAGTTTGTGATATAGGTGGGTCTTTTGATGGTTTTAGAAAGTCGTCGTTAGATCAAGAAAAAGAAAATGAATTTGTAAGTATAATGTACTATAATTACTATATTTAGTATACCAGTGCGTGTAGCTTTCTATATGAATTCATGGTTAAAGTCAGAACTACTTATTACTGTAGTAAAGTTAAATAATAATGTTAAAAAGAAAAAAATATTTGACGGCCATCGTGACACAGGTGGGACGTGACAGAATGAGTTGGAATGTCTATATTTTAAATTATTTTTCCGTTTTGCCTACGTCGTTCAGTTTAGTGAAAACATTTCTTATTTTCCGCATACTATCATATAATATACTGGTGAAAAGAACAAAAAGAACAGTGATTTGGCACTATCTATCTCTCTGTCGTCCAACAATATGCAGAAAACCCATAGAATTCTAGTTGTTCTATAACACTTAAATTTTATTTAATGAATACTCATAATACATACATATATTAAAAAAACTAAAGCTACCTCAAATACCTATTTCCCAAATTTAAAAAAACTATTAAAAAATGTAAATTTCCAATAACGTAAACAACAAAAAAAAAATAGTTGCGCACTACCGATATAAACCACTACACACGAAACAACACAAACATATCACACGTTACTAAGAAGAGCGGATGTGCGAGCAGTGGGCGCGTCGATCACGCCGAGCCCGCGTGGCCTGACGTCAGCCGCGTCAGACCAGCCAGACCAGCGAGACCAGCGAACCGAGCCAACCAACCTACCATATATTACGACTGGCTTATTGTGCAACGTAATACTGTACTTTTCCATTCACTTTGCGTAAGACGTTCACCAAAGTCACGAAAATGCATCTCAATACTATTAAAACTCTACCTAGAGTCGTCTTATAAATATTATTTTTGTTTCAAAAACTACTGAATAGATTAAGATGATACTTTACAGTAATATAGCTTATACGTCAGATAGGCTACTACTAATATTTTGTATAATTTGGCTAAAATATAATAATAACTTCAAGCGGACGAAACCGCTAATTATCTACATATATAAATTTAAATAGAAAGCACGCTTTGTTTATCTGCTATAGGAACCAAAAGCGAGTGCAAATGTCGTTACATTATCATAATGTAAATATTTATATATTGAACAGCGGCCGAGTCTATATAAGACGACGGCGCGCGGCCTCTGTGCCTAGTGCGATGTGCACGGGTACACTAGAAACAACAAATAAAAAACTGACTTCTATCTACAATCACTTATGTTCTTAAGAATATTGTTTTTTATTTGAAAACCTTCTTTAAATGGCCTGATGATGATAATGATATCACCACGTATGGCTGCGTCATAGTATGAATCATTAAAGATACCTCGTCATTAATAGTAATCAAAAGACTTTCTATTAGTAATGTGTATAGTAATGGCATCGACCTCCCTCATTCAACAGAAGTGGCCTTAACAATGCACTTATAAATCAGAAATTTTAGATAAAGATGTAAATAAATAGTAAATTGCATAATTTCAATGATATCTAAAGAAATTCCCAGCCTTGAAATAAATAATCGGACTAGACATCTACAAAACTTGCCTGATTTTGATAAAAAGAAGTATATAGGTCATGGTTCCCCAGCACAATTAGTCACTTCCTTATGAGATATACTAAATCGAATGGAAACAAACAATATTTACTTCCTTCACTTCCTCCTCTTCCTTCTTGAGACCTTTGGCTTTCCCAGAGGTCTCGAGAACTTTAAGTGAATAACTAAATTGAGATTATGTATCAGCATAAACCAGTTTTAAAGGAGCAATGCAAAAGTCACTGACATTCCTCTAGTAGCTGTAGCGCTGTAAAGTAATTATTTTATATAATTATTGTCTTGATGTCATATTATATGCTTTTAAAAGTATATATATAGTCTCTTTATTTAGAATGTGATAAGAATCATTTTTGTCATTGCCATTTACGTGGTGATAACGAAACTCGTATAAACAAATGGTTTTATTACTTTTTGTAACCAGTAGTATATTTTTAAATTGTTTACAGCGACTACAAAATCTTATTATATTATTATAACACAAAATGTTACTAACTGAGGTTAGTCGTGGAACAGGGGCACCAGTGTGTGACTGTACACTCGACAGGTTGTGGGTTCGATTCCACCCGAAGAAATGAAATATTTAATTGTTAAATAATTTAAATTGAAATTAAATTATGAAATATTAAATATATTTTTATTTTTTCGCTCTGGTGTCCAAGTTTAACCGCTTAATACACAAGTAGCGTGTGTGCAAGTAGTGGGGAGCGGAGTGTCTTAACATTAGGCTTCCCTTACCTACCCTGCTACGTGTGGGATACAGCGCGAAGATAAGGAAAAATTATAAAAGAAAAAAAAATATTTAATACACAGAAAGAAATATCTAAGCTTAATATTAAAACTGCTAAAGTACGACGTAGAGAATTCTAGAGATTCTTATAAATATACATAGCTCAATATATACATGTACAGTGAAAGGAATGATTACATTGTTATATTAATAAGTGCGTGGCATCAAGAAATGAGTTTAAAATAAAAAGATAACCAGTAAGAAACCGTTGGTCGCGTGATCGTCACGTGATAGTAGAATGCCTTATAAGAGACAGGCAATGGTACTTAATATTACTAAACTATGCTTTAAGAGAAAGTGGAGATTTTAGTAGACTAAGAGATTTTCAGCACGTAATGCTTCTAGATTTCGTCGGAGAGTGGGAAATGGAGTGTTTTAATACTGGTTTCCCTCTGCCTACCATGCTATATGCTGTGTAGCTAGAGATTTTAGTAGGAAGTTGCTTGAAACATTGATAACATTTGTACATTTTTTTATATAAAATTATAAAGATTAAATTAAATAAAATATCTACTTTATTTTATTATTATTACCTGTACACCCTCTGTTCTATTATTTTCTTGCAATAAAATATTACATGATCGATCGAAGAATAATTTTTACCAATTTTATAGTATTTATTTTTTTATTTTTTTATTACTTTTACAACGGATGGCGTCTTAAAATTTTTAGTCTTTAAATTAAAAAAAAATGTAACATTATAATGAATAGATATAATGTCATTATAAATAAATACAAACTTCTTTTTATAAGGACTAGAGCTTGTAACTCCTCTGAAATAGAAACAGCTGGCAACGTCGAATACAACACTTAAGACTTTCTAAATTGGACTCTACATATTTGAAATAGAATCTATTTCAGAATAAAATACGATGGATGTATATTTTTGCCGTTATCTTAAATCTATTAATATATGTGAAATTGTGAATGAAAAATAAACATTTTAAAACTTCATATTTAGCTAAATTACAAAATTGGTAAATATATAGAGAAAGAAATAATAATGAAGAATTAATGAAGAATACAAATTAAAAATGTAACGGTGAAATTTTACTCTAAAAAGGCCAAAAATGTACAGCCAAAAATGTATTTTTATCATACATAATAACAATAACTACTTAGTATGTATTATAAGACGCAAGAAAGTCATCTTTAACTTTACAATGCAACCTGTAATACTTGTGGGATTCACTTTGCATCAAAGGGATTTGAACCTTGGCACTTTACGATAAAGTCGGATTGTCGTTGAATTTGTAACTTAGTGTAACGATAGGTGTGTTATATTTGTGTGTCAATGCTGAACGGGCGCGGCAGTGACGTCAGGCGCACGCGGCGGCCGCGTGGAACACACCCACTGTGTCGATTGTAGAGCCAGTATGGGAGTAGTAGTATTTTTATTTAAATTTTTAGTTAAATACTTGAGTATCTTTCAAATGTGGAGAGAAGTGGTGTCGGAAGAATCTAGTAATAAGATGTGGGGATATCGTGGCGCATTGGCAAAGCGGTTGGCTATACAAGCGACGGCTGTAGGTTTGATTTTACTACGAGAAATGAAATATTTCATTTGTTTGTTTTTGTAGGGAGACGTTGTCGTTACGAGAAGTCTCGTAAATTAAATGGAAAGTAAAGAACAAAGTGTTAATTTAACACTAGGTTCATTCTGATAACCCTGCTATTACACATACGATTCAGCATGAAGAAAAGAAAAGTTTTATATTTCTATTTTTTGCTCTACATTCGTATTATAATTTATACGCGACGTAAAGGAACTCTATAAGCGCTTCTTTTTCATTTACTTATAAAGCCAGATGCAGTTGTTGCGTCAATCTTACGTTAAAACTTAAAAATTGTGAAATATTTAACGTTTATTCATATTTTTAAGTGTTATCGAAGAAATATAGACATATTTTATCTAATGAGATTTGAAAAATATTAACATAAGAAGCTGAAAATTGAGATTTAACTTTTTTTACTAAAAATATCAAAAATACCTTAATTCCACTTTAACCTAAAGTAATACAAGTTAACAATACAGTAAATTCCAACAGAACAAGTTATGCACCGTGGCGACGTTTCGCGTCGTTTGTATGTAATTGTAATTGTAATTGTATGTATGTATGTATGATTCACTTTTTGTTTCACGCTCGCCGAGTATGACTTTCAAGGATAGGATTGAACTTTGACAAGGTGATATAATTTACCTGTAGGTTGTAACCGTACAATGGTTAGAATGAATTTTAAATAAATACTGTTTTATTTACATCACGCTGTATCTCGATAGATAGAGTGAATACTGGAGGCATTGCGTGCTTAGTGGCGGAACTCAACGCCACACTTTCCCTCGACATCAGAGCATAGAAATGGCAATGTAAATTCAAAATAAATATTTCGTTTTCTCAAGTGAGGATTGAACCCACAACCAGTCGCGTTTACAGTCCCACCATGTGCTCCATAAGAAATTAAGAATGAATTTTAAATAAATATTGTTTTATTTATTTATTTCACGCTGTATCTCGCTAAATAGATCTAATACTGGAGGCATTGCGTGTTTAGTGGCGAAACTCAACGCCACACTTTCCCTCGACATCAAGCACAGAAACGGCAATATAAATTCTAAATAAATATTTCGTTTCGACAAGCGGGGATTGAACCCACAACCAGTCGCGTTTACAGTCACACTATGTGCTCCACCCACAATTTTGTTACCGTGGAGTTTTAAACGTAAATGAATTCTGACAAATCCTCTCTTAGAGCTTTCCTAACTGTTTCCTATGTTTACTTACATACATTTCAAATTTCAACTTTTAACTCCCGTAGTTTTGATTATAAGTTGTCTGTCGGTTACTCGAGAACTAAGTGTCATAACAGTAGGTTCTCTCTGTCTCTCCGGCTTTATACAGGACACAGCGTGAAGCTGAAAATATATTAATATTTTAACAATACATTAACTCTATATAAGTTATACACAATTAACTATTTCAAATTAGATGATTACTACAAAAATATAATTAAAATTTAATTTTAAACACATCTCAGAATCAGGAAGAGATCATCACCGTTTCTCTGGAATTGATAAAGGCTAACTGCTGGACTATCAGTCTAGTCTATGTATTAATATAAATCACCTATTTCCTACTATTTTGTAGCACGTAGCTCTTTGTATCTGTTCTTATATTCTAAGAATATTGATAATTTTCTACTCTAAGATCATTATATATATATTTAAAACACGCCTATGTATGACGTCTTATGCTTCGTTCAGTTTTCCTCAAACACTGTATCTGGATGCTATAAATTAAATAATTCAAAGTAAATTGCCAACCTCGATACTAAGTGACTATAAAACAAGAATTTTATGTACGTGCATAGAGTTAGAGGTTAATATTTCATATTTTTTCTTAATATTTTTAAATATATGTCTGTATCTAAGAAGTATTTTTTTAATTTGTTATATCTGCTTTTAGTGTAGTGTCAAGTCACTTTGTTCTAAATTTTTCGCTAGGATCTGAAACATTTCATTGCGTGTTGAGTTGCGGAACTAAAATCGAAATGATGTCTTATCAGAATAAGGGCCAGAAGAATATAATTGTTTTATATTCACTCGGAAGGCATCATATTGGTGATAATAATTTAAATTTTAGAGCAATGACGCCATTGTGATGTACTGACTGACGGGCTACGCGTCTGACGTAATGGTTGTGAGTTCGGAGACCGTATTAAAATGTATTATATTTACTTAACATTTAATAATTAATAAATTATTAAATTTACAATTTGTTATTATTAATTAATTACATATTTAAGTTATTGTCATTTCCCCACTCTAGAACGACAAGCGCGGCGTTGAGTACCGGCATTTAACATTTAATGTCATTATTACAGACGGAAAATTGAGAATGGTTTGTCCAGGGTAAAACCTATAACTATTGGTTCATCGAAGAATGTCCCAATTGTGCCATGGGGGCGTCGCGTTGTTTACAATATATTTTATATTAAGGTCAGTTCAATTAAGAGAATGCAGTTAAGAATGCTGAACTACGTATTTTGCTACGCTATGTTTTTGCGATTGAAACTGTTTAATACTAGTTTTTACTTACGGCTTCGTCTGCGTGGAAGTATGGAAGTAACTAAGAGTTGTGAATGACAATAGCCTAGGTATAGCCTATATATAGCCTTCCTCCATAAATGGACTATAAGACATAAACATTTTTTTACAAGATTTTATTTGACTTTTCTAATTAGTATTTTGTTAGCATAACATGTGGAATCTTGTAAGTTAACTCACTTCCTAGTCTCTTCAGAGAGCTTCTTATTTGAACCCTTAGGGGGTGAATTCTAAAAAACCATGAAACATGTATTCAATGAAATATTTTTAGAAGTCTGAATTTCAAATTTTATAAAAATCGGTGCCGATTAAAAAAAAATCCATACAATCTTTCAACCCCTACTTCATCCCTTTAGGATTAAAATTTTTCAAAATCCCTTCTTAGTGGATGTCCAGATTACGAAAATAAACCTGTGTCCAAATTTCACGTTTCTACACACAGCGGTTACGGCTGTGCGTGCGTCTTACCTCAGTCAGTCAGGTACATGTCCTTTTATATATGTAGATATGAAAATTTAATTACAAACACTAGACATTTAAAAATATTAACATCGAAATAGTAAGTACAATACAGTATAAAAAATCTAGAATGCTTGTTTTTAAATAAGTTATTTAAATTCATATTTAATTACAATCCGAACCAGTAGTTGTCAGACATTTTGCAACTCTACAATTACTTAGGAATAACTATTAGAAAATATATTTAAAAATTTAATTGCAAACACTAGACTATTAAAAATTTTGACATCGAAACAAAATCTTCAGGTTTATAAAAAAAAAACAATCTACTTCACGCTGTATCTCGCACACAGCAGGGTAGGCAGACCTAGGGAACCTAGTGTTAAGACGTTCCCCACTTTATGCCGAATTCTGGAGGCATTGCGTGTTGAGTGGCAGAATTCAACGCCGCGCTTAACCTCGACACCAGAGCGAAGAAATGGAAATATAAATTTAAGTAAATATTTCATCTCCTCGAGTGGGGATCGAATCCACAACCAGTCGGTTTTACAGTCGCACTTCGTGCCGCTGCGCCACGAATGGCCTCAAAAGGTTTATAAATTAGTATAGAAATAGAGATCTAGTCAATTAAAGTAATTTACAATAGGAACAAAACAAAATACTTTATCCAAGGCCCAAGTCCTATTCCTGTTTGACAGTTCAGTCTAACTACGCAATAGCTAGCTTCTTTAAATTCACTGAACGTCCTTTGGTCGTATAATTTAATATGATATGATTTAATGTGATAATTATTTATGTAAACATAGACGAAATAATTATTTGAACACTTCCCTGTGTGTATGTATTTAAATTAATATTATTATTTTTTTATTTTCATGCTATATCCCGAATGTAGCAGAGTAGGCAAAGAGAGCCTAGTGTTAAGACATTCCGCTCCCCATTTTCCATCGAATTCTGGAGGCATTGCGTGTTGATTGGCGCAAAAATTTAAATATTTCATTTTCTCGAGTGAGAATCGAACTCACAACCTATCGCGTTTGCAGTCACTTGTGTCCCTGCACCACGACTGTACTGCGCCAAGACAGATTGACGGACAAAAGTGTTAAAACTATTTTGTTTGTATGTTGATTTTGTCGTATATAAATAACTATATGCACTTGGAAAAACACGGGTATTTTGAAATCACTGACAGACATTTCAATTTTATTTATATGTATAGATAACAAATTTATAAGCCTAGGCTATATTTAACTTAAACTATCATAAATTCCCACTCATCAAACAGAGGCGCAAGGATGATTCAATAATATTTTGTAAAAAATAAAAATAAATGCAAAGTAGTTTTTAATATATGCGTTTCCTAACTCACTGATAACTCTTATCAGAATGCGTCACTGCGAACAAATATGTAAAGGCTGCATACAATTTGCAAACAATATTACTTTAAGTTTTGATTACAAAACAGTAAATAAAGGTCATTATAGCGCAGTAGTTCCACGTGTAACAGTAATCGCGTTGGTTGTGAGTTCGATTTTGTTTGCAAGAACTCGAGACGACGAGAAGTCTAACCGAAATTGTGGCGGTAAGTGGAGAAAGGAGTGTCTTAACATTAGGTCCTCTTCGCTTACCTTACTTACCGGGATAAATAGTAAATGATAAATAGAAAATAAAAATACTACGAAACATCGTAAATCATATTTAAATAATAACGTCTTCTAATCTTCTAAATTCAGTATATGTAACGCCATTGACAAAATATAGTCTCTATATCTTTCGGCGTTAAAAAAAGCTTTAATTTAGTTAATCTATATTATTTTTAATGCTATTCCATACGGAACAAAAAGAAAAATATTGTTCCTTTATTTTGAGAAATTAAGCATAGTGGCCATTCGTGGCGCAGGCGCACAAGCGACGTTGATTTCCGACGACTCGGTCAAAATATAGAGAATTATTATTTATATTTATATATTGAAATTACGTATAAATGTTATTTGTTTATTTATTAATAACATATATTATATTTAATAGAATATATATATTTTAAAGTAAGTATTTGTATTTAGTTTGTATAACGGCTGAATCACAGTTGTAATAGAACGTTCTACTCGATTCCACTCTAAGACTATGTTTATGCTCGTCATATAACAAAGGCCATAAATTACAATAAAATACCTATCTATTGATTATGACAAATGAAAACAGTAAAATTTTATTGTTTCAACATATAATGTAATTCAAATTCTTATATAAACTATATATCTATAGTTCTTCTATAAAAAGTAGAAATGACTTCAATGAAATTAATGACTATTTTTGTCTGTTATTTTACAAAAGTAAATTAAAAAGACACAAAAATAAAAACTTAAATGAATAATTTGCCAGTTCAGGCAAAAGCGTACGACGCAACATTTGATAGGTTTGATTTCCATTCGAGGAAATGAAATATTTAATATTTTTATTTTTTCGATTTGGTAACGGGGCAAAGTGCGGCTTTGATTTTCGCCACTCAACACGCAATTCCTCAAGAATTCGGTGGAAAGTGGGCAATGGAAGTGCCTTAATGGGAACAGAGTATCTTAACATTGCTGAAAGCTATAGTGAAGCTAAAAAAATATAGTGTAATATTATTAGGTCATTCTTTTCCCATTGAGGCCAGTCGTGGCGCAGGGGCACAAGGTGTGACTGTAAAACCGACTGGTTGTGGGTTCGGTCCCCACTCGAAGAGATGAAATATTTACTTAAATTTATATTTCCATTTCTTCGCTCTGGTATAGAGGACAAGCGCGGCTTTGAGTTCTGCCACTCAGCACGCAATGCCTCCAGAATTCGGCAGAAAGTGGGGAACGGAGTATCTTAACACTACTTTCCCTCTGCCTACTCTGCTGTGTGCGGGATACAGCGTGAAGCTGATTCATTCTTTTCCCACATTTTCCTCCCAACATTTCCCACTCAGCATATTGTGTGGCGTAAGTCAACGCTGCGCTACGAAAACAAAAATAGAAGAATATTTAAAAGCATTATTAGTATTATATAGTATCAAAGATTCATACCACCGGCTACCGAGCCATGTGGCGTGCACCAACGTAAAATAAAAACATAACAAACAATCAACTCGCGCGCACGTTCAGGATGCGTGCTCGTGACGTCACGAGGTATTCTCGCCATTGCGCAGGGTGGATTTTCCGTTTAGTAACTCCTATAGACTCTATGATTATTTTATTTAATTAAATATTTATTTATTATTCTATAAGTTTTATTTGCTTTTTAAAGTCTTGTTGATAAACGTTTTTTGTTTAATTTTACTTGTTTCCCATTTAATATAGTAGAGTAGATTCTTCTATTTAAAAATATTGGGTTGCGGAATCCAACGCATTGTCTTAAGTAATAGAATAGAATAATATAAATATAGTCTAATCTATATATGTAGTCTAATCTAATATATAGTCTAATAATATAAATATAGTAGATTAAAAAGTAGACTAGCATCACTTTAATAGTCTCACTGCACCACGGTGAGACGCTGTATCTCGCACATAACAGGATAGGCAGAGGGAACCTTGGAACCCAGTGTTAAGATCACCGTTCCCATAAAGTTTCCTTGTTTTTTACTTTCCACCGAAATCTGGATTCATAGCGTGTTGAGTAGTAGTAGTCACTAGCTCGTGCCCTCGCGCCACGACGACCTCCATGAATATGTACTATACTTTTCGTAATTTTATTTCAAATATTTTTATTTAAAAAAAAAAAAAAAAAGGTTATTTTTTTCTTAAATAAATGTCAAGGTATTAATTACAGTATATAACGTAATATGCTGTGTGAATCATACATTTATTTGATAAAATGTAATTAAAAACCCCTTTATTTTACATATTTTAATTATTATATGCAAAATAAATTTACCAAACAATTGAATAAAGCATTTATTTGCATTTTCAAATATTAAATATTATATTTGAGGCATGTGACTGTGTGACTGTAATGAGACGGTTTTCTACATAGCTGTGTGCGCGATACAGCGTGAAGCTGATTTATTTTTTATTTTTTATCGTTCCGTAGCTTTTAAGGAAAAAAGATAGGTTATAAGATCACTTTGTTGTCCGTCTGTCTATCTGTCTGTCTGTTTGCCAAGAGCCTTTATCTCAAGAACGCTTGGAGATATCGATTTGAAATTGAAACCATATAGTACTCATATCTACGGCCACATGATTTGCTGAAAAAGAATCTACATTTACTTAAAAAAAGAATGAAAGAAAAAACATGTATTTTGACACTATCAAGGGAATTCAAATTCATAGGGTACTTCCGGTTTTATATTAAATCGTTTATACTTGCTTGTTATATTAAATCATTTATGTACTATTATTACTCGATTTAGAATTTTGTTCTAGAAATACATTTTATATTTCTTGGAATTACCTACTCATTTGCAAAAGAACCAAAGGTTTGATATGTTTTTTACGAGCACTAAATGTGTAGAGCCATATTACTTGACCCCATAGTGGTGCAGTGGTAAACAGTAGTGAAGTATACCGTATGTAGCGGAGTAGATACAGGGGATTTAGTTTTGAGGACCTCCGTTCCCATTAAGACACGTCCGTCCCACATTTCTGTACATAAATGTATGTATGTATCATATAGGTTTATTTTTATTTAGATTTCTTTTTAAAAATAACAATAATACAAATACATGCTTCACGCTGTATCCCGCACACAGTGGGGTAAGTAGAGGGAACCTAGTGTTAAGACACTGCGGCCCGTATATATAAACCTCTTTCGATCGATTTCAGAGTTGAGAGCGATTCACAAAAATATCGATATATTGCATGTTAAATGGAGGAACTTAACGCCGCGGTACCCTGCTTTGCGGGAAAAAGCGTGAAGCTCCTTAGCATTAAAATACATTTATTCATTTACATAAATTAACAATCCGTAGTACACCGTAAATGAGTGAAGTTGTTTACTATTTAGTTATATAAAATTATATATTGCGTAATACATTAGAATGTAAATAAAGTAAATGTTATGTTTTGTTATGCAAGTTATGTTTCTACTATTATTACATATTAAGAAAATGAACGGTTTTAACGGTTAGTTCTTTTGTGAAAGGTAATCTGTTGTAGCTTCTTATTTTAAATTTTTTTAGGGATAGTGAACTTAGTATTAAATCACTACGTTTCCTAATTTTAAGACAATATGTTTTGTATTTTATGCCATCGTGACACACCTATCGCATTGCAGGAGGTGGAGTTAGGAATAGTACCTGGTACTTGTGACCCAAGTGTAGTCTTACGCCCAATATTAATAACCTATCTCCAACGTCAATCTTACATTGTTTCATACATCTATCCTATCTAGAGATTGGATAGATATATGAAACAATCTAATATTGACGTTGGAGATAGGTTATTAATACTGGGCGTTAATGGACATCTTTTGTAAGAAAATATAAGGGAATATTTTTTTTATTTTTTTTGAGGCCAGTCGTTGCTCAGGGGCACAAAGTGTGACTGTAAAACCGACTGGTTGTGGGTTCGATCCCCACTCGAGGAGATGAAATATTTACTTAAATTTATATTTCCAATTCTTCGCTCTGGTCTCGAGGCAAAGCGCGGCGTTGAGTTCTACCACTCAACACGCAAATTCAGCAGAAAGTGGGGAACGGAGTGTCTTATAACAGTTGGTTCCCTCTGCCTACCCTGCTGTGTGCGGGATACAGCGTAAAGCTGATCGATTAGATTTTTTTAGAATAAATTTTTACTACACACCCTGCAAACAATGACTCACAAAGTGAAAAAAAATATATGAACCTTTTATTTAAATAAAGGTCAAAAGTCCTGGTATTTTTAAAAGGCTAATGCTTACGTAATATGAGGCCTTTGACCAGCTATTTTTAGTTTTAATTGTGACTGGGACCAATTTAGACCTCCCACGTTCAATTTAACAAACAAAGCGTATTTACATTTTTTTATCAGCTTTACGTATTTTACATCATTATAATTAAATATTTATTATATACTTAAAATAAAATTTAAAAAATATATTTTTATACGAAGTTTTAGCTATTCTTATGGACATTCGGCGTGAAATGTCTAAACCAAACGAAACTCTTTGTTCGATCTTGCTAGTATGGAGGTGTAGAAATTGATTCCACGGCAAATACTTATGTGAACAATCAGACTAGATACGTCTCAATAGCACCAATTTATAAATGAATAGTTTATTTTACATAAAATGCATCTATGTCAAATTATAAAAACTATTTATAAAATTCAGTGTAATATTAAATTTAATATTAAATAGGGTTAAATAACGTAAAAACAATATACAAAATTAACTTAAATAAAATAAAATAAATTTAAACACGACTGTGTAAAACTAAAAAAAGACAAAAAGAAAACAATAGGTTCCTTTCTAGACGTCAATTCAATTCTCGTCTCATTCAATATTCGTCAGTCAATTGAGAACTAATGAATGGGACTACCATATACTTAAAACTTAAGGAAAACCAAAGGAAAAACAAAGGAGCTGCCGAATAATTTTGATAAAACTTCTACGAATTTTCCTCCTTGATTTCCTCGTTTTCTTCCTACTTCCGTTAGTCATATAAATATTAAACTAAATATTTTTTGTCATTAACATACGAGGTCGAAACCTTGTATGTTAATGATACATCTTTTATTTATATACGTTAAAAGTCCGATTTTAGCTTTACATTATATTCCGAAGAAACCAGGGTAGGTAAAGGTGGAGCGGCACAGCTTCGGACTGTAAACGCGACTGTTGTGGGTTCGATTCCCACTCCGAGGAATAAATTATTTGCATTTCCATGCTCTGGTTAGAATATAAAACGCTGTGCGGCGTTGAGTTCCGCCACGTAATATATTGAAATTAGGCGGAAAGTGTGAAACAGAGTGTATTAGTACAACTAGGTTCTCTCTGTTTTTTACTGTATATACGGGATACCGCGTAAAAGAAAAAAAATAAAATTTTAAATTGAATTTATAAAAAAAAACCCTATAAAATTACTCAGTATCTGTTCATCTGGGGAAGCCCTCTTGTAAACAGCGACGTAAAAATACGCGCTCGTGGGCGTGGCGCGGACTTTGTACCGTTATTTCTAAAACTATCTTCACTATTGGAATATTTCTCGTGTTATGATGTATTTTTGTTCTTATTTCTAAGATATGTGTATTAGATTAGAAAAGATTATAATTTTATATATATAAAATATAGCTATATATATATATATATTTTTTTTACTTTTAATTTTATTCATAATTTAAATTTAATTTAAAGTTAAGAAAATGAAAAATTTGGGAATATGAAAACGTGAAAAATTTGAATTATTTTTAAAAAATATCACAACGAATAATTTACTAATATAAACAACATTCACTTTAATTTTTTAGCGTCATCACATCAAATATGTATCACGCACACAGCAGTGTAGACTAAAGTAACCTAGCGTTACGACACTCTACTTCCCATTTTCCGCCGAAGACTAGAGCCACTATGTGTTGAGTGTCTGAACTCAACGTCACGCTTTTGCTTCGACACTGGAGCGAAGAAATGAAAATATTAAATATTTCACTTTCTCGAATGGGAATAGAGCCCACAACCTGTAATTTAATAGTTAATATTTAATCTTCCAATTATATATTTATTTCAAACACGGATTTTTTATAACATGACGATTTCAACAGACATCTCAAAGTAATACGATTCAAAACACGTCATTCGTTTGGCAAAAAGTTGTTTTGCTCACGTTTCATATTGTACAGGTGCGTATACTAAAATCTTCGTGGCATATTTTAAATTTCTTATTTTCTTCAATTGATATCCTGTTGTTGACGCACAACGGCGTTGCGTGTTGAACGGCGGAACTCAACTCCTCGCTTTGCCTCGACACCAATGCGAAGGAATGAAAATATTAAATATTTAACTTCCTCCAGTGGGAATCAAACCCACAAGTCTACAACCGGTTGCGTTTACAATCCCACGCTTGTGGCTCTGCGCTACAACTGGCCTCCACTGCTATTCCAACTTAAGAGAGAAAAATACTTATTTAGAGAATGTAATATAAAAAAGTGGCTGGTACAAACGTGCTTTTCAAAAACAAAACATAATAGTTATTAATTGTACTAACGTTGGCGTTCCATGCGTTGGTGACCGGAAACTGGTGCAACACAAATAAATGCGCGCGAAGGGCAGCGTTTACGTCGTGTCGGTAAGCTACTTTGGTATGATCGTCTTACCGTCGTCGTATTATCTTGTAACGAATTCTTTGTAATTTACTTTACTTTGAATTAGAATTTTAAAAAATCTATTTTTTTCTTTTAAAGAATATTTGTGTTGTGAATATAGCAAGGGAGGCAGAGAAAACTTGGGGACCTGGTGCTAACAGACACTTCGTGTCGTTTCTATTAAGAAAGACAATTCCGTTTCCTATTTTCTGCGGAAACGGAGAGCGGAGTGTCCTGACATGCGACTTACCTTTTTAATAAAGTCTTGGTTTTAAAAAGGTGTTTTTAATTAATATTTTTTATGAAAATAAATCAAAATTTGACAATTTGTTACTTTTGTCCTCCTTTAATATTTATATTTATTTAAATATGTATATTTTTGACTAATAATAAATTACATTTACAAAAACAACACAGTATTTCTAGGCAAAACAGTTTTTTGCTCTACGAAATGACGCACCAGTACCAAACCGTGTAGGGCGACCGTTGGTGCCACCATTAATTACTCACGACTAAAAATTAATTAATCATTGAATAATCTCGAGATCTTTACATTATATTGTAAATAATTATATTTTTAGAACAACTACTTGGAAGTTAATTTAATATATTATGAATGTACGAATATTTTATAATAATTACGTTATTATATAAACAAATATATTTTAGTTGAATGTTACTTTTAAAATATTTAAAAAAAATTAAATCAACTTCACGCTGTATCCCACACACAGCAGGGTAGGCAGAGGGAACCTAGTCTTAAGACACTCCGTTCCCCACTTTCTGCCGAATTCTGGATCTGGATCGGAATTTATCAAAGTGTAAAATTACGCTATCATGTCACACTATTTGTGATAGAAAGTGAGACGTGTGGGTTCGAATCGGGAAATTTCTTGGCGTTATGTGTGTACTTTTATACGTATGTTACGTCAGTACGTTTCCCGATACGGTTAGACCTGCGTTTCAGCCCTCCAGCACACAATATTCTTGAATAAGTTCATAAAGATATTACGTAACTATCTTCTTTGAGTTACGGAGTTTTATTAAATTAAACTGACTGACATGATGCTACCTAAAATACCGATATAGATTTTAAAATCTATTGAATTGATTTTAATGTAACTATATTATATGAATAGATGTAGACTGATAGCCTGTTTTTTTATAAATCTGGTTTAAAAGTAATGAAAAAAATGCAGAGCTACAAAAAAATCAAAACCTAACGAAATAGCATTTTAATGTTTTTGTCACGCGTCTAAATGTTAATGGATGAACAGCGCAATGTTTTTAGGAAATCGACAAACGCCATGACCTCGATACGCTGGTTCCGCGGTTACAAGTCCAATTTTTAAAAGGAAAAATAAGCATATTATTTATACACCTTGCCCTGTCGTGTATGTACTTGAATTAGGTTTGTTTACTTCATAATATAGACCTACTAGAATACAAAAAAAAATGTTTCTTTAGATGAAATATAATTTAGGGAAAATATAATATAAGATTAAAAGTGTTTTAACGGAACGGAAATCTAAGGTTTTTAATTTTTTTGTTTGTTATTATGTTTTTCTCTGTTTTTGTTGTTTGTATTTGTCTGTTTGTAAAGGTGCATCTTTTTTGTTGTTGTATGGCCATTAGACTATGGCAGGATCTAGGTTATAATAATAATAAATAGTAGTCCGGCTAAACTATAAGAAATATTGAAAGGACATTTTCAATTTTCCAAAAGAAACTTTGGGACACTGAAAAGTTGTTAAGCGTGATTAGCATTTTCGATTGACATCAACATTTCATCTGTAGTAGCGGAGTGGCACAAGCGTGTGACTATATACGCGGCGATTGTGAGTTCGATTGCCACTCGCGGAAATAAATTATTATTTATTGATATTTTATTTCCTTGCCCAAAGCGCGTCGTTAAGTTCCGCCGCCCAACACGCTATGGCTCGAAAATTCGACTTCGAAAGTGTGGAACTGCGTGTCTTAACACTAGCCTCCCCTTTGCCTACGCTTCTCGATATTGCAGGGTAGTCTAGGCAGAGGGATGGAAAAATGATATGTATATATATATATATATATATATATATATATATATATATATATATATATATATATATATATATATATATATATATATATATATATATATATATATATATATATATATATATATATATATATATAATATTACCATATTATAATTTTAAAATGATGTAAAAATTCATTTTCTCGACACATTAAGTACACATTAAATATTTAAGTTTACAAACAGGTCGCTGCAGTCATGGTCATGTGCTGTATTGTATTTTTGTCTACAAAAGTCGTGACTATTACTAGGTATTAATAAGTACTTACCTACTATTCCACTCGGTATATTTAAAAATTAAATCCTTTTAAAAATTACAATTTAATATTATTATTTTATTTGAGCCGCGGTAGTATCCCGCAGTATCCCGCAGAGGGCAGAGAATCTAGTGTAAGGGAACACTCCCTTACTATCCAGTCCGCAAAATATAATAACTGATATTTCCGATTCCGAAAACAATTCCTAATTTACATCTTTTGTTCAAAACAAATTAAGTATGTATCTATTTACATGTAAGATAAAGTATGACTTTATCGCATAACGCATAGTGTTATATGTTTATTTTGGATAAAAAGTAGAAAATAACATTATGTATCACTTACATGTAATAAAATTTATAACTAATATTCAACTTGGCTATCGTGGCTCAACGGCATAGTGTCTGACCATAAACGATACGATTATAACCCATAATTATGGGTTCAATCCCAACTTGGAGCACCGAATATTGAATTAATTTCATTTTTTCGCTTTGGTAACCAAGACAAATGAAGCGTTGAGCTCTGCGGTTGAGCCTCTGACACTAAACACTTCATATTTTAAACTATGAGCGGCAAATGGGGCACAGCTTCTGACTGTAAAAGCTCTGTTTGTGAGTTCGATTTCCACTCGGGGGAAATAATTATTTTAATTTTCTACTTCTGGTTACAAGACAAGCTGCCTGCACTCTGCATATACTGCTTTATAGTACAGTGTAAAGCTATAAGTAAAATATATATATTTAAATAAATGGCCAGTCGTCGCTCTGGTGTTGAGGTTAAGCGCGGCGTTGAGTTCTGCCACTCAACACGCAATGCCTCCAGATTTCCGCAGAAAGTGGGGAACGGAGCGTCTTAACACTAGGTTCCCTCTGCCTACCCTGCTGTGTGCAGGATACAGCGTGAAGCTGATTTTTTTTAAATAAATGGCTAACAAAAGCTAGATATAAGTGGTTCAAGATCTACATCGTGATCGATCATATTGGCACAGTGGTTAGCATGTTTACTGACAGTCCACAAACGTCACTGTAGACATTATGATTAGATAAATTAGTTTTATACAAATAAATTGATTTACAACTTGAACTCAAAAGCAGTATTATCAATTAATAAAAAAAAAAATTTTTAGGATTCCGCATTTTTATAGGATGGATTAAATTTTCGTTAGGACTCAGTAGTTATTTATTTACGCTGTCCAAACCACACAAAGATTATAACAGGTTTAAATTTGAATTATAGAAAAGTTTTATTTATTCTATCGTAGCGTAAGAGAATAGCGTTTGGTTTTATAATGAATTTGGGTAATGAATTCTATCCATTACTTCCTAGCCTCTACCAAAGGAAATCATCGAATTCGTATATTGAGTCCACTCATCTAGCAATGTCCTGAAATCGAGAGGGATGGAGAACGAAGTATCCAAAACTTTAAACACTAGGTCGCCTATTTAGCGTTGCGGGTTAACGCGTGAAGCTACAATAGAGTTATACATTACAATAAAGTGTTTCACCGTGAAGAAAAGAGGCATTGGAATGAGAAGTGACTAAGATATCTATTTAGAAAGGATATCATGATAATGAAAAGGAAATCCTTATCAGTGTTATCAGTGAGTAAGTAGTTATATTATTATTTTGAAGCATTGTCGATAATTTTGTTGCAAGTGCTACTTTTTTAATAGATACACGTAGATAAGAAGTCATTAAGAAAGGATTTTTCAAACAACATTTGATTGCAATAAATATATTATTGATAAGATTATATGAGACCCTCGTGGCCCAGGAACGTAGGACGGTTATAGGTTCTATCGCCACTCGAGGGAATGAATGATTATTTATTAATATTTTCATTTCTTCACTCTGGCAGCAAGGCAAAAGCCCGACGTTAAGTTTTGCCACTCAACACGCAATGTTTTGAAAACTTCAGCAGACGGTGTGGATCGGAGTGTCTTAACACTAGGTTTCCCCTGCCCACGCTGCTGTGTGAAGGATGCAGCATGAAGCTGATTATTAGATCATATTAGCTGTAAATTGTGGATAGAATAATAAATTATTTTTCTATGGACAGAACTCTGCAATAAAACATTCAATTCTCTCCTTTCCTCCCATTTAGAGAAAATTAGTTTGCGGAACCCAACAGTGCACCTCACTTGAATAGGCAAAAGAAACTTATATTATAATTTTTATATTAGGTGAATTATGGGAGCCAACTAGTAGTTATAAAATATTTTTCGATAAATATACAAATCAATAATGATTTTGAACCTGGGAAATGTGGACAGCGTGAAGCTATAATTTACAATAAAGAAATATCAGTCATTTAATTCAAATATAATAAGAATTACACTTCTGTGTAAAAACACACAAATACAGCGTGCTTTATACATTGTCAAAAACCGTTTAGCAGCAATTGAATAAATATTTTTCAGTTTCAGATTGCTTGCCTATATTTGGTCATGACATAGTATTGTTGAATATTTTGTATCCGAATATGAAAAGATGATAAGTGCCTACCTTGAGTAAATATATAATATTATAATCGATGAACAGGACATGCATACCTAGTGTCGCCTTTCGTGCTTGGACTGTGAGATTTTTTTTTTCATATTTTTTTTAATTAGTTGCCAACACTTCATTCATATCTAAATTTTAAGCGAGAAAACTTTAAAGTTCTAAGCGAGATAGTTATTGTTAAAATGTAGTGACGTTTTCATGATGAGTGATTTTTTCATTAAAAAACAATATATTTTGCTATATATTACTATTGGAAACTTCGTTTTAAACTCAAATAAATGACATAAAACCTGATTATTTATATTTTTTCTTTTGTTTACGAAAGAATCCCACTTTTTACTTAAAAGGTTTAAAAATCCTTTTCATTGAGCAAATGCACAGTGTGAGAAAGCGCGGCGTTGAGTTCCGTCACTTTTTTTTGTAAATCGAATAACAATAAAGAGTAGTAGTAGTGGAATAAAGGTATAATTATACCTTAGAATCTCTTTACGGAAAAAAATTGAAAATATGAAGTAACAAAAATTAAAAGATATTGCTTTTTGATCTAATTATTAATACCGAAGAAATATTGAAAAATCTTTTAAATATCCATTTACTAATGTTATGAGTAATTTTCCAACGTACCTACAGCCACAACTATGTATAAGGTACTTTACAACTGAATCACTATCCACTACCTAGTACCATACCATATTTGGCTCGGCCCACATACATATAAAAGATACAAAAGACAACCAAAACTGTAACAATACTGAAACCAGAAATATAGAATACAAAAAATCTAAAAAAATATAACAAAAAAATTAAAAAATGTATTTTTCACATTCCAGCAGATAAATGTGTTTAGAGAGATGCAATCTTATTAAATTCACCGTTATCATGCGTTGGCTTATCGTATAATTTTCATTTTGTCGTCACATCACGCCTCCCAGACATGGCGCGCGCGTGCGCAGGCCGTGGCGAGCAATGTAGCGAAATTACTAGTTTCAGTTTAGCACACCGATATTGAATATGCCAAAACAGTATTGATAGGAACGTGATGACCGTATAGTATTCATATGATTTATAAATATGTATTCTTGTGAAAATTCGTATATATTCTCGTATATACTCAAAACAGTTTTTAATTACATATTTTTTTTACTGCTAAGCGGTTCTCCCACATAGCGGAATAGACAAAACAAATCTGTCAGAACTCAGAACATTCTGTTCTTCACTTTCCGAAACATGGCGTGGTTGGAGGTGGAAGTCAACACCGCGCTATGCTTGACCAGGGCGAAGTAATGTAAATATATATTTTTTCAGCTTCACGTTGTATCTCGCACAAAGCAGGGTGGAACCTAGTCTTAATATACTCCATTCCTCCTTAAGACAATTTTGAACCCGCTTTTAACTTTCCGCAGAACTATCTTTTTTATTGAGTTAATCAAATCTCCCAGTACCACGGAGGCCTGGTGTAAGAATAATATTAATGGAGAGAATTAGTGGAGAATAATATTCATATAACAATAATATATTTAAATATACTTATTGTACTAATTCATTCTATCAATTATTTTTTGTTTCTCAGTAGGTAAGTGACCGACTAAACGTGTTATGGCTGCAAATATTAATCAAGAGAATATTTATAGGTATTTTTCCTGGTTTTTGTGTGAATAATTTGGTGGAAAATGCTTTGTCAATTGAATTTACAGTCACGCTTGTGCCACTGCGCCACGACGGGCTTTCAACTGTTGTTACTTGGTTAAAAATGTTATACATATGTATACCTATATTGTGTGTGAAAATATAAATATATATATATATATATATATATATATATATATATATATATATATATATAAATCAGCTTCACGCTGTATCCCGCACACAGCAGGGTAGGCAGAGGGAACCTAGTGTTAAGACACTCCGTTCCCCACTTTCTGCCGAATTCTGGAGGCATTGCGTGTTGAGTGGCAGAACTCAACGCCGCGCTTAACCTCGACACCAGAGCGAAGAAATGGAAATATAAATTTAAGTAAATATTTCATCTCCTCGAGTGGGGATCGAACCCACAACCAGTCGGTTTTGCAGTCACACCTCGTGCCGCTGCGCCACGACCGGCCTCAAATATATATATATATATGTATATATATATATATATATATATATATATATATATATATATATATATATATATATATATATATATATATATATATATATATATATTTTAATTATTAATATTAGCTAAAAGAAGAACTCAAAACTTTTGATAAAAAAATATCAGAATCAAAAATGACTACACACATAAGTACCTATAAATTATTACGTATTACATAAAATAAATATAATATTGATCACGAAAACAAGTCCAGCAATACTCTGTAGTTGTTTACATTTTTCATTCTCACATTAGTAACTTTTGTGCCGATATCTGGTTCTTATTAACATAAAATTGAAAATTTAAATTAATCCAAAGCACGAATTGTAATCATTTACATTACTTATATAGTTAAATTTACTTAATTCTAGATTTTACTCGTATAATATTTGATTTAAATATGAAATAAATATATTTATAGACATGCTTGAGGCCGTCGTGACACAGAAGTGCAATGAAATGGGCGCAATCGCTTCCAGAATTCGACAGAAAATGTGGGACGGAAGTGGGAATGGAGTGTCATAACGCTAGGTTTCCAGGTTCCCTCTGCCTACCTTGCTATGTGAGTGATATATAAAATGTCTTCATGTTTTTTTACTTAATTTGTAAGGGATTTTTATACACGAAGTAAAATGATGTGTGTGTTTTTTTCGAACATGAAGTTAGTTAGTTAGTTATTGCTGTTAGTCCTATTGGCCTTTACAGCGACACTGGGTGGATAGTGAAGAGGGTACTCTGTCCCTGAAAAATTTCAAGCACTACGTGGCCGCTTGAAATGTTGCCGGCAAGGGCGACCCCTGCGGGACTTGAACTTCAGTTAGGGGCCTAGGAGGCTGGGGAAAAATAAAAGTGATGTTTCGTGTAATTGTATGTATCATACAAACTCTTGACAGTCCTTGATATTACACCCAATTTGTTACCCAAGGTGTTGTAAGATCATGACGACCAAAATTGAAATCCAGAGGAACCAAATTATTCCGAATGCTCGAAGTTTAAGGGGAGATTAGAATGGAATATCAATTATATAATCTTTTACATTTCCATTTGTAATAGTTCTACAATTCATTATAATTAACATTTATTAAAGTAAAAAAAAATAGTTACCCTAAATTTGATAAATTTAATTTCTTCTCTTTTTTTCAGGTTCACGCTGTATCCCGCACACCGCAGAGTAGGCAGAGGGAACCTATAGTCACTCCATTCCGCACTTTCCGCCGAAATCTGGAGGCATTTTGTGTTGAGTGGCGGAAGTCAACACCGCGTTTTTGCCCCGACACCAGAGCGAAGAAATGAAAATATAAATTTTAATAAATATTTCATATCCTCGAGTGGGGATCGAACCTACAACCAGTCGGTTTTGCAATCACACTTTGTGCCTCTGCGCCACGACTGGCCTCATTTAATTTCTTCTTAACATTGAAGATATAACATCGTCTCTACATATTCTAGTAAATTCATCGTTAAGATAAATATAAAAGTGTGTAACGGTTTGGAAATCGTAATATGTATAATATGAAAAATATAAAATTTTATAAAGGATTAACATGTTAAAAATATAGATTTCACTACATTCTCTTTTAATTTAATCATTTATATCATGTTACGTTAGAATATAAGTAGGCAGTTGGTTTTTTAGCTTTACGCTGTATTCTGCACATAGCTGGGTAAGCTGAGAGAATCTTTGAACCTAGAGTTAAAACACTCCGTCACCACATACTGCCGAATCCTCGACGAAATGCGAGTTGAAGTGCGGAGCTCAAAATAAAATGAAAATATTATACATATACTTCATTCCTCGATTTTTTTCAACCGAAACAGGCCTTGAACCCACATCCTCTAAAGCGTTTCTAACCAGTTTCAACAACTAAGTTATAGGTATATAATTAACGTTTTTTTCCAATGACGTTAGAAATATTCTTTTGGCAAGTTGTTACTGCAACATGACGTTTCATAGCAGGAATATTACAATCACACTTTCAACAAGTGATCGTGTTCACGTGACGAGTGATGCTCGGAGGTGGTCACTCGGTCAGGTTTGAATGTTCATTCATGCATGCGTGACAGCGTGACAACTGCGGGAATGACGTCGGTAGAGATGCGCCTGATTGCATTTGGTGCTACATGCTGTTAGTATGCCTTCCATGTTCTTAAATGGAGTTGACATAAAACTATCTAATTGGTTCATTTTTTTTTGTTTTTTATTTATTTAAATTTTGCTATATTTTTATAAATATAGTTTATTGGTAATAGTTTTACAAACGCGCAATAATTATCAATATGTTTACACAAAACTCAATTAGTGAAGTCTTTCCGTATTAGTCGAAATGTTTGCCAAAAATGCATGGCGAAACTTAATTACACCGGTTTTAGCCCTGGCGGTCGATTTTGCGCAATACGACTATGAGGCTAGTATTAGAAATTTTTGTAATTGATAAAGCTGGTATTCTGGGTATGTTGTAAGATATCGCGGTGATAAGAGATGTCACGGTATTATCGCGACGCGGCGCGATGAGCGCCTCCGCGCCAGTCCGCCGGCCTCCCCTGCCGGGCTCGCGGCCCGCGCCTTACTCTATACTACATATATCTACCACGTTACTACACATATCTCGTTTCTTGTATTCGGAAGTTACTTTCAAGTAAATTAATCATTTTCAATATATATATATATATATAAGTCAATTTAAAGTGTGTGAACTGAAGTTTTAGTGAGTGTGTGGTGAAATCGAAACTACAAACTTTATATATGGATCTTTTATATTCTTTGAATCTTACCATCTATATACAATAACATAGACTTAATACTAGCAACTACTTAAGTAGTCAGATAGAACAGTCTTAATTGAGTACTAAACCTAGGTAACGATCTTGAGATCAGGATCACAGTCAGTGTCGCGTCACTGCGCGACGGCGGCGGGCAGCAGCCGCAGCACGGGCGCGGGCGCCGCGCGCTCCTTGGCGTGCCGCTTGACGTGCTTGGCGAGGTGGTCGGAGCGCATGAAGCGGCGGCTGCACACGCGGCACCCGAACTTCTTCTCGCCGGTGTGCGTCCGCTTGTGCCGGGACAGCTCGTCGGAGCGGGAGAAGCGCCGCTCGCAGCCCGGCCAGCGGCACTGGAAGGGGCGCTCGCCCGTGTGCGTGCGCGCGTGCGCCTTCAGGTGGGAGGATTTAAAGTAATTTTTCCCGCATCCGGGGTACGAGCACTCGTAGAGGCGGCGGCGGGCCGCGGGGGCGGGCGCGACCAGCCACAGGGCGGTGGTGGGCAGCAGGGCACTGGGCACGATGACGGCGGGGGCTGGGCGCGGCGCCAGCGGCACCCAGCCGGGCGTGGCGGCCGTCGGCGGCGCCGCGGACACCCGCTGCTCCTCGGGCTTGGGCGTGCAGTCGGGGTGCGGAGAGGGCACGCGGGCTTCCACGATCCGCGCCGGCGGGCTCGGGGGCGCGGCCGGCGGGGCTTGCGCCTGGCTGGCGATGTACTTGGCTTGCGAGTAACTGTGTCCGCGGTTCATCTTAAACTTGAGCGTCTTAAGTATGTTGACGCTGGTGGGCGGCGGCGGCGGGAGGCCCAGCGGCTCGGGGCTGCAGGTGCCGTCCTTGTGCGCCCGCATGATTACGGAGGGGCGGCAGGGCTCCGGCGGCGGGGTGGTGAGCAGCAGGCGCGCCAACTCGCAGCGAGAGCGCTTGCTGCACTCGTCCTCGCCCTCTGAGTCGGAGGGCTGCGGAGTGACGAGGCCGGGCGGTGGCGGGGACTCCCGGGCGCGCTTCAACGCCGCCTTCTTCAAGGGTAGCTCCACCTGTGAGACAAAGAGACACATAGGTAAGTGATCGTCCGCTAGCTCGGAGCACGCGCGCCGTGCGTGGACGGGCAGCGCTCCTGTCATACTTTCGATTGCACAAGGTACGATTTATTTTCGAGACGATGTTTTGCAATTTGATATATTTTTTTTTAAGAAATAAAAGTTAACTTCGAAAACAACGTGAACTCACTTTGACGTCCATCAAGGGTGGCGTCGAGGGCGGGGACAGGGGTCCGCTAACATCGAGCAGAGTGGTCATCTTGACTAGGGTGTCATTCAACGGCTAAGGTAGAAAGTTTCTTTCAATTCACTAAACTCGCGGGCTTCGGGCGGAGGCGAGAGAGCCGTGTATTTTCGTCCGCGATCCGCAGACGAATAAACCGCTTCGCGAGCGCTCGAGGTACGAGGCGCCCGTGGTGCTGGCGAGGGGGGGCGAGGGGGGGCGCGCGGGCCAATGGCGGGCGGCGGCGCGGCTCGGCGCACCAATGGGCGGGGGGCGATCACGCAGGCAGCGCGTGCCGGCGCGTGGTGTTCACGTGCTCGGCGAGTGACGGCGCGGGCGAGGTCGCGGCGTGACGTCACCGGCGCGCCCCCGCTGACGTCGCGGGGGCGCGCGGCGGTGTGGGGGCGCGCGCGGGGGGGCGCGGGGCGGCGGCCGCAAGGTCGCGGCGCTGCACCGCCGCCGACGACCGCGAAGCACCATTGCAATTTCGACAGTCAATGACCTGAGATTAAAATGCTAAATAAACTTAGAGAATGTATCGAGAGTTGAGACCCGGTGTTTACGCTCACAAATCATTAAGTAACGTTATCAGAGTGCGGGTTGTAAATATGATAATTGAATATTCTAGATAGTGACGGTTATCGCTGGCGTTACTATCAGATGGTTTAGTTGTTGCAAACTTTTGTTTAGAAGATACCAACTATATAATACTGCTGTTGCTTAATGCAAATTTATATTCATTTATATACTTACATAATATAAGGTAAAGATTAGTAAATACAATAAAATATATCTCTATATGATATACATACATACTTAAATGGTAAATAACTAATATTGACAAGACTCAAGAGATTGTTATTCCCACGATCTATCTTATCAAGAGGTCGAGCATTACGCGTGATAACGGCAAACAATGTTGGCTGAAAAATAAATTGTCACAATAAAAACAGGATGAAACAATTTAAAATTAATTTCATTTCAGCAATACATTAATTTTAAGATATTTTAAATTGCAAAAAAATATTTATAATTTTGTAACTTTTGGTTTGTTTTTAAAATTCATAAAAATAATATTTGGTCTGTTATTTTCCTCTCCCTTACCATCTACGTGATATCTAGTATCTGCTAGTTTTTTTGGTGTGACGCGACATTTTGTGGGTTTGAACCCACTCGAGAAAATTAAATATCATTTCATTTAGTCATACCTTTGCAAAGCGTGGCCCTAAGTTCCACCATTTAAAACGTGATACCTCCAAACTATTCGGCAAAAAGTGGGATACACCAGGTTCCCTCTGCCTACCTTACTAGGTGCGGAATATAGTGTGAAGCTAAAAAAAATACTAGCTTTTATAAACGTACGACTTCGCTCCCAAGGTCTAGTGGAAATAATAAAGAATTTTATATGATACAAGGATAACTTTACTCTGTTCGTAAATACAGGGTGTTATATCGAAATGATTAAACTAATGTTAGCTTAAAGCAAGTCCAACATCAAAATACAATTTTTTAATTGCAGTAGGTCAACCAAAAAAAAATCTTTAACATGATAATATTAGTATGTATAGAATAAATATTCTATAGAATATTTATTTGCTACGTACAAATTTGATCCCGGATCAATGAAAAGTGTTGTGATCAACATGTGAAATAATGTTAATTAGCATTGAACGCGAGGTCATCACGTTAAATTAAAAACAAAAATAATTCAAGTCTCATTTTATACTATAATTTATTCTTTCATCTTTTATCTTCTTTATTTATTCAAAAAACAAACAGTTAAATGACGATTTCCACTCGTTATTTCCATAGAAACAAAGAAATCCAGATATGTTTATGTTTTAGTGGTAATTACAATATTTATTTTGGTACGTGATTGTCATATTTTCCTTGTAGCGGTTGTAGGTTGTGACGCCGCGCGACGTGAAAGTGTAGCACGCGGCCACGGTGTGATCAGAGCGGTCCAAGCTATAAGTGGTAAGGATGTTTCATAAGATTCTGAGACAACGGTTTCGACGGTTTTGAGTTCAATTCTCATTTAAAGCGCATTTCCACTTAATTATTTTAATTTCTTCGCTCTAGTAACAAAATTAAGCGCGATGATGAGCGCTGCTTAACATGTAATGACATAAAAATTGAGTGGAAAGCTTTATTACTTAAAAAAGTACCTATACAATATTTTTGCACAAAATATTTTTGGTATAATTTTATTAAAGTTCACGTATTAACAGAACGTATTTTTCTTTAATATTAATGATGTAAGCATAAAAAAATTTACTGATTTGAATTTTAAAAATTTTACTGAGATTTGTTGTTTTCATTTTAATAGTATATGTTTTATATTATATCATTTGTAAGATAAAAAGGTAAAAAATTATGAATATTTTGGCTTTAGGGATTAATTATTACGTATAGTCATATTAGTTGATTAATAAATACTGGAATTAAAAAAACAACGAATTAGAAAAATTTGATGTGCATATATATTCTAAGCAAAATCTAGTATATAGTAGCAAATTCAAGTACTCTTTGGAACTCTAATTATCATCCTCAGTTCACCCACCCAAATTGCAGATTGCTAAATCAAAGATTCTTTTAACAACATTCGACTTTTAAAAAATATGATAATTATTAAGTTTATATTTTCCTACGCTGAATAAAAAAAAACATTAAATCTATACTAATATAATAAAGCGGAAGAGTTTGTTTGTTTATGTAAATGCTGATATCTACTAGTCTGATTTAGTTCCTTTTTGTTTTATATGATAACTACATTCCTCAGGAGTGTCATACGCTATTATATTACGGTTTAAGTCTTAGTTAGCCTTGAATAACGGAATTACAATAATAATGAATGCTATCGAAAACAAAATTGAAAATTGAAAATTGCATTGACAAAACAAAATTGAAAATTGCAAAGTGATATTTCACTTTTTTTATTTCATATGAGGAAATTTTATGAGGATAAACTTTATTTTTTATTGTATGTCATTTGGCCGTATACTTTTCGATTTAAAATTAAAATAATTTCACGCTCCATTTTCGACTGCAAGCCTAAGCTGGAGTCCCGCGGGGGGCACCCTTGCCGCGGATATCGTCCTCTCAAGCAGCCACGTAATGCTTGCGTTTACTCAGAATTATGAAAACAAGTTGTTCATGATTGAATATATCAAACTGTTGGCCAATGCACCAAAATAAAAGATTTTATTTAAATTTAAAATAAATTATAAGTGGTATGCAGGCAAAGTCGCGGTTGGGCCGCTGGTCTATTATAAAATCGCTTGCATTCTGCCGCTTACACCAAGCACCACTACGTACGCGCGAGTCTGATGAAACAGAACGCTGTGACGCGTCGTGATCGGTGAATCATTGAGTGATGTAACGAGTTCTACACCGCGCACCGGTCCACCACCGCCGCGCCCCGCACCCCGCACCCCGCACCCCGCGCCGTCCTTTCTAGCTAATTAGTTATTTTCAAAGATATTTACTTCGTTTATTATTTTTATTTAGTCTTTTTTTTTCAGTTTCACGATTTTATCACGAATAGGTCGATTGGATTGACAGAGAAAACATAGTGTCATCTCCGACATTTTCATTGAGTGTTTAGTGGCGGAACTTAACGCCTCGCTTTGGTTTGTCAGAGCGAGTAAAAGTAAATAAATAATATTATTCTGCAGAGTAAAGGGCGAACCCAATCGAACTATATTTTTTTCTGTTTGTTTGTGCCCACTGTAATGCCAACATTCTGTTATTTTTCGGCCACATACCTAATGCGTAAAAGCGACGATATTTAGGAAAAAGTAATTGTGGTTGGAAATACCGAATGCAAAACATTGTGAAGTCGTTCACCGTCGAGATGGATGGATGAAGTAAAGCATCGTAATCTTCTGAATTCTAAGGGACGGTGACAGAAACGGAAGGAGGCCAGGATCCACACCAGATGCAGCCTTTATGGTGACCACGATCCTCAGATATGAGGGACCAATTGCAGAGATACATGTATTTTGATTGAGATGAGATGTCGGATCGGAGAGATATGTTTTTTTTTTAAATTAGATTTTCTTACTTTTTACTAATAACAATGTAAAAGTTAGTGATGGATAAATGTGGTGCATTTATCAATCCTCACAAACTTTTACAAGCACACTTTTCCCTTTTCACGCAAAAATTACTAACGGATTAAGATGAAATCTTACAGTAAAATACTAAACTAAATATATTAAAGTTATACTTAAGCTTCAATATACAAATCTATACTATATAAAGATTTTGTATAATTTGGCTATAATGTAACAATAAATTTAAGTAGGCAAACCTGCGGAGGCGTCGCTAGTTAGTATATTTAGGTATAGGTTTAACATATTTTACCCTATATGCTGTTCCCCTAAAAGGAGCACTGACGCTTCCATATACGATATTGCTGTATACGATTTGTAAAAAAAATCACGCTTCACGCTGTATCCCGCACACAGCAGGGTAGGCACCAGTCGATTTTACATTCACACTTCGTGCCGCTGCGCCCCGACTGGCCTCAAAATATACGATTTGCACTATTTCAATTTTTATTTACATGTATACGCAAAAAGATTTTACAGTATCTATCTATATAAAGTCTATAGTTTATACATAATAATTGGACTACTGTAGCGGTTTTAAGAACAAGATAATATTTAAAATTTGGCAAACGCAGATTTTCCCACACGCTGACGTGTCGAGTTGGTCATAAGTTTAAGTGACGAAAGAGTTATACAATGACGTAGATATAGATGTGTCTCGCGCATCATTCATATGAGGTAGAAAAAAAAACGTGATTCACCTTTTCCTCCTATTTCACGGAAATGGTGTGTTGCGTGGAGCTCAACGCCGCACTTGTGATATGTTTAATAAGATCCATATAACTTTGTTATTTGAGCTTTCCTCATCATTTGCATGAGCATCTAGTAGTCAGATATTCCGTTTTCTACTTAAAAGGCAATGTATGTATGATGAGTGGTTGAGTCTTACATTATGCTTTGCCATAAGAAATCGGAAAGTAATTAAATAATCATATAAAAACATAAATAATATCAACGCTAAGCATTTATTATATGTCTGAATCGGCAAATCTAAGCAAGGAATGGGTCATATTTTGACCCGTGTCGTAATATTTCCTTCTATAAATAATAGATTGATTAATATGTATGTATCTGTATTTTAATAAATAAAGAAAAAAGTACATTCATATATAAATATTGCACCGTGTGGGAATCACGGGTGTAGGAAGCTAAACGCTGTTTGTTAAGAATGATACACACAGCCACAAACCTATCGAAGAGACAATTTTACTTTTAGGAGGTATCTTCAACTAAACTAAATATTCAGCTTACAAACAACTATTTCTTCTCTTTTAATACAGGATGCCTGAATATTGATCTCTACTAGATGGAATGCTTACATCTACGTCTATTCTAATCATCATTATATACTTTTATTATACAAAAGAATTTTATAAAAGATTTTTTAAATATAAATTGTCATAAAAAATATATTTAAAAATATAAAGTAATATTTTTAAATATATTAAGATGATTAGTTTTAATTTATTATTATTAAATAAAACACATTACGGACATTGGTCGTCCGTGCCTTTTTCTGCTCTTTTTTTTCTTTTGTTTTTCATGATTTTTGACTTACACTTTTTTGATATTATTTTAATATACTATTACAAAACTGCGTAGATATTCTATTCGAGGTCGTCGCGGCGCAGTGGTACAAGCACGCTACTGTAATGGCGACGGTTGTGCTCGATTCGAGAAATATTTAATATTTTCCGCCGTCCAACACTCAATGCCTCCAGAATTCGATGAATAGTGAGGAATGAAGAAAAGTGTCTTAATACTCTATTCTCCATTAAGATACTTCCGTGTATTAAGCCACAATTTTCCTTTCTCCTCTTTCCCGCGGGCACCCTCCCATGTACTTGTACACGACAGGATAGACAGAGAAAAAAAAAATATTTATATTAAAGCTCAAAACATGTAATGCAACAAAGTCAGTTGTTGACGAAATAAATTATTTTCGTTACGCTATTGTTTCTTTAACCTTCGTCCAAGGATAACCAGGTAATGTACTGATAATGTTACAGTATGGGAAGTAATTATTTAACAGATTTTTTAAAAATATTTACTTATGAATATGTTGTTTTTTTTTAATATCCGCATAGAGCAGAGAAGGTAGAGGAACCTAGCTAGGAGTTAAGACACTCCATTTCTTACGCACCATTCAAATTTCGAATTGAGTGTTCAGTGGTGGAAGTTAACGTCGCGTTTAATCTTGTTACGTTATTTTAGATATATTATTATTATTTATCATTTATATATACTAAACGTAGCCCATCTACTTTGTAAAATAAAAAAAAATGTTCATAAAAAAGATAACATTTTAATGTTGTATAGTGGCGTCATCTGGTTAATGTGATGTAAGCCACAACACAAAGTACATAAAACTGTTTTTTTAACGTCATCGCCATCTAGTGATAAAATTAAGCACTACGTAATATAAAACCCTACTAAAAAGTACAATTATTTTTTATAAGATGACGCTGTTTATAAATAAAGACATTGGTAGAAAGATACATAAAATAATAGTTTTACGAAAATTGACTTGAAATAGCTTAGCTATAACAGTGACGTAAATGACAAAACTATACATGTGTAATTTTTATGTAGAGGAGTGCCGCGCAAAGTGAAGCCTTAAAATCTTTAAACAAGGATATTTCCAAAATAAAACGAAATTGAATAATGTTGTCAGTAAAATATTTTTTTGTATTTTATCTGTTGCCGGCATTCTGTATAATTTGGTAGTCTATACAATATCTCGCTCATATGTAGAATGTCTAAATCGTGTAGGTAATGTATGAAATATTATTTACACACAATAACTTCTCTCGATGTTGTTCACCATATTAGAATATAGAGCATATGAAATCTATTTATTTTGCAAATTGCCTGTGGAAAAGCAGTTACTTTATATTAGAAATTACTAGAAATTTTATTATATAGACAACGTACGAGTATGTAATGCAAAAGTCAATAACATTATTTAAAATAAAAAGTTATAAGCTTCATTTTGTGAACGTCAATTAATTTACAAAAGTTACAGTCTCAAAACTGAGAAGAACCGGCGCAAGAAATTCAGAGGGACTTTCTTTTTAAAAAACAATTATTTTCAGATTTACACTTTTTTAATGGACACAATATTTACACAATTTCATACATTATCTAGGCATTGTATAGTTTATGGTATCTTTGTTACGTTTCTTTTTGTTTTCTTTCTTTTTTTTACAGAAGGGTAGCTAGAGAGAACCTAGACATAAGACACTCCATTCCCCATTTTCCGGCAACTTGCCTTGATAGCAGAACGTAGAAATAAAAATACCAATAAATAATAATACATTCCACCGAGTGGGAATCAAACCCAAAACCGTCGTGTTTACCTGCCTTCTTTTTGAAAGCTTAGCAATATTCGGTGGTACCTGCATAATATATTCTAACATAGTTTACCGCTGTGGCGTCACTCACGTGGACTACATTATGATTCACGATTTTTTCGTGGTATTTTTCTGTTCTGGAGGAATCCAAAGACTCGTTCTCCCTTTTATGGACCGGATTTAGCGGACCCGTAAGGAATGACGATTGACGGATTGTTGGTATATTACGGTTTAGAGTAGAATTGAATTTAAAAAAAAATAGCTTCATGTTATACTCTTTATATAGTAGAGCAGACAGAGGTACCTCAGTGTCAAGATGAACGTGGGGAACGTTCTGCCCAATTTACCAGATACAGCGCGTTGAGCGGAATTAAACGCTGCGCTTTGCTTGTTATCAGTTGTGAGAAAAATAAAATAATTTATTCCCCCAAGTGAGATCAAACCTGCAATCATTGCGTTCACAAAAAAAATATGTAATAATTTATTTTATCTTAGCTAATGGACTTGTGTGTAAGTATATATAGATGCATACCTAGTACATACCACGTAGCGAGGCCAGTCGTGGCGCAGGGGCACAAAGTGTGACTGTGAAATCTTATTATTGGTTATGGGTTCGACTCCCACTCGACGAGATAAAATATTTACTTACATTTATATTTTAATTTATTCGCTCTGGTGTCGAGGCAAAGTGCGGCGTTGAGTTTCGCCACTCAACACGCAATGCCTCGAGAACTCGGTGGAAAGTGGGGAACAGTGTATCTTAAGTCTTAACACTAGGTTCCCTACTAGGTAGCGTGAAGCTGATTTAATTTTGATTTAATTTTAGTACATACTCAAGGTTCCTAATTGCTACATCAAATAGACACTGACTCTATAAATGTCCGTGTAAGTTTGAAATTGAATTTCAATAAAATACAACATATAAGTTTTACAAAATATTACTCTCAAATACGAATTTCTTGTTTCTTTAGATATTAAAAAAATAGTAAACACACGAAATAATTATAAAAAAAAAAAAGATACATAGAGGGAGCCTAGTATTAAGACACTCCATTCCCCACTTTCCACCGCATTCTAGAGGCATTGCGTGTTGAATGTAAATATGAATTTAAATAAATATTTTATTCCCTCGAGTGGAGATCGACCCATTACCAGTTTTACAGCCAGCGTTTACAGTCACACTTTATGCCCCTGAGCCACGAGTGGCCTCAATTACCCATACATTTGGAAAAAAAATCGAGTGATTTTATTATTGCACATAGCAGTGTAAAATCATAAAGTTTTAAGTGAAATGAGCAGAAGGTGAACCCTTTTAGTACAGTCAATCTGGGTAACAAATATGAGCGATAGCAAGAGTGTTTTTGTTTTATAAGTGCTTCCATATTACTTTTCACCCATAGACATTCATATATATCTTTTAAAATACATGATTATAGAAGAAAATCTGAATTTAATAGTTAAATGGGTAACTTTGACTCATAAAAACCATTCATAAAAAGGTGGTCATAATTATTCTTCTTATTAATCTAGTTAACATTGGTTCATATTTTTATTAAATAATGGATGTAACTGATGTAATAAAACGATCATCCCAGTTTTGTCTTATGTTACAAAAAATTGGGAATCAATCTAGAGCGTTTGGTATTTGTATATATCTATATTTTTTCAATTTGAGACGCCAATTCATTTAGCACGTTTGATGTTAAAGGTGCTAAAGCAGGGGTTCCCAATCTTTTTTCGATCAAGGACCACTTTTATATCATTCTTGGTAGCAGGGACCACTATGTATGTAGGTATAATAAAAATTTACTGTGATCATCAAACAGAAACTTCCCTCACCATCCCGTCATAAAATTAAAATCGTTCGCGGACCATATTTAGGCTTCTGCGGACCACTGATGGTCCGCGGACCACCGGTTGGGAACCAGTGTGCTAAGGTAACATAAACTTCATCTATATTTGTGATTTTCTTGTGTTGAGTGTTAAATTTCTTTTCGATATTTTTTTATTAAAAGAAATATATTAAATAATAAATAGTCAATAGTTTATAAAGGAAAAAATATAAAAACTAGTTCGAGGTTCCACTGCCAATGTTACCCGAAGAATCAAAGTTACCCAGATAGACCTTTTTTATCAATATAAATAATTAAGATTTTAAGTTTATAATATAAGTACTATTAATACATAGGAATCAGCTATTAGTTTAGGTTGTCGTCATGGCGCAGCTGCAGAGCGTCAGAATGTAAACGGTATGGTTGTAGGGTTCGATTCCCACTCAGGGGATTGAATTATTTTAATTTCCTCATTCTGATAACAAAACAATCAGCGGGCGTTTTTTGTTTCGCTATTTAGCACGCAATACTTGCGAAAACGCAATGCGATAACTGGGCAGAAATTAACAAACAAAGTATCTCAACACTATTTTTTCTCTGCCCACCACGCTAAATGCAATATGCAGCACGCAGCGTATATGCAGGATACAGCATGAAACTAAAATAAAAATTGAAGTGCAAGTCATTATTATAAAAAGAACCACAATAAAATGAAAGAATAAAATATATCTACAGTAATTATTACACATACATATATTTAATAACAATAAGCAGGCAGCAGCCAGATATATAAAAAAAAACATTTTATTAATGCACTCAAAAGAAGAATTGCTTACGAAAGTGAATTTGAAAGTCGAAATGGTTCTTCACTTTGTGTGTTACCGTACATCAATTTTGACCTCTTTTGGAATCCTAAGCAAAATACGAGTACGATATCAAGACATTATCGACGGTAGTCAAATAAACTTAAGTACCAATAACTGACAATTAAATGTTATCTTTACTATTTGACAAACAAACTTTATATTTAGAAATAGTGTTAATAGCCCATTTGTATATTGTGAATATTGATTTATATTTATAATTGAAACTAGTATTTTAACTGGATCTCTTTTTAATATACATTCTTTTAAAGTGTAGCTATCTTTTATAGTATACAATCGCCTTCGTGTGTTCTCCATATAACGTGACATTGGCGAAGTGATTAGTGTATAAATGGCACGTTCAGAACTCCAAAGAACAGAACAGAAGAAACAGTGCTTAAAATAAAAACAAATAATAAATCTTTTAAAGTGATTTTTCATAAATTATGAATGGTTCTATAGTTTTTAATATACAGAATTTTCGAACAAAACAATTTAGTTATCCGGAAACCCATCACCCATAACCTTCATCTATTATAGTATTGTAGCACGATCAAGGTTCATAACTACAGAAAAAGATCAAGCGAGTGATGTTGAAACTTCTATTTTGACACCAAATGTTTATTTGACGATATCTAATATTTAGAATATTAATAAAAAGGTACGTTTCTTTTAGCTCCATGCTGTTTCCATTACATAGCGGGGTAGGCAGAGTGAGTCTGGGTCTGGTAGTCTAGTGTTAAGACACTCCGATTTCATTAAGACATCTGAGTTTCCCACTTTCCGCCGAATTCTGGATGAATTCTGTGTTGAGTGGCGGAACTCAACGCCGCGCTTCACTTCGTCACCAGAACGAGGAAATTAAACTATGAAATATATTATTTTCTAGAGTGGGAATCGGACTCACAGCCTTTGCGTGTTTACAGTCGCACGCTTGTACCCCTGCGCTATGACTGTCCTCTAAACAAAAAAGTATAGAATATTCTACTATGCTTATATATTATTGTAAAAGCTATTTTAGCGCTTTTAGCGTTTATGAGGGTTCAAATCCAAGTCGGACTTAAAGAGCAGTACTGGTAAAATATAGTGCTGAGTTGTATATATTTAACTCAATATGCCTATACAACATCAAGCGTTGACATTACCATGATTTTTATTTTTTTAATACATTGGACTTATTTTAAGACACTATAGTTTGTTTTTTTTTTATTTAAATTGAATTATTTTGTTGAAAAGAAATAAATCAATTATTTCTTTTCTTGTATCTTTTTTCTCAAATAAAAATAAGATAATAATTCTGCACTCCAAAACTAGGAGTTTACTGCTATATTAAGCGTTTAAATGTAAATTGTGGTTATGGGTTTAATAATCAAAATGAATATTAATGTTTTGTCACCACTAATATAACAAAATATTTTTTTACACTGAACATAACCCAAAAAAGCCTACCTATTTTTTTTCTTCCAATGAACCTAACCGTTTTCCTATTTCCACGTAACGATTAATATTAACAATAAATTAGTTAATCAGCACGTAACAATTAATATTTAATTAAGACGAAATCACATTATTAGCTTCACGCTGTATCCCGCATATAGTAGAGGGAAAACAGTGTTAGGTAAACTTTTACCAATGTTTACCTTGCGCCGTCCATTTTTTCTGACATAAGTAGCGTAACTCAATGCTGCGCATTTCTTGTTACCAGAGCAATAATTAATTCCTCCGAGTAGTAATCGAACCCACAGCCGCATTTACAATCAGACGCTACCCCTACCGCAATAGCCTAATATTGATTTTATCAATTTAATGGTACTTAAACTTTGATTAATATCCCTGCGTGCGGTTGTCAGAATCAATAACTGTAGTATTGTATCGAAAATATTGCTACACCATTTGATTAGGCGTTCAAATGGTTATAAAACATATTAATCTGTAATTATTTTCTTATCTGTTTTCTTAACATCGTTGTTGTATACGTTAAACGAAATGATAAAGAAAGACCATCTTGACTTTGTTGACTGTGTGTTCTTTATCTTACGTAATATTTTCACTTTCCTTTGATTTTTTAGTGCCGAGTGCAATTTATATTCATATTTTTAATGAAAGTATTATGAAATTATAATAAAAATATATATTTTATTATATTATTATATGATGAAAAAAAAATAAAATATGTTAAATTTAGATTATAAAATTTGTTATAATATAAAGCAAAATATTTTTTAAATATATAACGTTAATCTATTGAATATATCTCTATACCAAAAAAAAGTAATAGTAATGTAATTAAGGCAACTGAACAAACGAATATTCAATTTTATCATGATTTACTATCATTTTCAGGTGTACTACTATTCATACAAGATAACAAAAGTTAAATATTCCTTGAAACACTACCAATAATAGACTATAAGGTGGTGTAACAATAGGTAATAAGCTAACAGTCTGCCCCCCACACTGTCTTGCACTCCGCCGCCGCTCGCCTGACGACCGTGCGCAAACGTCTCGTGGACGGTTTAAAGAGAGCAACAACCGCTACTCTGCTTCAGTGCGTATTGCGACACTATTGTAATAACTCATAAACTTATTTGGAGGCAGCGATGGCCTACATGAATGGAGAGAGCAACCAAATCAAGGCGTCTGCCTTGGACCTCATCGGGAACACCCCTATCGTGGCCCTGGACAGACTCTGGCCGGGACCGGGACGCATTTTGGCAAAATGTGAGTTTATGAACCCGGGGGCTTCAATCAAATGTCGATCTTCCCTTCATATGATTAAAAAAGCTCGTGAAAGTGAAGAACTGAAACCTGGAGCCCCTGTTTTGGAGGTCACCTCCGGTAACCAGGGATGCGGCCTGGCCGTCGTCTGTGCAGTGCTCGGGCATCCCTTAACAGTTACTATGTCTAAGGGTAACAGCGCCCAGAGAGCCATACACATGGAAGCCCTCGGTGCGAAGTGTATTAGAGTTCCGCAAGTCGAGGGCACGTACGGCAACGTGACCTTGGCAGACGTTAAGTCCGCCGAGAAGGAGGGTTTGAGACTAGTAGAAGAAACTGGTGCCTATTATGTGAACCAATTTAACAATCAGATGAATGCTGATGCGCATTATTACAGTACGGGCCCCGAAATTTGGAAGCAGACGGGCGAGCACGTCGACGCGTTCGTCGCCACGGTAGGGACAGCCGGCACTTTTGCTGGTACATCGAGATATTTGAAAGAGAAAGATCCGAACATCAAGTGTTTTGTAGTCGAACCGTCTGGATCTGAGCCTATCAAAGGTAACCCCATTACCAAGCCACTGCATTTACTGCAAGGCTCAGGATACGGTTGTGTACCGAATCTCTTCTCTTACGACACGATGGACGGCACCCTCAATGTTACTGATGAGGAATCCTTGCATTATAAGAAACTGATCGGCGAAAAAGAAGGCCTGTACGTAGGCTATACGAGCGGAGCTAACGTGGCCGCCGCGGCTAAGCTACTTGAGTCTGGTAAAATTCCTAAAGACGCCTGGGTCGTGACCTTGTTGAATGACAGCGGCTTGAAATATACTCCGGTGCCTCAGGAAATGGCGTAAATATTATATAATAATTATTTAGTTTAATTTAATGTAATTGATAATAAATAATCAATTATGCAATACTTTTTTCCTATAAATATAAGTGAATTGTTATTTTCCATAAATATTTCTAAGACTGTATATACATATAATGTGAATGTGAACGTAATATTATAATATATAATTTTATTTTTATATCTGCTTTTTATTTTTGGCCGACTTCATTAAAAAAAAAAGGTTTTTCTTATAAATTATTTCTAATGAAATTCACTTTTCACAACTCTTACTATTACTAAGTAGGTATCTAAATAATGGCATGTAGTTATTATAATAATAAAAATTTTATTCTATAAATTTAATTTTATTATTTTAATTTTAAAAGTTTTCTAGTTTAAGTCTATTATCGCAACGGATAAAATTATTAAACTCATTCATAATAATTATTATTCATCAGTGTTTATCAAAGGAGTTCTTTGATTTATGAATAAATTTACAGAAAGATAAAATAAAGTAAGAAATTATTATTTTTTTTAATTATTCTAAATGTTATTTATAGATTATAGAATTAAGCATATAACCTTAGCGTATTTAAATATAATTTTGTTTAATGTGTACCTACATACAACCGCTAGGATACTCGAGTCGCCAGAAAAGTCAACTAAAATATAACTAGCGAAGTGCCAATCAGATATATTGTTAGAAAGGGTTCTGCAATCAATTTGTAAATATTATTTTGTTTGTATTAATAGATACAATTTTATTAGGATATTTTTGTTATAAGTATCGTGCTCTATATTGATACAAGACTTACATTGTTACATCAGACTTACAGACCAACAGAATATATATATATATATATATATTTTATCTTTAATAAAGATTAATCGAGGTCGTTGTGGCGCAGCTACAGCATCTGAATGCTATTGCGACGGTTGTGCGTTCGATTCCTACTTTTACTTACTCTGGTAACATGATTTGAGCTTTGTGTGGGGAAAGGAGTGTCTTATCTATCCCTCTGTCTCCTTTACTGGATACGGGATACAGTGTGGAACTTAAAAAAGGTAGTGGCTAAATTAATCAAAATATACTAACTTTTTAAAATATATGTCAATCAATATCTTTTGTCATTTTTCTTATATGTCAAAATTTCATAAATTGCAAAAATTTGACGACGGCTTACAAAGCAATATGTCATAGAAACCTAATGAAACATGATCTTGAAACCTTTGCACCTTTCGAATAGGAGTATTTATTACGGACCGGTTCTGTAAGAGGCAATGTACGCGCAACGGAATAGTAGGGCATATTTGAGAAAGCTGGTTCAAATAATTCTTGAAAAGTATCCGATTTTAATTAAAAATATACTTTAAAATTTTTTTTTGTAGTTATATGGATCAGTGTAGTAGCCATTTATCGGATCAAAATCGAATTGTATTTAAATTTATAATTGACTAGAGGGCGCGCGAAACTTTCAACCCCGTATTTGAACCCTTAGGGGGTGAATTCTTAAAACCATGAAACACGTGTTCAATGAAATATTTTTAAGAGTCTGAATTTCAAATTTCATAAAAATCGGTGCAGAATAATTTTTTTTTCCATACAAACTTTCAACCCCTATTTCAACCCTTTAGAGTTAAAATTTTAGAAATTCCCTTCTTAGTGGATGTCCAGAATATGAAAATAAACATCTGCCTAAGTTTCACGTTTCTACCATCAGCGGTTACGGCTCTGCGTGCGTCTTACCTCAGTCAGTCAGCACAAGTCCTTTTATATATATAGATTATAGAAAAAAAATATTGTATTTAAATTTTAACGTGGACGTAAACAAACAACCTGCGGTGTTGATTCCCGCAATTTAACACGATGTCTCAACGAGCAGTGGCCAGAGATGGAAGAATGAAGTGTCTTTCGTGTGACATTTGGTAGATTTGTATTTTCCAACTTCACGCTGTATCCCGCATATAGCAGAGCAGACAGAGGGAGCCTGGTGTTAAGACACTCTGCTCTCCACTTTCCGCCGAATTCTGCAGGCATTGCGTGCTGGGTGGCTGAACTCAAAGCCGCCTTTGCCTCCACACCAGAGACAATAAAATGAAAATATTAAGTATTTCATTTCCTCAAGTGGGAATCGAACTCACAACCTGTCGCGTTTAAACGCTAGTGCCCTTGCGCAACGACTGGCCTCGAGAGATGTGTAAATTATACAAAAGCACGTGATGGTAACTGAACCCGTAAGAAATTGAGATTTTGGATGTCGTCCAAAAGCTATCCCAATTAAACTATAGATAAAGAACCTAATGTGTGGAAATTTTATATACGATCGTTATAAATGTTCTTGTTGGAACATCTGTTGAAAGATGTTTTTAAATTAACATTTTTTAATGTGGTTGTATTAAAAAATCAATTTAATATTAATATTCGGTTACATTTATTTACATACTCTGATTTCGCAATCCTTGTTAAATGCCTATTTGAGTGGAGAGAGTCGAGAGTGCTTTTATGTTCAATGAAAAAAACGATATAGTCATATACATTAAAAAACCAGTGTTACTGAAATTGTATAATTATTAACAGTCAGTCATAATTTTAGTTATTAAGAAATCAAACTTAATACAACTGCAGAAGTAAAGACAGATGAAAAAATTTCAATTATAAGTAAGTAAAATAAGTAATAGTAAAACAATATCAATAACATTTGTTTTGTTTTAGTTTCTAATCTTACTATAAGGAAGATTTTTTGTTGCCCAAAGTAAAGATAATAATAAATAATTAATTTAATAAAATAACACTTTTAGCTGCAGTACAAGGCTGGAAAGTTATTAAAATAAAAAAAAAACTGTTTAGAAACTTATATTTTACGCAACTTTTAAGATCTTAAACACAATTTGAAAAAAAAAAAACGGAGAAAATCAACCCACACGCGTCCTAGTTATATCCTGTACTTACGATATTGACCTTTGTATAGTAATATGACGGTCATCTATTCATGACAGGTTTATAGAGGATGTGTCCTATCGTGTGACCGGGGCGCGGTATCGTTATGTCAGAGAGTTTTGTTTGAAAATTAACTGCAATATAAATCGACTTATTCAATGTGCACTGAATGAAAAGTGAGTGGTAAGAGAGGCAGGCATAAGGAGACTTAAGTTAACCTTCAAAAATAGTATCGAGGATACTGGAAGGTCACATAAAAAACACGAGGACCCCCGTAGGCCAAGTACAAAGAGGTTGATGACAGAGGACGATATGAAAGAGGTGTGCATGTAGAGCTCCTAGCGTTTGACGTTGCTCCTTGACACCGTTCTCTCTGACTACTCTGAAAGATATTATTGTATATACATATGTATATCTTCATTACGCAATTTACATATTATGTAAATAAATAAATAAATATTATCTTAATAGCGGTTTCAAAGGCGTTTTTCCAATTTGGTTTGGTAAGGCCGAGGTTCACCTGCGGCTATAGCGCCTCTCATGGTGATAATGGTATTGGCAGGCTATTAATATTTTGTATAAATATTAGATATGAATATTGACGGGACATAATACTAGCTTTTCTCTAATCAACCTGCTGTATGCGAGAAACAGTGTGAAACTAAAAAAAAATATTTAAACAACCTTGAAATAATTCTGGTAATACACCATGCTCAAAACGAGATTGACAAGCAAAAATAAAAACAGAAAAGAAATACTTTTAGTTCCTAAGACTGTTAAGGCACTCCGATAAAGATTTTACTATATTAAAATAGAAATTTCTTCTCTCCTATTTTATTTTCATCCCTACGTTAAAGCGTAGCGTAGCGTTGTTAAAGCAATAGCCGAAACCAACGTCACAAATACAAAAATAAATGTTGAAATAACTTCTAGATATTGCGCGTTCAGTTGCGGAACTACACGCCGCGCTAAGTATTGGCACCAGAGGACAGAACGACGAGGAAATGAAAATTATTTATTCCCCAACTCGATAAGGGAATCGAACTCATAGCCGTCCGTCATACGCTGTACCAGCCGCGACGCACCGCGACGGCCTTGAACAGCGATAATAATTAATTCCATACATCAAATTCTTCTCTATCCATTGCGCACTATGTGCGGAATATTACGCTAGACTGAGGAAACACCTGCAATATATATAACTAAATATATATATATAAATATAAACGTGTCCTCGAATGTGATTCACGATCATTTAAAATCAAAGACGTCGGACCGGCGCTATGTGGCGTCTAAGACTTATATAATTTGAATTTATTGTTTCAATTATCTACAGGAAATTGACTGAACCATCGTGTTACTAGGCATAACACAATTAGGATATAGAAATATGTGATAATATTCTTTTATTCTGTATATATATTTAAAAAAAATATAAAATAAATTATTAAAATAATGTAATTTATGAATATTTTAAATTAAATCAGCTTCACGCTGTATCCCGCACACAGCAGGGTAGGCAGAGGGAACCTAGTGCTAAGACACTCCGTTCCCACTTTCTGCCGAATTCTGGAGGCATTGCGTGTTGAGTGGCAGAACTCAACGCCGCGCTTTACCTCGACACCAGAGCAAAGAAATGAAAATATAAATTTAAGTAAATATTTCATCTCCTCGAGTGGGGATCGAACCCACAACCACTCGGTGTTACAGTCACACTTTGTGCCGCTGCGCCATGACTGGCCTCAACATAACATTTTAAATTATACTTTTTTCGCCTTTACGCTGAATCCCGCATATAGCAGGATCCTAGCGTTAAGACACTTCGTTCATCACCTTCATGTCTCGTTACCAGATCGATACAAGTAAACTAATCTTGCTGAGCTCTGAGCGGGAATCGAACCCACAACCATCGCATTTACACTCAGACCCTCTACCACAGCATTACGGCGGCTCCACATTTTCGATATGGTGAATGCATATTTAATTGCTTAGTCACTGGCATGTTTTATCGTTGAAAAAAAAATCGATCGTTGGCTTTGTGATTCATATAAAACTTTCGTATGCAAGTTGTAAGGTATAGCTAAATACTTTTCACATGAAGGTTGTGAGTTCAAATCACAAATCATAAAAATTTATATGACGTTAACTAATGTCATTTAATTTTTTATTAAACTTAACTAAGTTCAATTTAGTTTAGTCCATTTAATGGAAATGATAACGAAGTTACGTATTCCTAGGTTCTTTCTGCCTTCATTATATGTATGTATGTATATCTATATTTTGTGATTTACGGGAAAATATAAAAAACGAGGAAGTTTGTATGTGAGAAATATTCTCACATTGACGTTTTTATTTCTAAAAAGGTAAGTAAAAATAACATAAAATTAAAAATAATTGCTTTTTAGGGTTCCGTACTATTTAAGGAAAACAGAAAAACTTATTAGATTTTTAAAGTGTTATTCCACACTTAGGGAAGAAACAACATAAATAAGTTGTAATAATGGTATTAAAATTTCGATATAGCTTGATGAAAACGTATGGCTTAAAGGTCAGAGCGCCTGGTCGGTATCCAGGAGGCGCGGGTTCGAGTCCCACTACGTAAAATTTTTTAATAATTTAGTTTTAAATAAGTATTTTTCTTTTCTAAGTGTGGAATAACACTTTAAAAATGTTAAAAATATTCAATAAATAGCACTCAGAATCTCTTGCCAGACGATAATTCTTGGTAATTATTTTGGGCAGCGAAAATTTGTAAAAAACTCCCTACAGAGATGCTATCAACATAAATAAGTTGTAACAAACGTATAAAAATTTCGACGTAGCTTGATGAGAACATATGGCTTAGTGGTCAGACCTGATCGGTTTCCAGGAGGCGTGGGTTCGAGTCCTGCTATGTTCAAATTTTATATACGTTTTCTAAATAAGATCACTTTATTGTAGATCTGCCTGGCTGTCAAGAACTTTTATCTCAGGAATATTTGGGTATATCAAGTTGAAATTCAAACCATATACCTAGATCTGCGCCCCATGATTTCTTAAAAAAAGAAAAACTATTTCTACATTTACTTAAAAAAAAAAACACACGACCGTATATATCACAATTAATCCCTTTTTCGATTATAAAGGGAATCAAAATTAATAGGGTACTTCCGGTTCAATTAGAATGCGTGCTGAGTGACGACACTCAAAGCTGCGCTTTGCCTGGACACCAGAGCAAAGAAATGGAAATATACATTTAAATAAATATTTAATTTCAGAACTCACAACCAGTCACGTTTTCAGTCACACTTTTTGTCCCTGCATCACGACTGAACTCAATTATTTTTTTCTGACGCACTAATTGTAAGGAACCCTCGATGGTCGAGCCCAACTCGCGCTTGCCCGGTTTTTTTATGGCAAACAGAAGGCGTGCCAGCGTACGGGGTACAAAGATTCGAACGGCTCTATGTTATATGCCTTTAAAATTATTTAAGCTGATACTGTACACCAGCCCAAGAGTCAGAACTCCATGTGAGAGACCAAACCTGTGACTAATCAATTTTTGGCATGGAGTATTGTCTCGCTTTAGCAATGACCCTCAGTTTCTTTGAAGCCAACTTGGCCTTACTTTTCAGATAATCGCGATACTGGCAGTCACTGGAAACTTTCAGGCCCAATCTTTCTAGGATACAAAGAAATGTGTAAGTGTTTTTTTAAACATTTTTCAAGTGTTATTCTACACTTAGGAAAGGAAAATACTTATTTAGAAAACGTATAAAAATTTGAACGCAGCGGGACTCGAACCCGCGCCTTCTGGAAACCGACCTGGTCGGTGGAGAGACCAAACCTGTGACTAATCGATTTTTGGCATGGAGTATTGTCTCGCTTTAGCAATGACCCTCAGTTTCTTTGAAGCCAACTTGGCCTTGCTTTTCAGATAATCGCGATACTGGCAGTCACTGGAAACTTTCAGGCCTAATCTTTCTAGGATACAAAGAAATGTGTAAGTGTTTTTTTAAACATTTTTAAAGTATTATTCTACACTTAGGAAAGAAAAATACTTATTTAGAAAACGTATAAAAATTTGAACGCAGCGGGACTCGAACCCGCGCCTCCTGGAAACCGACCTGGTCGTTTCCAGGAGGCGCGGGTTCGAGTCCCGCTGCGTTCAAAATTTTTTATACGTTTTCTAAATAAGTAAATGTGTAAGTGATTTTTATAATTTATATACCAGTATATAACGAATTTCTCTATTCCGTTCTTTTTCCTGACATTTCATACTCCTACGTGCGACTCAAATTATAATTTGTAATTATTACAAGTAATTCTATTACTTAACCCACTCTCGGGCGGCCTTGTTCTTGTTACGTAGAACGGATACAACTGACCTAGCGCGCTGTACAGCTCTTTGGAACAACAAAAATTCTTTGCATAGAAATTAAATAGTCAATGAAGCTAATGTTTAATATTTATAGTATTTCAACCAAGCTAATATTTAATATTCATTTATTTATTTAAATGTATATTTCATTTGTTCGCTTCAGTGTTGCGGCGTATACGCATCTCCAGAAATCTCCGGAAAATGAGTAAAGGGTCCTAACACTAGGTTCCCTCTGCGTACCCTGCTGTGTGCGGGATACAGCGATGAAGCTGATATTATTTCAATATTTTAATGTATAGGTATATGTTTATACTAGCGGCACCTCTGCGGCTACGCCCGCTTGAAATATACGAATGTTTGTTTAAGTGTATTTAAGAAAAAACCAGCCAAGCGCGAGTCGGACTCGCCCGGGTCGAGGCATCATTTGTTACAATTTTGGGATTGTGATTGGAAATACAGGACCGACAACCAAGGAAAAATGGATTCATCATTTTAATTTGGTTATGCATTAAATAAATCTAAATTTAAGTGTTTTGGGAATTAATTTGATTATCGTATTTAATAGTTTTTTTTAGTTATTTCACATCTGCTTAGGTAAGCCTTAGCTGTGCGCAAACTGTACCTACTACATAAATAATGTGGCTGCTTAAGAGGATGTTAATTAACATGTGAGAATCCTAAATATCAGTCTATTTTATAATCATACAACCTCGACAGAATCCACAATTGTTCTGTTTAAAGTCACACGTTTGTGTTACTGCGCCACGACGGCGTTATTGAGAAATTTAAGTCTTTTGGGAATTTATTTGATTTTGCGCCTAAAATTTGTTGTATTTAAAGAAAAATGTTTATATATACGGTATTTCCGCATAAACTCCGAATCTGATCCTAAATCTTGAAATCTCGGTGTTTTATATCATCATACAAATTGAAAGGTAAAGATTTAGCCAATTCAGTTAAACAGTTGTATAAAATAACTGTTATAACAAATTTGTCGAACTACGTACTTTAAATTGATATAACTTTTTTATTTATTTATTTACCGATTGTTATAAAATAAACTGTATATGTTAACGGAAGCTTGTCAGAAGTCAATAGTGATGATTTATTATTTTAAAAGAAAAGAATAAATTTTGATAACCTACTTTATTGAGAGATTTTTACCATAGCAACGAGAATACAGTAGTGATGTATTAAAGTGTGTGGGTTAAATTTTAGTATTACAACAAGTGAAAACCGCGTTTAAACTGGTTACGCCGATTCGCGATAACAAACACACAGTCAAACAGACAAACAGACAAAAAAAATTGTTTTGTGTTCTAATAAAAAAATTGTTTTGTGTTCTAATGCATTAACAAAGGTCCCCAAAAGTTAAGTTAAGTTACGCTTGTCAACTTGTATAAGTTGTTCTTCCCATTGACTTACAATCCTGAAATTGGTACGGAACTCTCGGTGAGCAAATCCAATTAGCACTTGACCGGTTTTATGATACAGGTATACAGTTACGACTGTTATTATATATTATTAGACATAAATGTGTAAATCTACAGTTAAGTAATATTATGTTATTTTCATTTTATTATCCATAAACCTGATTAAACTTAAGTTGATTTTAAATTAAATGTTCACGAAAATTACAATTGACCATCGCAAAGTTAAAGGTTTAATTCCAACTTGTTTTTTTTTCGTTTCATCTTGTACCCCGCATATAGCAGGGGTGCAGGCAGAGGGAACCCGGGACCCTAAAACATTTTCGAGCCATTATGATTGGTGCAAATCAACGTTATTATATTTAACAGTTACATGTTAATATTTCATTTCCTCGAGACTCGAACTCACAGCCGTCGTTACCAGAAGCCCTTGTGTCCCTGTGCCACTAGGTCCTAATCATTAATTGTTTAAGACATTTTACACATGTACTTATAGTCGCCTGTAACTTACGGGGACTATAAGACGTAAACTGGATTATCTTGTATTTTTCCGTTCCTGTATGATTTTTTAGAACTTCTCTCTTAATGCTTCCCTTCCCTTAATCCGTAATTTTTTTACTCTGTCAAATTTAAATTTTGCACAGTTGGTACTCGGTTTCACTTGGTAGCAAAGAGTTTTATAATTTACATAAATATGTATCATATTATGTATATATTATGTAGATTAGAATTTTTCTAAGTTAACGCGTGTATGGATTGCTTTGATTGTATGTATGTTCAAACACGCAATCCTCAAGAACTACAAATTGTAAATAATATATTCACGTGTTTAGAGATAACACTCAGTTAAACGATAATTATAAAAATATAGGATATATTTTCAGAATTATTTTTTTTGGTTAGCTTTTTTTTGCTTGTTGAGTGGTTAATTACATTTATTTAATATTTTAATTAATTATAATATTTATTAATTTTTTGAATCATTGATAAGTCGGCTTTTTATAAAACTTTTAATTTCTCTATTTGTGTGTGACTTTGATCATTAGAAATGAAAAGTATATACTTAAATATTTTCAAATATTTGTTGATTTGAATTTTATTTATTTTTTAACTTATTTAACGACATAATAAATATACTCTGTTCGGTCAAATCAGTCAAGTGGTCCTTCGAAGATCCGTCTCGTATGTCAAGTAAAAACTTGAAAAAACTAAAAGTCACGCTCATTGAATTATTTTATTTGTACTTACTTAGATTTAGCGTCATGCTTAATCTACTTATTATTAGATAAATTTAAAGCAGTAAAGTTTTTTCCGTATTTGGTAATGAAAGTAAATGGTATTTATTCATTGTCACTCGAGGCCAGTCGTCGGGGGTAACAGGCGTGTGACAACAAGTTTTGGGTTCAATTCCCACTCGAGGAAATATTTAATATTGCGCTCTGGTCAAGAGGCTTTCCGCCACTCAACGAAACAGAACGAAAGTGTCTTAACACTAGATTCTCAGGTTTTCTCTACTTATCCTGAAACGGGCGGGATAATAGAAATAATACAAAACAATATAAATAGAAGATATAACGTAGTTAATATACAAGATATTATAAGAAATAAATATTTTTATCTTTACATTTATAAGTTTAAAACTTGTGCTTAATTTGGTAATTGTTTAAATATGATTTTAGGGGGTAAGGAGGTAAATCGCGGAGCGGAGAGATATAACACATAAAATCTCGCTTTTTTTTCCATTCCCCTAAAAATATTGAGAAATTCTTAAGTCGGTTCGATCTCCACTCAGAGAAATGAATTACTTTCATTTCCTTGCTCTAGTAAGAATTGATAACAAGACAAAGCATGGCGTAAGGTTCCACCATTCCATACACCAATTCTCGAAAATTGGGCGGACTACATAACAGATCAGATTTTAACACAATGTTTCTTCCGCCTACTTGCTACCTGAGAAGCTATTTTTAATGGATTGTATTCTCTTTTATGTTTGTTACCTAAGAATGTTTGACTAGTTAGGCCCACCCGGCTCCATCTCTTCTAACCTAGTGTTTTCCCCGCTAGTAGTAACTAGCTTAGATTAAAAAACTGAAAAAAAAAAAGAATTTATCAGAGTTTTCCCTATTTCCTCACTACATATAGGAAATATCTATATATAAAGAGTTTTTTCGTAAGTATTTTAGCATATTATTTGACATAGCATTAAATATTTCCACGCCTCATATGAAATCGTATCCATTCTGATGTAATTTACTAATGGACGCGGCAAATAATAGATGCCACATCAATATTTAGAATAATTTGGACGTGTGATGTCACTGTGAACATACTCTACTCGTGACTTAACATTTTTATAAAACTTGGCTCTTCGCCATTAAGTACATTTATTATAAAATAAATTAAATTCCGGTCAAGTGCGAGCCGGATTGACGCGCCGGAGGTTTTGTACCATTTTTATGAGTTTAGTTAACAGAAAGTAGATACGTCGTTAGGACGTAGGTTTGCGGTCGTGGGCGCACTATTTGTATGACAAATTAAAAACAAATATGTGTACATTTTTAACATTTTTAAAGTGTAATTTCACACTTAGAAAAGAAAAAATATTTATTTAGAAAACGAATAAAAATTTGAAAAACCGACCAGGCGCTCTTACCACTAAGCCATACGTTCTCATCAAGCTACGTCGAAATTTTTATACGTTTTCTAAATAAGTATGTGTAGATTTGTTGAGGTTTTTTCTGTGATATATTTTAAATAATAAATATTCATACGCATTTTTGAGAAAAAAGTGTCTCAACAGACGGTGAACCTTAAATATTTATTTTCTGTCAAGAGAATATTGAAATTGAATATTAAAGTGAAGAGGTCGAATTTGAATCCACAATATAATGATCATAAAAAATCCATTAAAATAATTTATATATGTATGTATGTAGAGGCTTCTCGGTATGTGCTTTGATTATAAAACACTTAATTCAAGGGCACCAGTTTGTATTTAGGATCTAACTACATGACTCGACATTTTTATAGTAAACACTAATGTGATTTTAAAGCTTTACGTACGTGTTATTTGATTATTTTTTTATTATACATACAAATACCTCCCGCATTTGTATGTAGGGATCAATTTAGGTTTAAATATAAACATACAAAGGTGTAAATGAATGCTAGAGGAGGTCGACCGGTTGGACTATGCCAATCCCATAATAGTTTGTTCCTTACGCCTCCAATTTTTTAATTTTTAAAATTACTCTGAAAAATAAAAAATCAAAACAAACCTTTTTTTTAACTTAGCGGTACTCAACGCCGTGCTTTTCTTTGACACCAAGTCAAGGCCAAGGCCCAGCTGCAAAGTAATTAGTAATAAATTATTGTACATAACAGTTAGTTATTTAAAAGCCTCCGCGAGGTGGAGGACCTGGTAGCACGGGTCACAAATGATCCCGGCCTAGAATAGGCTCATCCTTGTACTGGTGGTGTCGTAAGAGGCGACTAAAGTACGTGTGGTAGAGTCACGTCGCCAGCAATGGGCATGGGCAGACTCGACCGGATCATTAACGCCCCCGGCATTTAAAACCGGCGTTAAGCCGTGGCTTTATGCCACTGCGTTTCGCATCAGGTAACGCCGGGCTCCGGCGAGCAACCCACCTAAAAGGCCGGCAACGCACCTGTAGCTCCTCTGGTGTTGCACGGGGTCGTGGGCGGCGGGTAGTCACTTACCATCAGGTGACCTGAACGCTCGTTTGCCTTGTCCTTTTCCATAAAAAAAAAGAAATATATGAAAGACGGAATTGTCGTTCAGAAATATTATAATTGTGCTGGTTGAGCAAAGTCATCAAAAATAATTAAAAGGAACAATTTTTATTTTAGAAATTAATAAAAAAAAACTACCAATTGGAATTCGAGCCTACAAATATCTCATTACGACTGCGCTACAGTGGCGTCACTACTTCTATGATAATACATATATATTTTGAAGGTTAACCTGTTTTAACGTAAATTGTAAATTTGACAAGCTTATTTGTTATTATAATGATTATTATTTGTTATATCAGCTGTATTATGAAGTAATACATCAAAGTGGAAACTACTGGAACATTCTTTAACCAATTGTTCCGCAGTGGAACACCGTCTTTACTGTAAACGCGATGGTTGTTATTTCGAATCCTGCACCGAGGAAGTAATTATTTCTATTTTTAGGGTTCCGTATCTCAAAAGGATTAAAAACGGTATCCTTATATTATTTTTATTACTTTGTTGTTTGTCCATCTGTCCGTCTGTCAAGAGCATTTATCTCGAGCTCGTGTGAATTCAGGTCTAGGTTCCTAAGAACATAGAAAAAACATCAAGATTCTAAGTCAACACAATGAAAAAATATGAGTGTTTAAGCATTGTCATTAATGTAAAACCTATGGAATACTTTTCGTGGACCGAAAGTTATGAAATTTGGCAAGAAGCGAGATTTTGCAGTGTAAATAATGGAAAAAATCGTTAAATTGAAAATTTATAGACATTTTATAGAAACAAATCATTACAAATTTATATTTCATTTTATATAAAATGCGTGCAGACGTCCGCAAACTTAAATTTGTCAACTTTTATAAATTGTATTTACAAACCCGATATTGGTACAGATAGGTGTCGCAAACCCGGAACCCAGGATTCAAAAACTGAACCGGGATACCTGTCAAAAATAGGTCTCAAAAATATCGCTTTAAATTTTTACAATATCCGGGATTTTCGATATTTTCCTAAACGTCGGAACTCTATGCCACTGAAATTATAATAATTTAAATAAAATAATATCCTCGATTGGGAATGGAATCCACAGCAACCTAAAATCCTGTTAGCAGTGTAACTTGGTCCGACTGAATCACGATGGCTTTATAATATTTTATTAACGGCAAATGCTTTACATCCTATATTATAAGAAAACGTACTTGAAATTTAATCGAACAAGGATTTATGAGATTTCTAAGAACATGAATGAACTTAAAGACCATTATCAATAAAAGGTTCCTACCCGGTATTGTATTGTAAAATTCTAAGAACTATAAATTAGTTAAAACATTATATAAAATATACAATTAAAGGTATTATGAGAGACATATACGAAGACATAGTTGGAGTTGATCACGGCGTGACCCGTAAACCCGTTCTCATTTAATATTCTAGATGTGCTCGGCTCACAAAACATTTAGCCTGTATGTCTGATGATGATGCTGACACAAAAAGTGAATGTTTGGTAGGGTACGCTTAACGGCTTAAGTATGGCGGTCTTAAGCAGATCAGGTACCTCGAATCTCTTATGCACGAATAAGAATGAATACGAATCTGGAAGCACCGATCGAGATGTCTTAACCGAAATAAGCTCTGCCTGGGTCCATTGATGGGTCACTGGTGTGGTCCACAATCGCAAATCACCATTTTGGAGACTATGACGTATAAAATTAAAAGAGAATTAAGAGCTGAGCTGGTAAGGCCACATTTGGCACCGGCGCAGGAATTATGTCGGAAGGAAGTAATTTGAACTGATATATTTAACTTGTTTTTTTTTCTAAAATTGCTGCTTTTTACGTCATCATTGCACCAAATAAGTGTTTTGTAAACCTTAGACTAAGCATATACATACATAATACATATGTATGACGTACCTCGTTTTTTACCTATCTCGGTATAATATTAAGGAATCATTATATGAAATGATGATTAATGGTCGCCGGTCGAATAAGCTTTTGATTAGTATGTATTATTATAGTCGTTATAGTCGAAATAATCTTTTTTGTGGTACATTTTGATAGTTATGTGTCACCGTGATTTATATATTTTGGGCGTTTTTTTCACAACATGAAAATCTGTTGAATTTTTCATTTAAATTATAGAAACATTATAACATACAATTGTAAAATCGAGGAAGTAACGATAGTAGGAGATAACGTTAATGTTTCTCGAGGTTGCACGCTAACTCGTAGAATGAAAGGGATGCTTTCGAACGTCGGTGAAATTTTAACAGAACAACTACACGTTTTGCAGTGATGGGCGGGATTTTATAAGGATATGTATAAATGTGATGACGCCTCAGTCTCAAGTAACAGCGAATCGCTGAGTCTTGATTTACAGCTGATGGCAAAATATAATATAAAGGCAAAGGTTCACAGATAGACTGCGCAAGACATAGCTGTCAGTTTGATTAACTTAGGTAGTAAAGTTTATGCTAAAATTTTAACGAGAATAATGCAAGAGAGATCTGAAAGTTTGTTGTGAGAGGTTCAAGGAGGCTTTAGACCTGGAAGAGGGTGTATGGATCAGATCGTTTTCCTCCGCATGATCACGGAAAAGGTTTTGGCTGTTAACCAAAAAGTTTTCTGTGCTTTTGTGGACTTGGAAAAGCGTTGTAAGGGCGAAATTATGGGAGATACTACCCCGGTACAATGTGAATCGACCCTTGTTGTAGGCTGTAAAGTCTCTTTACAGAGATCACTCAGCCTGCGTGCGAGTAGAAGCTGAGTGGATTCAAAAATACCGGGAAATCCCGGAACAAATATAGGTTATAAAAATATCAGTTTTAATTTTACAATAACAGAGGCCTTCGGTATTTTGGGTTTTTAATAAAATAAAATATTAATAAAACAAAAAAGCTGCATGCAATTCAATTTAAGCCACCTGACAAGTATTAATAATCTATTTTGTTTGTATGTTTGTAAGTTTCTAATTTGCTGACCCATCGTAATTAGTTTCTCATAATCTCAAATAATCGGTTCAACTAATTGGTTGTCCGGGTGTCTGACGTTTCGTTTACCTTGCCTAGTTCAATAGGTTATTGATTTCATATTGTGGAAAATATGAGGTGTATAATAAATAAATAAATAAGTCAGTTTCACGCTTTATCCCGCACACAGTAGAGTAGGCAAAGAGAACCTACTGTTAAGACACTCTGTTTCCCACTTTCCGACGAGTTCTGGAGGCATTGCGTGTCGAGAGGCAGAACTCGACGCCGCTCTTTGTCTCAACACCAGAGCGATGAAATGAAAATATAAATGTAAATAAATATTTAATTTTCTCGAGTGGAAATCGGACTCACAACCGGTCGATTAAAAGTCACTCTATACTCCTGCGCCACGACTGGCCTCAACAACACTGTATAATACTGATATAAATATTCATCTTTTTTTCATCTGTGCGCTTGATATCATCGTCACTAACATGTCTCAGCATTTCAATAGTAGTTAAGCTTTTTAGAAATATAATTGTACATTTTATTATAGCTTTAGTTTTTTGTAACGTGTTTCAAATCAAGTTTCAGAATTTCAGATCTACAAAGGGTGGTGCGTGGTATAATAGCAATGTAGTTAAAAAATTAATAAAATTCGTATACAATCTATAATAGCTATTCTCTTTAGAATTTTATAAAGCGCCATCTATTTAAAGTTAGATAAACTAGCTTATAAGATGGCTAAAAATATACGACACTTCGCACTTGTCATAATAGATGGCAGTGTAGTACAAAGTGCCATTGAACTGAACATGTTCAACGAATGAAACAAAAGGTGCTGCTGACTGGTGTCGCCAGGCCGAATCTTGTATTCCATAAATAGTAGACATTCCCATTTACAACAAATAAATTTTATTTATTTTGGATATACTTTTATATAGTCCTTTTTATATAACTTAACTTTTTTGATCGTCTAAATTGTAGCCATATAAAAATATTACGGAAATTTTAGAATGCAACAAACAAAATAATTTATTATGCTTCGCCATCTGTGTAAAAATGTTCTTACTTAAAAGTTATAGCAGTACTAGATTGCTATAACATACTAGGTGGAGCTAGTAATATGTTTTTTATTGTAATGTTTTTTATATTTGAGGGTGTTTTTTGAAAAACTTGGCATGCTTGCTTGGGTATCGAGGCAAGGCAGGCGTTCATTTCCGTCACTCAACTCAAAATTCCTCTAGAATTTTGTGGCGAGTAGGGAACGGATGTGTGTTTTTGTAGATCGAAGTGCCTTAACATTAGGCTTATCTAGTGAGCCAATAACATTAAGTGAGTTAGCTACAGTTCACACTGGGCCATGCCAACTAAAATTGGAGAAAATCTACGAGCATTTAGCTCACAATATTACGTATTATTCGTAATATTGTGAAATTAAATTGTAAATATTATTGTAAATGCTGAAATTCTCCATTACAATATAAAATACAACAAAGTCAACAAGAAATGTATTAGACTTATTTACTCCATAATAATGTCCACGAGCAAAAAAAGAAATCGAAAAAAAAATCTGAAAACTACGATATACGCAATAAGGATTAGCATCTTAAAAGATCTATGATTGCAGCGTTGAGTTCCGCCACTCAACACGCAAGTCTCGTCACGTCACGTCGTCTCCAGAGTTCAGTGCAGAATGGAGTGTCTTAACACTAGGCTCCCTCTGCCTACCCTGGTACATGCGGGAATCAGCGTAAAGCTGAGAAGTATCATAGTAACGCTGATAAGAAACGAGACAGGGGGATATTATACAACATCCACTTTAACCAAGACCATTTTACATAGTAGTAAAGATAATTTTCAATCAAATCTGTTCCAAAGCACTGGTCTAGCAAATTGCCGAAGCAAGGTCCAAGCATATCGCTTAAATCTGTGAGAAAATAGAGAGCTACCCATCCAGAACTCCTCTCCAGCTTAGAATAATGACGCTGGCCACCACGCATTTCTATAACTCTGTCTTTTTTGGACATCCACAAGTCGAGCAGGCCGGAATGAATCTGTTCTTTATTTCGTGTGGACCTGAACTGACATCGGTGCTAACGTGTTTATTTCGGCACTCTTTGCTATTTGGAGTAGTACCAGACTCTTGGAAGAGCGATCTTATCCACCTGATTCAAAAGAAATGCGATGGTTTCGCTTGGCTGCGATTATTGAAAGCAAAAGACAGCAGCAGCGATCAGCTGTCGACGATTTATACTCCAAATATATGCCCATCGGCGCTGGTGTCCCCTAAGACTGCATGTTGTCCCCTACGCTGTTTCTTTTACACACAAAGAAATATTAGACAATCTTAGCATAGGTTGCTATGCAGATGATAGCACAAATATCGACCGTGCGATTCTTGGAATAACGTCAACAAGTGCCAAAATAAACTTGTGTTTTATGTTGAATCACTAGGGAATGTTTATGGGGTAAAACGAGCCTGGTTCAATTTACAACATAAACATTCCCTAGAACACCACTCCTAGAAGAAACATAAGTTTACGCCTTAACCACTAAGCTTTTGCCTAGCTTCAACGGTTTACACAACGCACGCATGGATGCGGAACGCACGCATTTTTGAATTATCGTTTTTCGAACATTTTAATTTTTTTCTCCATTCCTGGTACTTAGCGTGATGTATTGTAACTCAAAGTATTCTTCGATACATGGGTTATCGAATACAAAAATAAACTTTCCAATCGAACCAGTACCTACTTCCCGAATTTAGCTTTCAACCAAACAAACTCTTTATATTATTAGTATTAAAAGTTTTATTATATTTATAATACCTTCTCTCTATGATCAAATGGAAATCATTAACATTTATGTATGGCACGTGTCACATGTTATAGTTTTCTTCGATAAATGGACTATCCTGAACAAAATAATTTTTTAATTCGAAACATTTCTGGATTCTTTTCTTCAGCTTTATAGTAAAATATATTATATAGCTTTATAGTAATATGCCACGACGGCCTCAATCATTATAAGATTATAAATTTGGTAGTAAAGAGTAAGAAGTAACCTTTCACAAACAAACGTCTTTTCACAACCTTTTAAAACTGTGATATAGAACATTGTCGGACGTTTTCCGGGATCCTATTAGATCCGATTGTATCCATACATTGGAGTGAAAGTGAACAAATTTATTTTTGTATCTTTGTTGAAATTTTCAAAGATGGTATGACAACTTCTGGCAATTAGTTTTTTTTTTAGTTTTGGACACTATTATTTTGATACTGGTCAAAGCGACATTATGCCAATTTTAAGACGAAGACGCTAAGAAGGGTAGCTGTGACTAATGGATAGATTCAGCATGCAGAAGGCAAATCTACTACGTTCTTTGTTCTTAACGTAATTTCAATTCCACTATTCTATTGTAGTTCCTACTAAACTAATATTATATACATCAAAGTAGGTTAGGACGGATGTTTCTTTCAACTTCATACAAAAACTACATAACGGATTTAGATGAAACTTGAAATTAATACCTATACATATTAGAATAAAATATTTATTTTATTTATGTAAAGAATTTTTATATTGGACTATAACATAACTTAAACTTATTGTTAAGCGGAAAAGCTGAGTGCGGGTCGCTACTATGATAATAAAATAAATGAAAAACCACTAAACGTAGAATTTTTAGTATAAGTACAATAATTCTTATTGATAAGTATTCATATTATCAATGTACCATACATATACATATATTATCATAGAATTTAATTACAATTAGTTAATTGTAATTAGGTTTCTTTTATGTAAATTATAATGATAGAAATCTATATTCGTATGTTATTATCTTCTGTTGTTGAGCGCACGACAACGTACAGTAAAAGTGAATGACGAAGAAAACTAAAAACCCGAGTGCGTAAACTTACTTTATATATCCAGTAACACTTGTGTCATCATATTCAGCTCAAGTGTCATCCTCACTATCTGAATTCGTGGCCTCGCGCCGCCACGCAGCTCTGGCTACCTCCGACAGTGTTTCCAGATCAATATTACCTTACAACAAAAAGCAAAGCTTACTTTCAAAACACCATATTAAGGCTATCAACGCACCAGCAGCTCCTCTGGCGTTACACGATGTCGTGGCCGGCGGTGAGCACTTACCATCAGGTGACTTCTGATGGTCACACAGATGTCTTCTTTTGTCCCAACGACGTATCATTTATCAAAATCGGTTCAATGGTTTAACAGTTACAAGGGCCCAAACGAACCGACATACCAACATACGCGCGACGAAGTTGTGGGGCACAGCTAGTGGTATTCATATGATGAACATGTCGTTTTTCTAGTTTGTTTATTTTTTTTTAAATTGTGTGATATTTAGCTAGTTGTTCTCAATAAAGGAAGATGTGCTTCGAGATATCGAAATAAAATAATAATATAAAAATAAAATAATACAAAAGAATGGAAACTTTTTAACCGAATTATTTAGTCCAAAAAATATGTTATTTTAAAGAATTACGTCATTAAATAATTATACTTGTTAATGGTAATCGAACTTTCTTTTGATTAAATACTAAGCCGTTATATATGGTAAATTAAATTGAGTCTAAAACTAATAATACTTTTTGATAGAAAAAACACTGGCGAAGGCGGCGCAGGGGTACATGCGTGCGACATAAGCTCTTATCTTCGCTCTGGTAACGCGGCAGAGTTGAGCTCCGCCACTCAAAATTTTATGCATCCCGAATTCAGCGGAAAGTGGAGAACGGGGACGGAGTGTCTTAACGCTCAGTTTCCAGGTTCCGTATGTTTAATCTGTTTTATGCAGAGATACAGCGTGCAGCTAAAAAAAAAACCGGTAAAGCGCGAGTCGGGCTCGTCCACCGAAGGTTTCGTACAAAAATTAGAGGGCTTTTTCTGAAATTCAACCTTAGCTTAGCCAGAACTCTTTCATCTGATACCTCAATCAAATTTTATCTTCTTTTCAAGGCTAGTTTTTAAGATTTAACCACTAATTTATAGTGCCCTATTAATTTTGATTCCCTTTATAGTGTCGAAATACGCATTTTTCGCGATATAAACGGCCATATCTTTTTTTTTTAAGTAAATGAAAAAATACATTTCTTTTAAGAAATCAAGCGACCGTAGATCTGAGTATATGGTTTGAGTTTCAATTCGATCTCTCCAAGAGTTCCTGTGATAAAGTATAGTGTGTGTTAAATATATACATAGACAGATAGACAGACGGACAATAAAGTTAACTTATAAGGGTTCCTTTTTATCTTACAAAGTACGGAACCCTAAAAAGAGGCAGAAATTATTGAATTTATATTAAAACTATTCGCCGTCTGATACTTCATTTGCCTAAACTATGAAACTTTCTCTTTCATGCTAAATCACAGCGTTCTACGCCACGTAGTTTGGGTGTATTTTTTCTGTTAGAAGAATTTCAGCTATATAGGTTAGTCTTTGACACTTTGCTTAGTTTAAGCTTTGGAATACAGCGTTATAAACATGCACAGAAAGGTGGGCAGAGGAAACCTGGGGATCTAGTGTTTTTTTTTTAAATTATTATTACTAATTAATACTACAGACACTTGAACCGTACCCTTTTTTAATTTATTATTATATTTAATTTCCTTATCATATATATTAATTACATTATTGTTTACATACATTATAATAGGTTTTAATTATACGTATGGGAATCTAGTGTTAAGACTGTCTGTTCTCATTAACATACTTCCGCATCCCACTCTCTGCCGAAAAAACATATGCACTCCTTTTGTATAAAATTAACTACAAATATAAGTTACGGGTTTTTTCTATAAAATATCTAAAAAAAACACTTTTGGGATTATTAGCTTTATTTGTAATGTAGCTCTTTGTGCCAAATGTCATAACTGTAGGCTCACAGGAAGTACCTACCTACCCTATAGGTTTTGAATACGCAGCGAATTTCATATAAATGCAGCAAAATTGATGCATAAGTCCTCGTATCTTTTTGTAATGTTAACTTCGAAGCTTGATTTTTTTCTGAGCTTCGAAGGACCCTAGACTTGAATATTTGATACTAATTATATACCACCTTGATACCTTCACGCTATCTCTAAACAAATAATATTGACAGACGGATATAAGGACAACAAAGTGATCTTATGAGAGTTCCGATTTTATTTTTTGAGGTACGGAAACATAACAAAAAAATCAATACAGTAAATAAATAAATACTATAAACTATACAAAGGTTTTCTTATTATTTAACCTTAAATTTTTGTTACTTTTTTGTAATTTTTGTTACTAGAGGCCGGTCGTGGCGCAGCGGCACGAGGTGTGACTGCAAAACCGACTGGTTGTGGGTTCGATCCCCACTCGAGGAGATGAAATATTTACTTAAAATTTATATTTCCATTTCTTCGCTCTGGTATCGGTATAGGTTAAGCGCGGCGTTGAGTTCTGCCACTCAACACGCAATGCCTCCAGAATTCGGCAGAAAGTGGGGAATGGAGTGTCTTAACACTAGGTTCCCTCTGCCTACCCTGCTGTGTGCGGGATACAGCGTGAAGCTAATTTAATTTTTAATTATTTTTTTGTTACTAAAAATTTTGGGACAGGGATTAGATGTGTAAATAAATATGATGTGTAAATAAAAAAAGAATTAAAACTCACGACAAATTCCAATTAGTAGCTAAAATATTTTAGGATGTTAATTTGATAACATCGTAAGTGATCTAAGTAACTGTGATGAATAATGAAAATATTTTTTTTTATTCGCCTACATGCATTTTTTTCATTTGTTTGTTTCAATCTTTTTGAAGTGAGGCGTAATTTTTTCGTAACAATACAGATTTAATTTTAAATGAAACAAAAATCTATCTATTTTTAACATTTTTAATGTGTTATTCCATACTTAGGAAAGATATCTAGATAAGTATAAATCTATCTATCTAAAGCATCGGTTCCCAACCAGTGGTCTGTGGACCAGTAGTGGTCCGCAGCAGTTAAAATATGGTCCGCGAATGATTTAAGAGTTTGAGCAAAGTCTGCCTACAGTTAAGTTGTTTCCTCTGTAAAACATAAAATATTTTGACATTTAATTTTAATATAATTTTCGTCATAGATTTTTAATATTTACTTAAAAATTGGCACACCCCATCATACAAAATTACTCAATCAACTTTTGACTTTGAAATTAAAGTTTTTGCTTAATTATTAATTTATTTTTATTATACATAAAAAGTGGTCCCTGCTAACAAGAATTCTATAAAAGTGGTCCCTGATCAAGAAATTGGGAACCCCTGATCTAAAGTATTTAGAAAAGTAAAAGAATGAAAAAGCATTTGTGTTAATCATAATTTTCCAAGACTTCTATCAAAGTATTTATATTGATTCCCATTACTAAAAAAATATAAATGAAATTGACAATTTTATTGTCTTAAAGGAAATGTAAAAAATTTTTAATAAGTTCAATAAAACAATGACAATATTTATAAATTAAATTATAAAAAAAAATTACAACTCATTATTTTTTTCTAATAAAAAAAAACAAATTCCAACCCTTTCACCATCCAAGTCTACGACGCTACGCCTCTACGCGCTACGAGGGGCGGGGGGAGTGGGCGTGGCCGGCCGGCCCTTGGTGCCGGAGCGTATCCGCCTCCGCCCGTCAGTGTCGTGCTGGCCGCCGACCGGGTAACACGTGTGTATTGCTGTGCTAAGTTTGACAGTTTCGTGTGTTCAGTTTGTGTGTGACATGTTGGGAGAGTCGGGTGTTTAGGACATGTCGCGAAGGAAACAGAGCAACCCTAAACCTTTGAAACGTAAGTGATTTTTTTTCCGAGAAAAAAAAAAGAAAATCAATTAAAGTTGAACATTAACAGATTCTTATAAGAATCCTTAAGTTTTTGCTATTATCTGAATTCTAGAATGTATTATAGAATATATTTAATTTATAATAATCTCGTATAAATATTATTGAGCAATGAAATATCCCTATATTGATACGAATAAAATTCTTTAAGTTATAAAACTTGCTTATCAAATCATCAATACATTATACTTGTAGACACGAGTAAACAAAATAACTCGATTCTTTAATGTTTTCAACGTTTAAGATAATATGTATAAATGTTCTCAACAGAAGTGTACCTTATGCCACTGCTTATAGAGGCGGTTTTCTACAAGCACCACATGGCTTGCAGTGTAGGCGGCATAATTGGGAGAACATAAAAACAATTTTATTTTCTCCATTATATTATATTTTAATACTATATCTGCTTTAGTAAATATTTTATACTAATTAATACTAATCTAGATTAATATTTATCTAGAAAATGTATAAAAAAATAAATTCTGGTCGGGTTCCAGGCGCGGGTTCGAGTCCCGCTACGTTCAAATTTTTATACGTTTTCTAAATAAGTATTTTCTTTCCTAAGCGTGGAATAACACTTTAAAAATGTTAAAAATAATCTAGATTAATTGACAGGTGAATTTGGAGATAGGTTCCATTTATATTTTTAACGTTTAACTGTCTCAATATAAATATTTTGAAAAATATTAGAATTTTTACTATTATTGGTGTATTTCTATAATTTTTTTTTGTAATAATTCTGTAACTTATATTTTAACTAATCGTCACTTGCAACTATATTTGCGGAGGCTTTAAGACGTAAAATTGAAAATTGCCTTTTTTTCGTCGTTTCGGAACGAATTTCTAGATTCTACCCTAACCTACACACAGTGTGGTAAACAAGTCGTGGCTGTCCTGAGATTCGCTATAAATGCACATTTGATTTTATAATTTTTCTTACTTCGGATTATTTTATTACCGAGTGAAAAATGCGAATAAGTTCAGAAAATCCAACTTCATGGCGGCCACAACTCGTTGATCGCACTCTACATGCCAACTTTCTGAGTAACGGAAGAGTTTTGTAACAACAAAGTCTACCAGCTTTGCAGCAATCTTATCGTTGTATGATAAGTTTATGATTATTTTTGTTATTATAAAAATATTTGGCATTATAAAGATGAAAAAAAGCAAAAGAGTCCTGTGTCTTACACCTCATATTTCATATTTTATAAGTCTACCATGTACCCATTATAACGCACCGGTTATATAAAATATTGAAGTAATTAAAAAAAACTTGTGATAAAATATTTTATATTGAATTATTTACTAATCTCATTTAAACTCTTTCTATAAAATATACTAGTGACTTTTAATTTAATATATTTTTTTTAATTTAATTACGAACCATAGTAAAAAAAATACTTCTCTTTATGTCCAAATTTGTTGAAAAAATCGAAAAAAAAAAAGAATTTGTCGGATAAAACGAGAATGTAGTAGTCCTTACTAAGTGTAATCAAATAAGAATATAATGTTGGTTGTCTATGTTGGTTACATATAATATAATTAGAAAACTAATAAAAATTTCAATAATTTTTAACAATATTTTTATTATTATAGCAGACTCTCATGCAAAGTATCATTATTTAATGCTATTCAAGATTATAGACTATTTCGTCAGTTTTATATGTTTAAAATATAAATAATTTCCGAAAGTGTACAAAAGATCTCTTGTTTTATGATGTAATCATTGAAATTGTTATCATAATTATATATTTTAAAATTAATAGATACCTACTTAGTGATTTGTATATATAAATATATATTTTTTTAATTTAATTATTTATAGCTTCACGCTATTGTAGGATAGGCTGAGGAACCTAGTGTTATAGCACTCCGTTTCCATTGTCCACTCAATTTTGGAAGCGTGTTGAGTGGCAGAACTTAACGCCACACTTTGTGTTGTTACCGGAAATCGAATCCACAACCGTCGCGTTTTAAATTGGAATACCTGTATATAATTTTAAAATGTAACTTATGCAACTTTTATACTGACTGCATTAAACATAGAAGATATTGATTGTATTAAGTAAATATTACAAATCACTTGTTGCGTGCTTGAGTTTTGATAAGTAGTAATCAAATATATTACTCATTTTTAATAAAAATGATGATTTTGTAAATTAAAAATATGTAATACGCGCAATGCATCCAGGATTCAGCGGAAAGTGGTGAACGGAAGTGTCTTAATGGGAACAGAGTGCCTTAACACTAAATATAAAAACGGTAAAAAATAACATTTGTTGTATGGGAGCCCTTTAAATATTTATTTTTTTCTGTTTTTTAGTATTTATTGTTATAGCATTGAGGCAAGTCGTGGCGCAGAGGCACAAAGTGTGACTGTAAAATCGACTGGTTGTGGGTTCGATCCCCACTCGAGGAAAATAAATATTTATTTACATTTATATTTTCATTTCTTCGTTCTGGTGTCGAGGCAAAGCGCGGTGTTGAGTTCCGCCACTCAACACGCAGTGCCTCCAGGACCTGACGGAAAGTGGGGAACGAAGTGTTTTAACACTAGGTTCCCTCTGCCTACCCTGCTGTGTGCGGGATACAGCGTGAAGCTGATTATATAGCAGCAATAGAAAAATATCATCATGTTCTGTTCTTCTATGTAGTCGGAACCAAAACAAACCACAAGAACTTCATTTTACCATTCACGTGAAGTTGTAAACAGTCGTTTATGTCGATTATAATATATTTTAAAAGTGATATAAGTAATAATGTATTATATTATATCATATTAATTCAGTTTTAATGATATATTATAACATGCTAACATATATTTTGTATATATTTTTTCCTTAAATATATTTAAAAAATAATTAGGTAAGTAGATTTTTTTTATTATTTTAAAACTAAGATCTTAAATACGTTTTTGAAAACAATTAAACCATTCAATGGCGAATAGGGTAGCACGTATGTTCTTTCATATAAAAAATATTTGTTAGTTCATTCGGTTAAAACGCGCACCTTAGATATTAGAATTAAATTATAAGTAACCGACTTATTTGTGAGTATAATCGGTCATTTACCATTTTGCTAATATTTTTTTTTCCTTAAGTGTGAGTCAAGGTGTTGTCGAGTGACTCTGGAATGACTTGGAAAATAATAATCAAAGAGAAACCCATTTACTTTACAAACCAACCATTATAGGAGGAAATTATGATTTTAATTTACAATTGATGGAACATTACAAAACGAAAAAAAAACCTATTATTTTAATTTTTCTTTCCACACTTAAGAAAAATACACTTTTACATTAGAAAACGTATAAAAATTTTCGTTTCTTTGGAAACCGTCCAAGTCCGACGTCCGACGGTTTCATAGAGGCGCGGGTTCAAATCCCGCTACGTTCAAATTTTTATACGTTGTCTAATTAAGTAAAATATTTAATAGTTTAATTTTCTCTGTGATATATAATTGTTACGTTTTTTTAATTGATTATGATCGGTTTTTTGTTATTTTTCTAATTTTTATTAAAAAATTTGTGTATCTTTTTTTGTTTTCTTCTTTGTGTAAGATTTTTTTTATAAGTTGTCATTTCAGAGAATGATCTCTATTGTTTTTGTTCTACTTTTCATTAGGCATGATTAAGTTAACCTTTAAGTGGGGGTGTGTATATTTTATGTTACAAGTCTTTTCAGGTTTTTGTTTTAGAATAAGAAATATTATTGTACACAACATTGGCGTTCCTACTAAATAAATAAATAAAAAAAAATACAATTTTACAAAGACAAATTAAAAATGTTATTAAAACTAAAAGAATTTATTAATCTTACTAATATTATAAATATGAATGTTTGTGACTGTGTTTCTTCCAATTAAAAGCAATAACTACTGAAAGGTTATAGATGCCGCCACGAGTTGCTAGTTTTACATAGAAGTGTGCAAATAACTATATCATTAAAGGCAAGCCGTTGTATTATGTAAAAGAGAAAAAAAAATATGGTTGTTTTTTAAAGAATTTTATTTGTTTTTTGTTATTAAAGAAAAGGAAGCAGCGAAATAAAATAGCTTCAAAATTTTAAGCTTCATCTCAAAGCTCTTCTTATATTGAACTTACTGCAAATAAATAGGATATACATATATCTCAATTTAGTAGACCATACATACAGATTTTTTTTATCTTCATGCCGTAACCTGCAAAAAGTTGCCTGCTTTGCCTGTCCAGAAACGACCTAGTGTCAAAACACTACTTACATACACAAAGACATGTTAATTTATTAAATTCAAATAATGAATTCTAGTAATATTATAAATGTGAAAGGTTGTGTGGATGGATGTTTGTTAAACATACACCCAATAACTAGTGAACATATTTAGTTGAAATTTTACAGTAAATCAGTCAGCCAATTTTAATTCTTGCTTAAAAGTAGTTTTCCACTTATTTTTTTAGAAAACGTTTAAAAATTTTAACGTAGCGGGATATAAATCTGCGCCTTTTGAAATTATCCGTTCTTTCCTTAGAGTGGACTGACACTTTAAAAATGTAAAAAAATTATTATATAATTATTTATAATATCACTTATGTCGAATAAATTTTATTTACGTGTACCATATCTATGTTTCGATGCCGGCTTACGTTTATTAATATTCCACCATCAAGTTTAATTCATTTCGCAGCAGGGTAGACAGATACCTACAGAGTAGTGTCAAGATACTCTGTTCTCCGCGTCCCATCTGCATTCGAAAAACTATATATAGAGTGACTCAACTCACTAACTCAACTTTTCCTTTTTTAATTAAATTTAATAAGACAAGTTTTAAATAGAAAGTTCAATTGATAACAACTGATATCGCTTTCCAGTAATGTCAAGGTGACTGTACGAATACGAATGATATTTTTATGAATTTTGTTTGTACAACCGTTTCAAAGTGCGGGCGGGTTCATTACTCCTTTATCTTCCTATTAATGTATTCTGATTGTTTATTTATCGGTGGACTGATAGTCGCGTTGTGATGTACAACACTATGTAGCGGGGTAACTTTATCCTAATACCGATTATAGGGAAAAAGCAAGAGAATGTAGTTATGAATCACATTAATTTCTCTGTATTTTTTGTGTTTATTTTGAATTTTCTGTTTAAAAGCCGTATTACGTAAGACTCTGACGTCGATCTCAAGATCGATCTTAGAGTTAAGAGCGGTTTGTACATACAGGCCTAAGTGTTTCATATTGGGTTTTACGTCTGATTTGTCATTGCAAACTCATGTGCGTTATATGGTAACTTCCAGTAGGAAAATGATAACATTTTTTATGTTAATTGATTTTAAAGAGCTTGTAAATATCTATTTGAAGTTTAGATAATTTTGTATGAAAATAGGTACCTATATTTATTAGAATCGTCTAAATTGTCTCGTAACTTAATTGTAAAATATATGACAATAGATAGGTTCTAATAAGTTCTCTACTCAAATATAATGAGAAATAAATAAAATACCTATTCATTGTAATATACCGTGAGGTAGACGACTATATTTTCTCCGCTCTCTCCACAATATAAAGAAGAGATTTTGAAAATCAAATAAAATGTTTAAGACGATGGGATAGGGTTAGAGTATAATTGGTTTATAACAAATTTTGTTAGCGATAGCCGACCACTTGACTGTAATGGTACCGAACTCCGATAACGTTTCCATGCACGCATTCTACAACTATTTAGTATTGAGTCATCCATTTGAACACTTAAAAGTTTTTGTTTTCACACAGTCTAAAGTATTGTACTTCATGGGTTAATTGACACTGATTAGTGGCCTAGTCCTCTGCTTTTCTCTCCTGTTTATTAAAAATCAAGTTCCTTTTTTTATTTACATAGCAGGGTTGGGAGGGGAATCTGAGATCTTATTATTGGACACTCTGTTCCCATTAAGACACTTCCGTTCTCCATTTTCTGCTGAATTCTAGAGGCATTGTATTTTAAGTAGCGTAACTCAACGTCGCGCTTTAACTCGTTACTAGAGCAAGCAAACAATAAGATCATCAAATCAGCTTCACGTTGTATCCCACACACAGCAGGGTAGCCAGACGGAACCTAGTGCTAAGACACTCTGTTCCCCGCTTTCTGCCGAATTCTGGAGGCATTGCGTGTTGAGTGGCAGAACTCAACGCCGTGCTTTGCCTCCACACCAAGAGCGAAAAAATGGAAATGTAAATTTAAGTAAATATTTCATCTTCTCAAGTAGAGATCGAACCCACAACCAGTCGGTTTTACAGTCACACTTTGTTCCGCTGCGCCACGACTGGCCTCAAATAATAAAATAAATGAATATACTCCATTTACTCGAGTCGGAATCGAACCCAAAACCTATCGCGTTTACAGTTACACAATTTTGAACTTGCACCACGACGGACCTCAATTATTTAAAATATACAATAAAAATTGCTATATTGACAGAACAACATACCTTATCTTGTCCCGTCAACCATCAGATCATAAACAATCTGGAAAAGGATGCAGCAATAATTATACTATTTAAGGGCGTACAAAATGACCAGGAACCTGGGGGAAACATAATTTTGTACACAATAGTGGTGTTGTCGTCGTTATTTCTTAAGGCACAATGCTTTGAACTCGCCGCGGTCTTGCTTACCAGCGCGCCGTCAGGTGTCAGGATTTACGCGGGTATGGATATCTGTGCGTGTCCTTTGAAGTGTCCTCCTGATATTTGATTTTGTAGAATATTGATCGTACGTTGAGTATGGTAAAATATATGGAGTAATTATTGTTTTTGAAACAATCTTTTGGAAACAAGTTTATATTTTCTTAGGTTTCGCGCTGTGTACTGCATAAAGCTGGGTTGGCGGAGGAAACCTGGGAATCTAGTGTTAAGACACTCCGTTCTGCTTACTGTCTAATTCTGAAGGCATTGCGTATTGAGTGGCGGAACTTAACGTCGCGCCTTGTCTCGTTACCAGAGTGAGAAAATGAAAATATGAAACATTTCATTTTCTCGATTCACAATCGAACTCACAACCTATCACATTTATTATAGTTGCGCTTGTACCAATTCGCCACGTCTGGCTTTTTAGTTTACTCTCAGGTGATGATGAACAGTACCTAAGTGTCAGCTTCGAAATCGTGATAAGAATAAAGGCTAATATCGAAACAAATATTTTATGTAACTAAAAATTGCAGACCTAAGAATAGAATGATTAAAAGTTGAAGTATGTTTATTTAAACGCCATAATCTCAGAAACTGCTGGCTTGAATAGTAAAAAAATGTCTTTGTGTTGAATAATTAATTTGTAGAGGAAGGCTATCTGCTATATTACATCACGTTATTTATTTTGATGTAACCCACTATATCTGCGGTTGGAGTTACTTGGGGCACTTAGAATGAGTCATGTGACATACTCGTATAAAAGTCTTAAATATTGTGTTTTTAATACAGAAGCAAAACAAGCTATAAAAGCTAGTATACATACAGAGAGTAACTCTATCGACGGACCAGCGGTGGTCTATAGATAGGTGACCTTAGTACCTATTCAGTTTAGCCCCATGTATGTTCAGCGATTTTTAATGATTCAGCAGATATCACAGAATTAGGGATTCTGTAAAAAAAATGGATTCTTTAAGAAAATTTGCTAATGGGTACAGTCCGACTGTTGTATTTTTTATCAATATAGCTCAATAGTAGGCCTTTTGTATTATGTATATAATAATTTAAAACTATCGGTTTATAAATCTTGTAAATAACATTAAAAAAAAAAACAAAAACAAAAATCGTAAAAAAATATCAAAAAATTTCAAGGACAGTAGCGAAAAAAAAACTCGTGCTTGTGATTATTTTGTGTAATCTCTGAAAGTTTCATAGGCTTACCTCAATGACAACATGTTAAAAAAATGTAATGACTACTAAATGTAGTCGATCGAATCGATTTTTTTAAGATAATTACATAGGTATTTGCATTTTTCACCAATAAAGTAATACTAATTACTTACAATGTTTATAAAGTACAATTATTTTGATATTGTAAAGGTTTTCTAGTTCAGACCTCGGAATATTAAAAAAGAAAGAATATTTCACAAATAAAGTTTTGATACTGTCTACTTAAAAAATACACACCTATAAAGAATAAACACTAAAAATTTCATGATTGCGTTACACCCTGTTAGATTCAGGGTGTAACGCAATAATGAATATAACTTTAGAATTATTGTAAAGAAACTAAAAATAAGGAAAAGAAAGATGAAGAACTAATAGTAAGTTCCCCTTACAATTTATATTGTCGAAAATTAAGACCTTAAAATTCAATTTTAAATTGTAAATAGAGTATAAGAATTTCAACTTATGTAGCTCGATAAGAACGTAAGGCTTAATTAGCGACGATCGCTAAAATGGTTTCCAAGTTGCGCCGGTTCAAGTTCCTATACATTAATAAAAAAAATATGCGTTTCTCTTTCCATAGTGACATGTCACTAGGAACTCCTTGTACACAACACGTGAGATATGTTTTTTAGCAGAGTAGACAGAGGGACCCTAGTGTTAAGACACTCCACTGGTTATGTAAATATAAAAAAATGAAAAAAAAATATACTTACTAAATAGTTTAGAAATGTTGTCGCGTAATACTGATAACGTATTTTGCAATTCTTTTAAGAACACCACTGTAATACGGAGATAGCTTATCATTGATGTAACCAACTAGAGTTTGTTATTTTAATTACACATCGAATGATGCCATTTGAATATAAATGGGTTTTTTTATTATACAATTTTTTTTTAGCTTCACCTTATATCCCGCATATGGCAGGGTAGACAGAAGGAACCTGGGAATCTTGTGTTAAGACATTACGGTACCCACTCAGACACTTCCATTACCCACCGAATTCACCGCCGAATTCTGGGGACATTGCTTGTTGATTGGCGGAATTCAATACATGCTTTACCTTTGTTACCGAGCGAGGAAAATAGAAATATTAAATATTTAATTGAAAATTAAAATATAAAGTATGAACCCACAACTGTCGCGTTAACAGTAACACGTGCCCCTGTGCCACGACTGGCCTCATATTGTATAACATACAAAATAAAAAAAAATACAAGAGAATACTGTCATATACGTAATAAAAAATGAACAAAAAATCTCCACAAAATATACCTAAGTCAAAAGATCCAAACACCCTTAAACGTTTAAACAGGGGCACGCGCGTCGTGGGAAGAGGGGTGAAAAGTCACCCCATCATACAATATGGTTACAATGACCAGATAGTTAACTGATTAAGCTTTGGGATGGCAAGGGTGTTATAATAAAGATTTAGTGTTAGTAATAATAATACGAAGCCAAGCCAAAGCTAATATTATACTTCATTTTTAAATATATATGTATAAATGTATCATTTTATTTGATTGGTCGTATACAGAAATTAAATATATATGTATAAATGTATCATTTTATTTGATTGATCGTATACAGAAACAAAACTTAGGTATAAAAATGTTAAAGGAAACATATAGCGAAAAAGGAATGGGAAAACCGGGGAAATCACAAAATAACCCAAATATATCACTAACACTTTGATTCACTTGTCACCTCGATCTCTGCTATATGCGGAAAGTTATAAATATAATTAATACAAGGTCCAGTCGAGGTCATTTATGGCGCAGAAGCATAAAATGTGGCAGGAAACACGAGTGGTAGAGTGTTCGGTCCCCACTCGAGGAAATTAAATATTTGAATTTATATTTCCGTTTCTTCACTTTGGTGTCGAGGCAAAGCCAGGCGCTGAGTTCCGCCACTCAACATGCAATGCCTCCAGAATTTGGGGGTAAGATGGGACCGGAGTGTCCTCTCTGTGTGCTGTGTGCGGGATACAGCTTAAAGCTGATATAATTAATTTTTTTAGATGATATACTTAGATTTTGTATATTTATAAATACAAGTGAGATCAGGATATACAAAAAGTCTATACGTATACTCAAAAAAATTAAAGTATCAGTCTGTAATTTTATAATTATTGAATTTTTCAAGTGCATAATATAGTTATTTACACGATACTAAAATACAATAGGGAACGCAGTTTCTTAACACTAATTTCTCTTTGCCTACCCTACTGTGTACGGGATAAATCGTGAAGGTGTCTAAAACACAAACGATTTTATGTCTGTCTCTCTGTTTATCTGGGCTAGTCTCCGGAGCAGGAATCTTCGGAATTCCGGAAGCTATTTTTATGCTACTTTTAATGGATGACGGATGAGGTTAAGGAGCAACGTATAGACTTCATATTATTCCAAAATTCTCTTTTTCAAAAATAATCAATCAAACAATGCAACTAAATAATATGTATAATTATCTATGTCGATAAATAATTGTATAATTTGTGCAGGCGAAGCCGCGGGGGATTCCTAGTGAATAAACAAAAATAATACCAACATTTGTCACGCGGCCGAGCCAGTTTCAGAATCATGAGTAATGCATTATCAACTGATCAATGAGTAAAGAGGATACACTGAGGTTGCTTTATTATTTCTCAATAAATAAATTGATACGTAAATTCCAGAAAACAAATATTCCATAAACAATATTCAATAACCTGTTATTTTCCTTTGTAAATGGATAACATTAAAAAATATTTTAATTAAAAACATTATACAAACAGCCGGTGCTTTATAAAACTGTAACAGAGTTAAATTCACATCTCTTAATTTTTATATACACTAAATACTGGCGAAAACTTTACAAATTATCTTCCAATTAACCACAACCATCGCGTTTACAATTGTACGCTTGTGTCTCTGCGCTGCTTCAAAAATAAATTATAAAATAATTTCCCATTCTCTTTGGAATTCGAAAAAATCGTCGCTTTTAGTGTTTTTCTACACTGTCCAAGAAACCAAACATATCAAATTTCGACGTTCATGGCGTAACCACTGCATGCTTGTATGGTTCATTGAGTGTATATAAAGTGCTCTCAACTCTAAGATTGATCTTGAGATGCCTTTTTCCTTCATACAATATAAGCTATGAATGAAAACTATATCTCAAGATCGATCTCAGAGTAGAGAACGGCTTAAAAATACGCCATTCTCTACTATATTTTCTTTGCCTATCGTGCTATGCGGAAAAAGTGTGAAACTAAAAAAAATATTTCTATAAAAAAATACCAATAACAATTTATTTATGCTAATACAAAATTGCAAAGTTTCATCAGATAAAGTAGTCGCTGATAACGCTATCGTGCGGATTAAAATCGCTCGGATATACGCGATAACGATCAGATAAGCCGGTATTGATAGTCAAAGCCCGATTTAAAAAATATGTACAGGTACAGGGTAGATATGGATTTATTTATATAAATCCGATAGATTACATTACATTACCTAAGGATTACATACTGTATAATTTATTATTTGATTAAAAGATTATTTTTTATTTAAATATTATTAGATACTATAAGGGCCCACTCGAGGAAATGAAATATTTATTTAAATTTATATTTTCATTTCATCGTAGTTGTCGTGGTAGAGCACGGCGTAGAGTTCTGCTACTCAACACGCAATGCTTCCAGAAATAGGCAGAAAATGAAGGAGGTAATGTGTTAACACTAGGTTCCCTCTGCCTAATCTGTTGTGTGCGAGATACTTCGTGACGCTGATTTATTATTACGTAATTATTATTAAATAATTTTATACACTACAAGATTTTTTGATTGATTACGATCTTATTTATAAAAAAAAATATTTAATTAAATTATTATGAAACGAGGCAGGAATGGCTAGAGATTTAACGGCATACTAATATATTATTATTGTCAGTCATATAAACTGTTTTATATACTAATAAAAAATTCTGAATATTTTATGGTACCTTTCCACTATAATACAATTTTATGGGCATTATTCAAACTCAAATAATTTTATTCAAAATAATAAGTTGCATGCTTCATTATTTGAACAATATTATAAAAAAAAATTACAATAGTCCATATCGATGTCTGGGGTTCTGTAAAAAATTGTTCAAATTCAAAATTCCTGAATAATGTTTGTAATAAAATAGTTCAAATAATTGTTATGAATTTATTTTCACCGATATTTTGTTATTTCCCTTTACAACGTATCCCCACATTGCAGATTAGGCAACGGGAACCTTAAAAATTAGAAAATTCTTAAGACACTCCGTACCCATTAAGTCCCTTCCGTTCCCCGCAAGATTAAACCAAGAAAACTAATATCTCCTCCAGGTGTACTCCACTATAATCTTATGAAAACAACATATAAACACGCAATTTAGCTTAAGTATTTTATACACATCCACTCCTAGAATTGCGCCAGAAGGGATTTTGTGATAGTACACGTGATCGATGCTTCTGATAAGGCGCCAGATAAGTCACTTTATCACAATCTATTTAATCTACGAAAGGCTAACTCTTACAAACACATACATACTTTTGGGGATTTGTTTGACGTCCATGAGCGATTATTTCTTACTGATAACATCAGATAATGCTGGGATTTAATAAATATGAAATATGTAGATCTAGGTGATAAGTTTTGTGTGGAATAGCTATTGGTTGTTTAATATTTGTATTTCTTATTTGTTTATTAGTTTTAAATACTTTTGTAGATATGATTTTTTGTTATTATTATGGAATATGAAAGTAGTATGTAGCTAATGAAAGATCTAACAATTATATTTGTTTTTTGTTTGCTAAAACAAAAAATATAAGAAAAGATATAGAGAAAGAAAAAAACAATTGAGAACCCAGTGTAAGGGCACTAGCGAAACGCAACGCCGCGCTTTGCTAAGCAAAGCGAAAAATTAAAAATATTAAATATTTTATTTTCTCGAGTGTGCCTGAATTTATAAATAAACCTTAAACAAAATTATTTATTTTTGTCACCTATTTTTAGATACCACTACCACCTCAGATATTTATACAAACTAATCTACCTTCGCTAACATAACCCGACGTCCCCGGAAAAGAAAAAAAAATATATTTTGCAATGATCATGCAACACCAATTAAAATATTCACGTATAGATGACCCGATAGCTGATTGATAAACGACGCGACGCGATGGTATCAACGAGGGCGGGTTTGTGCCCGGGATATAGATGTAAACACTGATTTTGTTCTTAAAAAGAACTCGTTTTTATGAGGTCACGGAACGAACCTCTTACCACCTTGGTCACGCACGGTATTTGGCTTATATAGTGAATAATTAAATTAAAAAATAATTTAAATTGAAACAAATTTAATTGGAATAAGCTTTACGCTGTATTTCGTATATAGCGGGATACGCAGAGGAAACCTAGTGTTATGATTTATTCTCCACTTCCAGCAAATTTTTAAGATATATCGAGTTGAGTGAGAAAACTCAATCCCACGCTTTGTCTTGTGTACCAGAGCAAGGGCAATAAAAAATAAATCATTCCCCCGAGTAGGAATTGAACCCACAACCGTTTAAGTATAAGTTTATAGTCAAAGTCTGCGCTACGACGGCCTCAAAATAATTCTTAACATATTCTACACTATTATTTTTTTGCGATATTTGTAAAAAGGTTCAAATTGAATGTCACTTTATTTTATTTCCGCTCATTTAAAGACAGTATATTTACTCACTTTGTTCATATCGATGTAAACATATCTTTGACTAGCGTTTACCAACGACTTTGCCTATATGATCAGTTAAATATAGGAATAACTAAAAGTGACGTACAACACATACTAAGTAACCAATGTAACTTTGACCGCAGAAACAATTTGAACCAGTACTTCCTGAGATAAGCGCGCCCAACCAAACATACTCTTCGACTTATTAGATAATAAAATTAAGTATATATAATAATATAGTATTGTACAAAAGTATGTTCAAACACTTACTTATTACACATAATCACACATGTTGCCCGCGATACGTATCTGTATCTATCGCTGCCGTGCCACTGATACGACACGCTGATAACAATTTACAAGACCGATAACGATTATTAAACATATATATATGTACTAGCGGCCCGGACGCGGCTTCGCCCGCTTGAACTATACGAATGCTTATTAGATATTTTTATAAAATTGTTTTTCAAAATATCTAACTAATTTAAATGAAAAAAAATGTAAGTAAACGTAATCATATTAAAATAATAATTAAAAAAAATTAAACAAAACCAGCTACATTATTAATATCATCAAAGTAAAATAAATATTTAAAAGAATTAAAATTAAATGTGTTGTGATATGTTTTTGACAGTGCATGTGGTTATTTACATAATACTCAAATACAATAAAAAAATATTATATTTTTTGTCTCTACCTGTCTTTTTATTTCCCCGAGCTAATGTCCAGAATAACTGAACTGATTTTAGTGGACTTTCAGTGATCGATTTTGCTGACCCGGGAAAAATCTTTTACACGTATTCCTTATACTATATGAAATAACTAAAGTCCCTTCTACGTTAAATATGATAAGTTTTGCGAGCAATATCAAATAAAATCCCAAAAAACTAAAACTATAATTTATAAGGTGTATAACAACGGTATAGATAACCATCCAACCGATATGAAATAACCTGATGAATTCTTTCCTTAAATAATAAATACTTATGTAATATTATGCCGACGCCGCGCAGGGCCGCAACTTACACTGCACCAAGAAATTTATGAAAATCTAACTAATCTACTACTTGAATAAGTAAAGAACCAAAGAAAAGTATAAATTAATTAAAAACAGCAAATAATTACATAAAAATTAACAGTAGTTCGAAAATGTATGAAAATTTACAAAACCGTCAATTTCGAATCAGTGACATCTCCTTAATGATTTATTAGAATGTTATGCAATAAACTATAATTTCAATCTAGATGAAATGCTAAAAGTGACTATTATATTCATTTTCATATATAACGATCAATATCAAATTATAGAAAATACATACAACAAAAACCCGATGAATATTATATAAAGTAAATTAATTAAAATGGTAACTTTTGCTCAATCTTCAGAGATAAACATATACCATCGCGGACTTTTATAAACATTATTTAAAGAACAAAATTTTTGTTAAACATTATTTTTATGTATCTCATAAGGTTGAGTCAGCGCACGCCATGTATACGTTAAGCAAGCTAGTTTTGGGTGACGTTTTCTTATAACTACAAACTTTGCAAACCGTTGCTTAGCAACGGTCGGTTGTTATTAAGATGGCAGAATAAATTGCCTGTCAAACTAAAAAGTATTTTAATATTTTAGTATATATCGACAATATTACAAATATGAGAAAAAAAAGTAGCCTATGTTCATCCGAAGACCCTCAAGTATCTCTATATGAGTATTTTATCACAATTGAATTAGCGGTTTGGCCCTGATTGCGTAAAAGACAGACAGACAGACAGACAGACAGACAGACAGACAGACAGAGTTACTTTCGAATTTATAATATAGGTATGGATAATATAATGATGTAACGGAATTTTGAAAGTTTTATTGATTTCGAATTTTACATTCTTGTCCTTATCGGTACAAGTTTTTAGTATTATTTTTGTTATATATTTAAGTAAAAATTACTATATTTAAGATTACTTACTATATTTGGCAGAAATACCAGAGCCCCTTCAAATGATACCTCACTTTAACTAGTTGCTTCAAAATCATTTTTTAAAGGAAATCAAGGAACCGTAGATCTGAGTGTAAATGGTTTGAATTTCTCGATATCTCCAAGCCTCTTGATAGACAGACAGACAGACGGACGGATGAACGGATGGACAACAAAGTGCTCTTATGGGGGTTTCTTCTTTCATTGAAAGGTACATAACGCTAAAAAAAATTGCAGCTTCACGCCTCTTTTAGGAAATATTGTGTCAAGACATTCTGTTTGAAATATTGCTTGTTGAGTAGTGGTGCTCAACGCCACGCTTACAGCTGGATACATGGCGAATCAAGATCTCAATTTTATTTGGCAAACCACTAAAATTGATGTTTTTTTTTATTGATACTCAAACGTTTTTATATTTTATCAATTCAATAGCAAAAACATTAACTAATATTTTTACAAAAAAATGTGACGATGTTTTGACAGACTTCAACTTTGAAAAAATCTAGATTTTCTGTAGTCTTCCAATAATTAAACAGTTACATAAGTTCTATCTCTAGATTAGCTAATGATAAGAGATACAATAATGAGATAAGATAAAATTAATTAAATAAAACCAGTCACATTTGTGCACCTGTGAATAACCTTTAATATTTATATAGAGAACATATCATCTACTTATATTAAAAAACTATAATTTTTTATACTGCCATATGTAGCTGCTTTTTATTTTATATATTAGGTAGAGGTAAGCTAGTGTTAAGACACTCTGTTGTCCACGCATTCCTAAATTTGGAGACAGTAGGTGTTCACTGCCGCGCTTTGCTCTCTTGCGCAAAAAAAATAACTTCCGAGTGGAAATCGAACCTACAAACGTCGCGTCGCTTATACAGTCGGATGGTGTGAAACTGAGCCACAATCTCAACAACGCTTGCTAAAATACATTAAATGGTTATTACTTAATACTTTATACATCAAATGACACTATTTAGATTTTGAAATTGAACCCATAAGCATCGTTCCTAAACCTAAAGTCTTTTATAAACATAATAGCCCAAACTAAAATCTAATTAAAATTACCAAATAATGAAACGATAAATAAATAATACGAAACACTAACTGAACAAGTCTGTATTATCGACAATCGCGAACCGATAACGGCATGCGTCCATCACGCCATACCTCTCTCTTTCTAACGTATAGCAAATAATCACTCCGTCTCACTCTGGCTAGTTAAAAAATAAACTAATGAGATATCGCTATCGCACAGCATCCGCTATGTTATCGGTGGTGATAAGAGTACATCTGTCAACGGTCGATTTGAATTAAATTAGATTAATATATAATTGAACTTTTTAGTTATTGTTATCGGTTTCGCGCTGATACCGAATGGTGGTAGGTTGGTGGTACCGAACAGTTTCTTTTAATGAGGCTGTTTTTGTTGTATAAATGTTGTCTTGCTTGCATTTTAGCCATTTTATGTATAGTTTCGTTTAATATATAATATCATTTTAAATGTATTTTCAAACTTAGGATAGAAAATAGTCGTAGCGGGCGTTGACTTGGCGAGATGAATCTGCGCTTCTTGGTATTCTGTCTGCTACATATTTTTTACTACTACTACTACTACTAACTTCACACTGACTCTATGTCACGCACACAACAGGGTAGCAGAGGGAACCTGGGAACTTAGTGTTAAGACACTCCGTTCCATACTTCCCGCTGAATTCTGAAGGTATTGCGTGTAGAGTGGCGGAACTCAACGCCGCGCTTTGCATCGACACCAGAGCGAAGCAATGAAAATATCAAATATTTCATTTACTCGAGTGGGTATCGAACTCACAACCATACGCGTTTCCAGTCGCACACTTGTGCTCCTGAGCCACGAGCCTCAATTAAATGTCATAGAATAAAAATCATTAACATGTCATTATTTTTCTAAGAAATATTTTTTCCTTGTATTGTGCAGACCCTTTTTGTAGGTACAAGTTTATTTGGTGCATTAATAACGTAATTATACTTTTTCAATAAAGTTCCTGTATATTGTCAATGTATGTCGAAACAGTTTCTAAAAACTTTACGCAAATGCCTCGAGAATTACGCAGAAAGTGGAGAACTGAGTATTTTTACTCTAGGTTTCCAAGTTCTCTATGCCTATCCTGCGGTGTGTGAGATATAGGTAAAGCTAAAAGCGTACCGTAACCGTACTACGGTTGCTATATTAGTGCATACAATACCAACCAATCCCTCAAAATTGGTAACATTTATTAATAATTAATAGCGGAATATATTTTTTATATATATTTTCAAATACTAAGCTCTGACATAGCTATATCAAGATAAATGCAGAGACAACCTGGTGTCCAGAAATTCAGACTTTTATTTCCGATTAGCGAAACTCAACGCCACAGTTTTTTCGTACCCGAGGCAGTTGAATGAAAATATATATTTTTAACTTCACCATAAGAAGATAGCTAGAGCACGAAAGGCTAGGATTTCTGCATATTTTTCACCTCGTCCACTGTCATTAATCTCTTCATATGTACATGTTCTTTGGGGGTCCTCCGATTGAGCTGAATCTTGGATTATGGCTTCAGTTTTGATGACAATGGAATTACATATAATTAATACTACGGTTAATCCAAAATGGCCGCCATAATAAAATGGCAAATTACAAATTTTTACACAAGCCACCTAAATTCAAATTCAAAAAAAGTTACCTAATATGGGTATCAAATGAAAGGTATTGATTAATAGAATTTAATGCACCATGATAGAAAAAAAAACATGTGGGAAGCTTGTTTAAAAAGGTTTTTTTATAAAAAGATCTTTGATTTTAAGGTTTTTTAATTAATATTTTGCTTATTCATGTTATATTAGTAGGTGCCCCTGTATACGACGCGAAACAAGAAATCTTTACCCACTAGATATGTTAAAACAGACTTCTTTGTCTTGGTACGAGATAAGACACGCGCTGGCTATTTGTTTTGTCGATCTGATTGTTAATATGTTTGTTTTAAAAAGTAAGTAAAATGTAGGTACCTATGTGATTATGAATTTTTTTGTTAGATAAATTTTATTATATTTTACAACTTAATGATTAATAGTTTATGTTTTATAGCTTCATGTTGTATTGAATCGAGGGTTAGGACTAGGTTCTCCGCTTTCTGTCAGAAATGGAGGCACTTCATAAAAATTAACACACAGTCAAAAAGAAGGGACAGCTACCATAATAAGAGAATATTCTCCACTTTTCTCCTATTTCAGAGATAGTTTGCGTTGTGTAACGGAAACTAACACCGAATTTTGTAAAGAGGCTGTTTTTTAATAAACAAACCTACTGCTACCTTGCGTTTGACACTATGAAGCTTGATACTTGTATTAATTATATCAACGAACTAGTAAGGAAAACTCGTAAATAATAAATTCGTTATATTTCTATATTTGTATAGTTATGTAGAACGATTGATAAAGGAAATCCTGGAAAAAACACTGTAAATAACATTATTAATCCATTTTCCGCCGAATTCTGGAGAGATTGTGTGTTGAGTGCCGAAACTTAACGCCGCCATTCGCCTCGAAACCAGAAAGAAAACATGAAAATATTAAATATTTTATTTCCGGGAGTGGGAATCGACACCACAACCTGTTTCGTTTACAGTCACATTTTGTGCTCTAGGTTGCCTCTGCCTATCCCTGCCTGCTATATACTAGATATAGCATACACTAAAAAAAAGTTGATTACACTGTCATATCACATCCAACGGTTGCATGATAATAGTCGACCATACCTACAAATAAATATATATATAAATATGTAAATAAAATAAATGAGATTAACGCTACTCACAACAGGGCAGAGTTAACCTAGTGTTAAGACACTCCGTTCCCCACTTACCGGATTCTAGAGGTCTTGCATGTTTGGTGGCGGAATTCAACGCCACTCTTTGCCTCGATAATAGCGAAGAAATGAAAATCAAAATTTAAATAAATATTTAATTTCCTCGGGGATAGCTATATATTTATTTATATATATATATACATATTATAATAAATTTGCTTGATTATAACAATTTCGATACTGTCTCTCGGAGATATGATATGAAACCTGAACGAATTTCTATATACTGAGTGCTGATAACCTTTCAACTTCGATGTTGATAATCTGATAACACCGTCTCGAGATATCTTCGAATTGTATGGACGGTTATCATACATGTGTATATCGCAAGTTAATAATGTAAAGAAATCATGTTGAAAACAAAGGCTTTTGTAATTAACTAAAGAAAAATAAATGAAACCTACTGCAAATACCTGTCAATCATCTAGTTTTATATTATAGATAGCATGGAATATATTTAATATGCAATACCTCGTCTTAGGGCGGAAATTGTAGTGACCTGACACTAAGTTTTTTCCATCTCTAGCCTGTTGAATACTGTAAAGTAAAATAAGGCACTACTATCTTTTTTTCAATTTATTACAAAGAAAACGATAATGTAGGGTTGAACCAAGCGAGGTAAGTACACTAGTTGTTTAACTATAGGTACATCTATACTACAACGGCCAACGTTATCTACAATAATATAAGTTTAATGAGTTCAAACATTAATCACAAGATATAAATGGCCATGATGAATTATTTTAATCTTAAAATATAACTTTTTTTTCTGTAATAACGTGTATAATTAACGAACGGAGCCCGTCGTGGCACATTGGTACAAGCTTGCGACTGTAAACGCAACGTTTATGGGTTTGATTACTACTCGGGAGAACGTAATATTTAATATTTTCATTTCGTCACTTTGGTAATCAGGCAAAGTGCGTCGTTAAGTTCCGTTACTCAACTCGCCTCAGAATTTCCAATATGTCTAAGCGAATAGTAAGCGAATAGTAATGGGGACGGAATAATGGGAATAATAGGAACGGAAGAGTCTAGCAAGACGAAACGCGGCGTTGGTTTCCGTCATTCGAAATGGAGCGGGGAGTGGGGGGAACAGAGTTTTGCTGTCTTGACACTGGGTTATCTGTGGCTTTGGCGATTTCCACTTTTGTTCCTTGCTTCTAAACCGCTATAACTCCAAAACACCTTACCTAAGAAACAAACCTGTCGCAATATTTACTCAATGACATTATGCTACAATATAATCACCAAGCCGCGGTACACGAACATACGCCCACGTGCACTCACCTCATCTCATATTTAATGCCAACATAGGAGCTTCATTCCGAGAACCGATCTGCAAACTAAGAAAACAAATGAAGAAATCTAAACACATCTGCGATAAGCCAAATGTTATTAATGACACCGTTGTGGCGCAGTTGGCATGTTTTCAAATGATAGTTTCGTATTCGGATACTTTGTAGGGGAATTCGGATATTTTATGTAATTTTGTAGTTTATTATGTAGAAGTAGAGGCTCTTCCGGTGTGACTGATTAAGAAAAAGAGGAATCTGAATCTTGACTCCTATCTGCTCTTCTGAAATATCAATAGTAGGAGGTCAAGGAAATACAATAATAGCAGAATGAATATAGTGTTAAAAACTAAGGACGTCCAATTTTCGAAAAAACAAATCAGAAAAGAAAACGGACATTTAGTTAACTTATAATAAATTTAATTATTTAAATATTTAACATTTTTAAACCCACAAGGATTGAATCTACGACCCTCACCTATCCAAGTTCAACACCAGCATCGATCTAAATATAATATAACTTTTAATAAATATGATACAGTACCAAATGGAATTATTCTTGCTCATCTTACAGCGATAACGCGATAACGATAACGCCTAATGGAGTCTGTTCTGATAAGATAGCTAATGAATCTCTGTTTTAAATTTATCTGTTTATTGATAAATAGAAACAACTTGGATAGAATATTTGATGGTAAAATATAGTTATAATTAAAATTCCATATTTTATATGTACCTAGATTGGAAGCCAGTCGTGGCGCAGAGGCACAAGAATGTGAGTGGACGCGACTGGTTGTGGGCTCGATCTCCACTCGCGAAAATAAATTTTTATACTTTCATTTATTCGCTCTGGTGTCGAGGCGAAGCGCGGCATCGAGTTCCACCGCTGAATACGCAATGCTTCCACAATTCGGCGAAAAATGGGGAACGGAGTGTCCTAACACTAGTTTCCCTAATATGTGCAGGATATACTCAACACGCGATGTCTCTTTAATAGTTGATCGGGGAATGGGGGATGGAGTGTCTTAACTTTTAGGTTCCTTCGCTTAAACCAGGGGTTCCCAACCTTTTCTTGATCAAGGACCACTTTTATATAATTCTTGGTAGCAGGGACCACTATGCATGTAGGTATAATAAAAATTTACTGTGATAATTAAACAGAAACTTCGTCTCACTATCCCCAGTCATAAAATTAAAATTATTCGCGGACCATATTTAGGCTTCTGCGGACTTGTGGTGGTCCGCGGACCACTGGTTGGGAACCAGTGGTTTAAGCCAATGTGGGAAACAGTGTTGAGCTATAAAAACTGAGACTTAATTACTGAGATTATAACTTAACAATATTAACATTAAAATAATCTCACACTAAAACATATATAATTCAAGTGTAACAAGAGAAGATAACTAAAAAACTGCGTTCTAAGAATTTCTAGAGCGTCGTTATTCTTTCGTTAGTCGTTAGTCGTTACGCAAGCAACACAAACATATTAGCCGTTAGATAACCAGATAGCATCGGCTATTAGCGGCCGTGATTAAACAATGGGGCTGTAATCGAAAAAATAATACGTATATACACGCTCGGCTACTTCTGTATGTACATTCTTGGTGTAAATTGTTTTGGATTGCCTGTTGAGATTATAGAGATTAACTTTTTGGGGCAGTCATGGCGCAGGGGCACAAGTGTGCGATTGGAAACGCGAGAGGTTGATGGTTCGATTTCCACTCGAGAAAATAAAGATTTAATATTATTATTTCTTCGTTTTGGCGTCGATACAAAGAGCGGCATTGCACCACTCAACACGAAATGCCTCCAGAAATCGGCAAGTGGGGAACAAATGCATAAAGCTATAAAAAAAAACTTTTTTGTGTTGCCTAATGATTTGAGTTGGTTATTTAAACCATATTATAATTTGAATTATTTATTTAAAACATAAAAATATATTTGACGCTTGAATATATTTGAAAAGTAAAAAAATAATAATACTAAAAATCGTTTTAAAAATAATTCGAATTATTTTTTCTCACAAAAGTAGATCAATCTCTTTTTTTTTCGACTCTACAAAAATGTTTTCTCACCGTCTGTACAATCAATTTGTCTATACGATTGGTTACTTAATTGTAATTCCAAAGTTATTAGGTATATTTGTTTTAATTATCTCCTTAATCTCGGAACAATGGGGACGGGAAACGAAAGGAAAGGCGATTTTTGGTTGATTCTATTAAGTTAAAGTTAAAAATTAACATCGTTAGTCTTTTATAATAGATGATGTATGTATGTTAAATTATCTGTATAGTTGTAAATATCTATGATAAGAAGTTAAACAGTTGTTTAACTGAAAAATATTTTAAACACGAAAAAGATAAACAACATTTGATATAATTTTTGATTCATTTGGCAATATAAATAAAAGTTTATAACTCATTGACATTTATTCATACAAATCATTTTATTCTCTGAAAATACAATTAACTGTTAGTTTATTTTTTGACGCTGTATCACGCTCAAAGCGTAATAAGTATAAGGTACCTAGATTTAAAGGACTTCCATTTCCCACTTTCTACCAAATCCTCGAGAGCTGTGCAGTGGCGGAAATTAACGCTGCATTTTGAGTTAGTTTTTTTTAAATAACTTTTTCGTTACTTTTTTCTATAAATTTCCTTAATATTCCAAAACCCATAAACCAATAATTAATTATTAATCCATCGATTATAAACTATAATAATTTTAATTATCACAATAAAAGCTGCAAATAAATTACGTGATCAACGTACAAACAACTCGCACCTCTAACGCGTGAAATACATTGCTTCCCGCCCATTATCTCAACTAAAATCGCGCGAAGAGACTCCACAATGTACATCCAACTTTACTAAAGTACACTTTTGATTTAATGCAGTGCAAGCTCTGTCTAAGGTACGATGTACGTAAGCTAATCACCTGTCTCATCTCTCTTAGAGCATTGTTGGTGGGTGCCGTTTAAGAATCAACCCTAATTTTATTATTTAAGGGTCGTTTTTACTTTGAACAATCATCCACTCTCGACCTACGGCCTCGCGATCCATTTCATCCGAACATAAACTGCAGAACAGGCGTCAATTGTTAACAAGTTTAACAACTTTCGATACTTGTGGTGAGATATCATTGATTTTATTTATTTTCTCGCGCTACACTCGATCGTACGGCTAGATACAGGGCTCGGGGCCCGCGGCATAGATGTCAAATACCAGCCCGCTGCGGACCTCTCGGACCCTCTAATTGTCGATATGTTAAGATCAATTTTTGTATTTGTGATTTTGACACTTCAGTCAATTCATCTAGAAATATTGTGAAAATAAATTGAATTTTAATACTAGAATACACAGTTGCTTTTCGTTTGGCTTAAGCTATGTAATTTTTTGTATGAGGCATTGTGTAGGACAGTCATTTGTTTTGACAGTCTCTATATGGCCACGGTGACTGAGATCGTGCGATTGTAGAGCCTTTTAGATGGTTAGATATAGACAGATGGACACACGGACGGCAGTACGGGAGCCGAATCTGTCTTAGGTTATTTTATTTGAAATGATCCGATTGTTTATTCGAATAGTTTTGTTCATTTGAATTGTTATGTTTTTGTTATCGAATGGTGTGTTGTGTGTGGTCTATTTAAATCGATATTAGATGAGAATTTTTGTGTTTTATTATCTACTAAATTACATTTTATTCAATCTGTGGTAATGCTAGCTGTAGGTATGGCTGGGAGTTAATTTGTCAATTTGAGACGTCAATCTATGCATAAAGTATCTAAGGAAAAATATTATAATTAAATTTCATTAATTTTAAAGATTTTCGAATATTTTTTTAATAATAATTTATAGACAAAAATAGCACTAACATTTTGTAGTTAATGATTTTTTTTATTTATAATCTATATTTAAGAGAAAGACTACCATACTAAAATTGACAATGTCATTATTATAACTAGATAATGACAACAGATAAAAAATATGTAATATATCTATTTACTAAAATTAAAAAACCGTATGTCACTAGATTAACAAGGCGATGTTGTATTTATATTATAATGTGTGTCTGTATGTTTTTTGTATGGTCCGTTAATGGTCTGATGTAGAGATAAGATAAAGCTACAAGCTGTTTCGGTTTAATTACAAGTGTGTGTAATCTACACTTTCTAGGTTTATGTCTTTGCCTGTTCCAGTTATCGGGGCTTATTAAAAAATATAAGTATTTAGTGAGTGTTAATGTTAATATGATAAATAAAATAATAGCTTCCCGCTTTTTCCCGCATATAGCAGGATAAGTTATGGTTCTGGTCGTCATATTTTATACACTGCGTTATATTTCACTTCTTTTGAAATATTTAATTAAGTTACATAGACAAATAAACTTTACTTAATTAAAAAAACCTTATATTAAAAAAAATATGGGTATATTTCATTAAAAAAATATTCACTCAAACGATATATGTAAATATTAAATGTTACTTTTAGTTTAGCAATAATTAAGAACTGACTCGAATATGAACATGTACTATCCTATTTATATAGTCCAGCCTCCTTAAAATAGGAAATGCAACCAACTAGCTGGGATGCGATAAAATCGGAATGGTGGGTGACTTTATAAGACTAGCCACAGATATCCAGGATTGGTGAAATATGGTTTGTGTAAATTATCTTCAGAAATTTGATAGTGTTCCTCTGATAGCCGAATACAAAAACGTACCAGTATCACAGTACAAAACCTAACTAAAGTAAATATGTAAATTTATATAGAAAATGTTGTGTTTGTTAACAATTGTACCCTTTAAAAAATTCATAATTATTTTTACATTAAATGATTTTAAAAAATTAAAATATATATATTATATAAATAAGAAACATCTACTTATTGCATATGGAAGGGATGCATGGATGCATCAATGAGGATTTTTACATAAATATATGCCCAGCCAATATCTCGTTTAAGATACAGTCTCTTATAAAATGGCGGATGTGTAGACCCTAGAAATGAAAAAATACAGCTTTAAAAAATTTTTTTAAGGCAACCGTGTCGCAGGGGCACAGCGTGTGACTGTAAACGTGTCAAGTTGTGGGTTCGATTCCAACTCGAAGAAATGAAATATTTACATTTCTTCAAAGCGCTACGTTGAGTTCACCACTCAACTCACAATGCATTTAGAATTGGACGAAATGTGGGGAACGGAGTGTCTTAACACTAGGTTCTCAATTTCCCACAAACAAACCTTTACTTTTGTATATTTTAGCAGTCGAATCAAGGAGAAGATGTAGTATCAAATTAACAATAAGCTAGTGTTCGACTAATATATACCTAAACATTTTTCATCTACCATTTGTTTATAATGAAGATGATATCTATCAGAATGAGAGCTGAACAATAGTGCGTAGGATTATATTTGTTAGGGCTATCTAGACTACAGATGCTTTGTAAAAACTTTTTTAAATACATTCTGTTTAAAATGTGAGGCCACTGCAAACGTGGCATGTTGTGGGTTCGATCTCCATTCGAGGAAATAAAATATTTAATATTTTCGTTTCTTCACTCTCGTGTCGAGGCAAAGCGTGCCATTGAGTTTCTTCAGAATTCGGCCGAGAGTGGGGGACAGAGACGGATGAGTCCTAAGGAGAACGGAGTGTCTAAGCATTGCAGTTCAGTCAGACAAGTTAGTTTTTTTAAATTAATTCCATGAAAATTGCAAAACATTAATAAGCATGGTTTAAGACTAAAAAAATCTTTATATTGATTTATAAAAAAATGAAATAAAAATATTTGCATCTTAGCAAATACAACTTTAAAAATACAAGACAAAATCGATTTTAAACGATCTCTAAGCAAAATAAACATCGATTATGTAGACACACCACTAGCATTATTTAATTCCCATCAAAACTATTTTAATAACATTTCGAAAGTCATTATGTGTTTGTTAGTTGTCAAAAAACAGATACAATCTTGGAAAATTATCGAGTAATCGACGTTACGGTGCGCGCGCGCCGGATGTCAAACTAATGTATTTAATTCACCGTTTTTTTGTACAAGTGTCATATTTTGAACCTTATGCCTTAATTGTTAAAGTTTAGGTTATTTTTTACAAGCGGTTGTTTTATAGTTTTGTGCTTATACTAACAGTAGCCTGTAATAGTGTCACTGATTTGGAGATCGGTGTATGGTGTGTGAAAACTTTTTAATTTTTTTTGTTATATTATAAAAGTAATTTTATTTAAGTAATAATTTTAAAATATATAAAATAACAAAGTATTTTTATGTATAAACAAAGATAAAGATGACTTGCTTAAAAATCTGAATCAGGATATAGTTGTATTTTTTTGGTAAATCACTTATTCACTTACACTTACTCTTAGTACATTGAATATTGCTTATTTGGTTTTTCGACACATTTTTTCGAAATATTGACACAATCAAAGTTTGTAAATATTTCTTTTTCATACATTTACATAGTATTTAACTTTTTTTAGGGATATACAGAACCAATAATTTAGAAAACCGTTCTATTAACACTACTCAACGAATGTCTAAATGTATGTCCGACACAACAGATAGAGAGTTGTGATAGAGAGATTTATGTTATTTTAATAACACATTATTTTTTCGTAACAAACGTCAGGCTGGAATTTTTTGTCTTATCACATTTGAATATCTCGGGCCCTTAGTCCTGTTATCTACATCTGTGTAATTAAAATATATTTATTTATATGTATAATTTTATCTTTACGATATGTATCATATGTTATATAGAGCGTATGGTTGCTTGGGATATCATTGCAGTCGTGAGTTCGATTTCCAATAGGGGAATGTTGTATTTGAAATATTTATTAATTACTCATTTACCTCCACCCAACAAGGTGTCTATAACTGTTATAAATGGTGATCAAAGTTCTGGAAATACATAAAAAATATCATAATTTTTTAGAAAGTTACGTTTACATTTTAGTAATTTATTTCTTTTTAATTTAATATTTGAAACTATGTAATAATATCTAAGAAACTATGTAATACTAAGAAATTTAATTTGACCCTCTTGTAATCATTTTATCATTATGAAACTTAACAGTTAGCTTAACCTTAAACAGTTAGTTAACTTAAGTAGCTTAGGTGACAATACAATAAAATGATATCATGGAATTGGCCTGACGATGAAGCCAGGATCCAGGATTCATAAATTTATAACTCCGTACACATTCTAGCACGATTACAAATCATGTCTTAGTTGTTTCTTAAGCTGTATATTGATATTAATTTAATTTTATTCTATCGGTATACTACAATATGCCAATTAAAATATTTATATAGCATCCCACTAGTGGTTTCCAGCATTAAATAAGTTGTGTGATATCCTCGGCTTTAGTTTCCTATGATTTGCTGCGAAAAGGTCGTGTCGATGCGCGAACAGATAGACGCGTCGTAATTAATTCTATTCTACAGTTTGTTTTGCAGTCGTGACCTCTCCTCTATACTTGGATTTATTGGTTTTTGATTTTAGTTGCGAATGCTAAACTTGAAGAAATTGGTTTTTTGTATTTGTTTTTTTTATAAGCTTCATGCTGAGGTGTTGTTGAATGGCGGAACTCAACGCCGAGCTTTTGCCTCGTTACCAGAGCGAGGAAATGAAAATGTTAAATATTTCATTTTTTCGAGTGGGAATACAACTTACAACCTGTCGTGTTTAGAGTTGCATACTTGTGTCCCTCGCCCCGGCTAAACTTCTATATTTTTTAGATATTTTTATAATCACAATCCAATAAATCCTTTTCCTTTCAAACAGAATATAACTGTTTTGCATTACAACAAAACAATTATTATGTGTTGGATAAAACACAGTGTTAGAGTGAAGAAGTCATCCGTGATTTTAGTCTATGGTACTACAAACTTACCAATCTGTCCATAGATTATCTACTCTTGGCACCCGCAGGCGCCACCTACCGTGACGGTTGGCGCGAAAACATCTGTCAACTCATAGTCTTCACGTTTCATTCAATCACCAGCAAGTCCTACTTGCTAACACTGTGTTTTATCCAACACATAATAATTGTTTTGTTGTAATGCAAAACAGTTATATTATGTGTCTTCTAAAACACAGTGTTAGAGTGAAGATCTGTTTGTTATCTGCTGGTGTCAAGTAAAAATGCTATGTTGATAAGAAAAAGCAAAATTATTATATAACATTTATTAAATATCAAATTAAACAAAAAAAAAATTTTTTGATTCAAATAAAAATACTAATCAAACTTAAAAGTATATCTGTAGTCAAATCTAGAATAACAAATATAGAACTCTCCTTAAAAAATAATAATAATAACAGTATGTAATCCTCAAAAATTCAACAAAATATTATTGCAGAAATTGCACAAAACTAATAAAACTTTCTCTAATGAGATCCATACCAATAACTTCTTTGTACTAATATTGCAAATTATCAAAAATAAAAAGAATAATTAATTAACTAAAAAATCAAAAACAGCTCTTGTCATAATTCGATTAAACACTTGAAAAATTATCAAAAAGTAAGTCAGCACTTGTATGTCTATCTGCTGATTCTATTTTACGACAGTAAAATTTTCTAAAGGTATGAAAACTCTTCCAGTTTCCTCTTTTTAAAATTTCTTCTACTGGGTGATTCTCAAACCAGCCCCTAGAGGCAACTGCACTACGTATAATACCAGGAGGTGCACTGATATTTATATCTTTAAAAATACTTTTAATCCAACCACCTATAATTGTTCTAGAAGCCGGTCTTACTGCACCCTTTATAGTAACAAATAAGCTTGTGATGTTGTTCTCTACTAATCGCCTACTGTTAGTCAATTGAATCAGTTGTCTAATATGTTTCACTGGACATATCATGTCATTATCATGTGTTAACAACACCCAGTCTGACTGTCTATGAGTGCTAGTATCAGTCTTAGAACCAAATCTTGGATGCAGAACAATTCTATCATGTTGTTCAGAATAATGTTCACCTGATATATCCAACAGTGTCAAATCATGAATTCTTCGCCCCGAAGCCAGTAATAATATTAAGGCAGTTCTCCGAGAAACATCAAATAATGTATTTAAAGATGTTCTTTCTTGTAACCAATCAAACAGAAGTTTAATATCAAAAGCTGGTGGCTTTTGTACATGAGGCCTAGCTAGAGAAATAGCTTTCAAAATTTGTTGAACAAAAAAATTTTTTGAAAATGACTCATTTGATGTAGCACAATAAGTTGAAATAGCTGACTTATGGAGTAAAATTGTATTATATGCTAATTTGTCATTTAAATAAAGCTTAGCTAAAAATCTAGCTACACTATTGCCATCTGGTGCCCTAGGGTCTATGCCCTGCTCTACACACCAATCTATCCATCTTTGTATAGGTCTCTTATAAGTCATAAGTGTAGATTCTCGCCAACTCCTCTTTAATAATTTAATCTCTTCTACAGTCCAGTGCGAGACCTGGTGCCCCCACCCCCAACTTTCCATGCCATGAGGCCCAGCTGTTCCACTTGTGGAGGGCACTGACCTGTTGTAATGTCTATTAAATTCTTCCGAATCTTTTCTATTAGAAGCGGTTTCTCCAAAGCTCTGGCTTGCAAGTCCGGAAGCCAGAAACATCTTTTCCATTGAGGGGCTATTAATATGAACGTTCCCTTGGCCTTGTTTAGATGGGACAGTACCTGAGGTATTAAATTGGGAGGTGGGAATAGCCATCCCAATTGACATTCCCATTGACGACTGAAGGCGTCGTAAAAAATTGCGTACCCATCTGTCGAGTCTAGCGTTACATATTTCTCGACGACGGCTGTTGATCTGGACGCGAATAGGTCTACGTCTGGCACGCCCCAAACTTTGAATATGGCCTCCGTGGCCGGGGGCAACAGATGCCACTCGGGCAGCTCCCGGCCTCTTGAGAGGCGGTCTGCAATCCCGTTTAACCTCCCCGGGAGGTAGCAAGCCGACAGTGTTGCTTGGAGCTGCTCGGTGAGCCTCAAGAGCTTGGTTGTTAAGTTTAGAAGGGCAGTTGATCGAGTGCCACCTTCGTTTCTTATGTATGACACCAATGTTCGGTTGTCTGACTGTACGAGTATATGTGCCGCCTTCAACACTTTCTGTTGGCTCTTTATTGCTCCATATACCGCATACATCTCTTTGAGATTTGAATGCCACCTTCTCTGATAAGGGGCCCATTGACCTGACAAGTAAAGGTTGTTCAATTGAGCGCCCCACCCTGCATCCGCTGCATCGGTGGTTAAGAAGTGTGATACCTCTTTTCGACGCAGTGTTTTGCAACTCCTTTGCACTGCTTGCACCCACCATCCCAAATCCTGACACACCTTGGGCGGTAATGGTCTTATCTCCCTGGGCCTTCTGTCTCTGTATCCCTTTAAAAATATTTGCATACTTCGGCAATAAAGACGGCCCTTGGGAATGGTGAGAGTTGCAAAGTTTAAATGGCCTAATAAGCTCTGGGCCTCTTTCAGGTTGCATGCAGAACCCTTTCTTTTGAGATCTGTGATCATCTTTTCTATGGTACAAATTTTCTTTTGAGGTAGAGTCATAGTGAACTGGTTGGTATTCCAGATTATACCCAAGTACTCTATCTCTTGAGTTGGCTCTAAAACAGACTTTGGGTAATTGATATGCCACCCTAAAGTCTCTAGCAAGCTCAGCATTTCCGAAACCTGAGTGTCTAGTCTGGAACGGTCTTGGTTCACCAACAAGAAATCGTCCAAGTAAACCAGTAACCTGAACCCCCTGGTCCTTAGGATTTCCGCAACCCAATTGACCACCGCTGTGAAAATCTGTGGGGCACAGGAAAGACCGAAAGGAAGTGCTGTTAGCTGCAGCACTTCCTGATTGTATATTATCCGAAGAAAACGCCTGTGAGTTTCTGAAATTGGTATATGAAAATAGGCATTCTGAAGGTCGATCTTTGTTAACCAATCGTTTTCTTGTAGGAATTCTGATACCTCTGTCTGAGATATCAGATGAAATCTCTTTGGAGAAATGTAAATATTGAGACCCCTGAGGTCGAATATGGGCCTTAATCCCCCACTGGACTTCTTTATCAAAAACATTCTTGAATGAAAACCGGGATTGAGCACTTTTGGCCTTTCTAATATTCCCTTTTCTTTTAACTCCTTGATCATCTCCGTCATCAGGGGAGTTTCTCTGGTGCGAAATTTCCTTTGGACATTCTTGTAGGGATACTGCATAGGGGGCTTGGACTTGAACGGAATTCTTCCTCTTGAAATTATTTTTAAAATAAATTGAGTCGCACCTTGACTTTGCCATACTGATATATGGTCTTTTAAGCAACCCCCCCTGAAGTCCCTTAACTGATAGTCAATCTTGTCTCGTATTGGACTGATTGGAGGTGTTGCTGCGACGAAAGGGCTTCTTATATTTCGACTTCTTGTCTATTTTTTTACCACGATATTGCTGTGGATGTTTTTTCACATCTTGTTTTCTCTGTGAGTTCTGATCGAAAGTATGTCTCTTTTGTTGACCTCTCTTTAAATAACTTGGTGTATTCAGCCATATTTGGGATCCACCTAAAGATTGTATAATGGGTTGTAATGCCTCTTTGCTAAATAAATACTCTGCACTCGGAGGCACACTTCTTAAGGTCATCTGAAGATTCACATTGTCAATCTCCTTAAGTATTCTCTCTCGTCTTATCTCAATGCATTCAGCTCTTTTACCACATATAATCTGCAACATATTATCTGAATTCTTTGCAAAAGATGATGTCGGGCCAAACATAGTAGTGAATTTTTCAAATAATGTATTATAATTAACACTAGCAGGCTCCCTTGAGGCCCAATCAACTATAGACTGTAATGATTCCCTTAGAAGATGCCTTTGTTCTAAGGCTACATTAGATAAGCTACTCAATAAAAGCTCTGTTGAAGCCAAATAATCCTTAGACTTATTAAAATGACATAACTCTTCATTAACTCTTAAACCCATAAAACCAGGTTCTGCAATATAGGACTGCATGGCCTTTTTAAATCTTATTCCTTTCCAAGATTGCGAGTTAAACTGTTGTATTTTATTAAGCTCTCGCAACCGTTGCTCGTCAGCTGCAGGTATAATTTTATTACCATCATAATCGATACATACATCACCTAATGTCAATGTATTAATTGTATTACTACTACTAGGATCTACAAGAAAGGTTTCCTCTCTCATATGTGACCCTGAAGGCAAATTATTAGGTCGACTTGTCTGCGGTTGCAATTGATCAGACATATGCGCAACAAAATTGGAAATATAACTTACCTGAGTTATTAAACTATCGACTCTTGGGTCAGAATAAGGTAACGAACGCCTACGTCTTTTGTTTGGAGGTGGAGAGGCACAGTCTTCTTCCTCCGAGGATGAAGACGAGGACGATGTTAAAATGTTACACCGAGCCTGTCCCCCATCCGAGGCGACCTGGCTCGGTGCCGCACTCTCACCTCTTTCAGACTGATTCATTGTAACACTGCACTTATTTTAAAAATTACGTACTTATTTAATTTAAAACACTGTGAGTTATCTTATAAAAGAAAATTACGCATAAAGCGATATTTTTCTCAACTTTGTAAACTTTTTGATGCTTAGACTTCAAAAATCACAAATGCTATGAGTTGACAGATGTTTTCGCGCCAACCGTCACGGTAGGTGGCGCCTGCGGGTGCCAAGAGTAGATAATCTATGGACAGATTGGTAAGTTTGTAGTACCATAGACTAAAATCACGGATGACTTCTTCACTCTAACACTGTGTTTTAGAAGACACATAATAAATAGCTTTTTTCATCTTACTAATATAAATATTTATATCTTTATCAGTTAAAATTTAATAAATATAGGTATGTCAAAGTTATTGTTTATAAGATTTAATATAATATTTTAGGTTTATAATTAAAAAATATATTTTCTCCACACATAGGTACCTTTATATTTGAAGACCCGACATTATCGTAATACGATCTCAGCAATTTCTTTATTAAAAAAAACCATAATATTAAAAGATCTGGCCGAACCGATAAATCAATAATGAACAAACTAAATTATTATTTCACCAAAAAACGTGATATCCAAATTTTTTATCTAAATAAAGTTCCTCGATCAGCAAATACCGGAGTGAATATCCGAACCGGCTCATGAGTGTTGGAATGTTTCAAGCGAATAAGACAATTAGGTACTCGCTGGCAAATGTTACCGATACACAATCGACTCTCAGCGCTATCTGACGATCGGTAATTTGGTAATAAAATGAAAATAAGCTCACCCCTTATCTATAATCCTTTCTGTATATACAGGTACATCCGCTATATAAACATGGAATACTTGGAAACAAAAGGTAACAAGTTGCCGCAATATTGCAAGCCAATTCGGACAAGTTCCGACAACGGTGTAATTCACAATTGATAGTGTTTTTACAGCGTTAAGGATAGTTTTGCTGTGGTCAGCACATTTGTTGGTCTTTTGCTTGCGCGCTTTCGACTTGTATTCGCGTGGCTGCGATTTTAATTTTCTTTAATAAGCTTGTGATATTTGATTTATTGGAAACTTAGCTTTATTCTTGAGGAGTAGGATTGAGAATTGGTTGGTTCGACTCGCCTCTCCGAAGGCATGTATCTCGATAGGGACGTTGTTTCATCGGGAGAGATACGAGCCACGATTGCCGCCCCGCCCATGCTTTTTTCGTGGCTCTAAGTAACAATGGGTGATCTGTTAACTAAATAACGAATACGATTTATCAGTGAGAACGTCGTCGATGCGGGGCTTTATTTTGAGCTTGTGATGGAATGGTTACAAACAAAGACGCTGAATATTAACAAGGTGGAGATAATGTGGGAAGTTGTGGGGAACAGAATACAGGGAAACGTGGACAAATGTTCGTTTGTCCTCGTTTGATAGTTGTTGCTTTAAACATCTTTAGTGTGTATAAACTCTGTTGTTGCTCTGTTGTTGTTGTCGGAACAGTTTTTCCACACAGTAGTTCAGGCCGTCGGAAGAATCGGTGAAATGATTAATATTTGAATTTCCTCGCTCTGGTAAGTGGCAAAGAACAGCATTGAGTTCCGCCACTCAAGAATTCGGCGGAAAGTGGGGAACGGAAGCATCTTAATGAGAAACAAAATGTCTATAACACTAGGTTCCCATGACATATCAATCTGTCTATCCTGATATGTGCTGGATACAGCGTCAAACTTTTTATTTTTTTATGGAATGGAGTAGAGCTTTAAGAGAGACTAACTCAAAATTCTTATGAGAACGAAAAAAAAAAATATTTTACGTTGCAAGATCACTAATAGATAAAATCAGTTTATAATTTTATTGTAAATAATATTTTTCACTTTTACAAACAAATGGTGCCACACGAAATAGTTTTACGCAATGATAGAAACAATAATAATAATTTTTAATAAACATCGATTTTCTAATATATAATTTTTTCTAGTATACCATTAATTATAGCGCACTTGAACTACAATTAAAGGGCACACTTGTAACCGTTTATTTATTTTCCTTATATTTTGAAACACAATGGCGATTGCGTTACATTTTAATCTTATTCGACAAATATTTCCTTGTATCGAAATAATTGATATATGTGCGGCATATTTTCCGGATTGCGTACTTATTGTTTGGTTAATTATATTTAACTGGGTTTTCCTCTATGTATAATTGTTAATATCGGACACAATAAGATTAGCCAAGTCACGGCGTTGAGTTCCGCCACTCAATGCCCGTTTCTCGAAAAATAGTATACAAAATGAGGAACTGAGTATTTTAATACTGGTTCCTTCTGTGACCCTGTTATGCGGCTGTATTTAAGAAGTTAAACTGAAATATTTATATTTTTTTCATCTTTCGAATTTATTATAGTTATAATTAACTGTACAGGATATATTATTTTCTTAACTCAAAATCTGTTACGCATAAAAATGATTCATTGTTACAATATGACTTACATTTATTCAATAACAAAATATTAATTTAAAAAACCTTTTTAAAATACAAGCTTTATATTTTATTTCCTGGTGTCTATACACCAATTTTTTTTTTTACAAATCAAGTCCTTTTATTTGATATCCATATTAGATGGTCTGTGCAATCATTTGTAGTCGGCCATTTTGTTGTGGCGACCATTTTAGATTAACAACAATATTTATTATATGTAATTTCATTGTCGGTCGCCAGAACTGAAATCCGAATTTTAGCTCAATTGAAGAGGCTTAAATCGAGCTTGCAAGATCTCACATGGGTATACTAACACACTTATACAGCTAGTTAAATAAAACCTTGTACAAAAATAATAGTAAGAGGCCATACATGGGATGCGATGCGATGGTTATGGGGTCGATTCCCACTCGGGAGAATACGGGGAAACGAATGTCTTGAATACTAGATTATATCTGCCCACCTTGCTACGGGAAAAAGCGTGTTAATAAAAAGTAAGCGTTTATACAATTTACAGGTTAGTACAACATTGTATCAATTGATTTATGACCGCCACTGAATTTGCTGGTTGCTTACAAAAACATCTCAAGAAGAGGTACCTGTGGTTGACAGATTATTTATATTGTAAAAAAATTGATTTAACTGTTACACCTACCTGGTATGGGTACGTATCGTATTGGTATAGAATAAAAAAATATCTAGATCTAGATTTCTAGACGACAGTATTAAATCTGAGAACTAATATAGCCATGCTATCTCATGGATTGAATGATTTTTTGTTATAGGTAAGTGAGCTTCCTAACAAATTTTTAATACCTATACATTTTTATAATACAAACTCTGTATTTATTACTACTTTTATATTACTATTTTTATTTTAATGTATAGAATAAAAGCTTAAAAAGAATTTGATATTCTTTTTAAGCTCTTGTTCTATTCTTGTTCTTTGATTATGGCGTACCGAAGATGCCAGTTGAGCACAAATCACTTCGCCAATTTGATGTTAAATGGAGAAACACAAAGAAGAGGCCGTACGATAAAAAATGAGTTAATGCTACACAATAGGAGAATACGTGTTAAAAAGAGACACCTAAAAATTGCCTCCACTTATAAGAAAGAATGTACAATATAAATATACATAAAACAGTGAGTTGGTAATAAAAAATATATAATATAAAGATGTTAGCTTATAGCTTAATATTTTTTATCTAATATATTTATATAGAGCGCTAAACACAGATATTAAACATTAAGGGACGGAGAACTTAAAGAAGAACATCATCATTTAAGGGACGGATTAACTTAAGATAGGTTTGTAAGCTTGTACATGTCTCATAATACATCTGCTAGCTATTGTTTTTAAGATCATTTAAGAAGAAGAAGAGGAAGAAGAAGAAGATGTCATTAAAATAAGGAAAATAAGAATTTTCAATTAACCATTCAAAAAAAATGTTACGAGTACATCATTGAAAAGAAAAATATTCAAAATGAAGCTTATTAAGTTATGACTATAAATAACAAAAAAAGAAATCAACAGGCCCAATAATTTTATTAATATTAACAGTCTGAACTCCTTTAAGTTTTACATTGCTCTGTGTCAAGCTGTATTTAGTTAAAGAAACCATAGACTAACAAACACATTACCCTCCTGTGCGTCGTGCAGTCGGGTAAAAATTAAAAAGTACAACTCTAAATACGTCCTCACTCATTCAAGCAGTTCTACAATATGGTCGCCGATCTTAGAACCAGTCGGCTACAGCGGAGGCGGGGCGGAACGCCTCTCGCCTACCAGTACTAAGTACTTGTACGTTGTAGTGCATAGATGAAACAAGATGAAATGGATAAAAATACTTATAAAATCTGTAATATTGTATAAGTGCGAAAATGTTTTATTATTTTTTAAATCATTTATGATCGTGGGCGGTGGTTGCAAATTTGATTCTTGTTTGAAGCGGTTAGGTGAAGTGGTTTTTAGGGTTTCGTAGGCGTGTGGCATTAAATGAAATCCCTTATCCATTTGTCTCGTCTGTCTATTTTCATATTGGTATTTCAATGTGAAAATAAACAGACAGATGTTACAATTATTTGATTAAAAGTTATTTCATTTGATTAAGGTACCTATAACAAATATTATTATAATTTACAGTTGATCATTTGTTGAGTTTTTGAATTTATACAATTTATATGATAAAATAAAATGAATGACTCTTGGTGAATTATTATTACTAATTAATTACTAATAATAAGATATATCATAATTTTGAAACATAAAAAAAATATTAAGTGTATGTATTTTTGAATCGTTAAGCAGGTATTTAGTTAACTATAGAGATACTTGGACCAATAGCTTTATTTCTCATTCATTAGCTTATATACATACGTACATGAGAATAAACTAAAAATTTTAGCTAGCACCGCTGAAGACAGAAAGCATATTGCACATGAAGCCTCAATGAACACGGAATCATTGTGGACTTGATCTCCGCTCGTGATAACGTTGAAAATTATCAAGGCATTAAGTTAACTTAACGCCTTCACGAAGCATTCTCTTCTTCTTTTTTAGCTTAACGCTTTATCCCACACATAGCAGAATGGTCAGAAGGAACCTAGTGTCAAGTCACTCCCGTTCCCCCGTAAAGCCGATTTATTTAATTTATTTTAAATATAAAATGATAGGTTTACTTAATTTCTTATTATAAAAAACACTTCAATATCAAACTTCTATTAAAATAATTTTAACGATCGAGCTCTGGTTGATCCCCGTCTATCAAAAGAATCGTCTACGTCTTGTTGATCAAACAAATTAATACCAGAGGAACAAGGGATGCTATTAAGAAATAAATTAGGTGATCGTCAGGGCTGCCTCTAAAAATTGCTTTAGATTAGTTTAAAATTTATTTGGTTTTTTTATATTTAGTTCGTATAACAGTATTTTGTTATATTGCATTTTATCAAATGTTCGGAAAATAAATATACTTTTGTAAATATATAATTACAAAAAATATAACTTCACACAGAATTTTCCATATAACAGAGAACATTTCGTTTTACCCTATCCGCTTAATTTTCAACACACATGCATTGAACGTTAAGTAGTGAAACTAAAGACCAGGCTTTGTCTTGTTACCATAGCGAGGAAATGAAAAAAGATCATCCCTCGAGTGGGGATCGAATCCACAACTGACGCATTTACCTTTAAACGCTGTAGCCCAACCACGACGAATGATGACCCGCCTAATAATACCCGCATATATTAAATACACAAAATATTACTTAAATATTTGTTTTATATAAAATGTTCGTGTAAATAAATATAAACAATTACATTAAAATATATATAGTGCTTTTTAAAACTGGAAGCCCTACTGTGGCTGCGAGGCCTGCGGCAACGCATATAAATTACAGATTTACAAACAATCTTTCATTTTTCACTCTTCCCTCTAGTTTGACGGTTGATTGAGAGTCACTAAAACGTATTAAAAATTGTATTATAATTTTCAATAGGCTAATATATTGATGAAATGATAAAACATGAATAACGTACATACATTTAGGTACTTATTTGCGACTAGAGGGCGCGCGCGGCTTCTCCCGCTTATTAGGAGTGAATTCTAAAAAAACCACGAAACACGTGTTCAATAAAATATTTTTAACAGTCTGAATTTATTTTTTTATAAAAATCGGTGGCAATTTAAAGATTTTTCCATATAAACTTTCAACCCCTTATCTGAACGCTTAGGGGGTGAATTCTTAAAAACCATGAAACACGTGTTCAATGAAATATTTTTAAGAGTCTAAATTTCAAATTTTATAAAAATCGGTACAGATTAAAAAAAATCCATACAAACTTTCAACCCCTATTTCATCCCTTTAGGGTTAAAATTTTTCAAAATCCCTTCTTAGTGGATGTCCAGAATATGAAAATAAACATCTGCCCAAGTTTCACGTTTCTACCATCAGCGGTCACGGCTCTGCGTGCGTCTTACCTCAGTCAGTCAGCACAAGTCCTTTTATATATATAGATTTTTGGTAGTATGTTACCATTACAGTTGGTAGACCGAAACGGAGATGGCGAGAGGAGCTGGACCATTACAGACCTGACTGGTATTCAGTTCTAATGGAGAGATAGATACCTTTGCCCAAAAATGGGACAGTACAGACTAGAAAAAAAAAATGTAAAGTAATGGATAAAAATCTAGGTATATTTTTAGCGAAACTAAAGTTGAACGTGCAGGACAATTTCATAACCTGCTTAATGTCAAATATCCAAATAAAATCTAAAACTCTCCGCAAAGTAACGTTAGGCACACACTAGTAACATATATTTAGCTTCACGTTTTATCCCTAGGTATTTTTCCGCATACCTCTTTCGCCTCGTTCACTATGATCAATTCGTATTATACATAAATTGTATTGTATTACTGTCCTTAAAGATCAACCGAGACTCCCCCTTCCCCTCTTACTAATCACTGTCACTTAAATCTTTTTGACATTTTTTAACTCATTTCACCAAACCATCCGATTTTTCTTCAGCAATACATTAATTCATATATATTTATTTTTTCCTAAAAAAAGCAACAAAAGCATTTTTTTTTAATATTTTTCTGGATAAATACTATAGACACACAATTTACTCGAAACAAATCATTAATCATAAATATATCTTATACGCCGTTGATCGCAAAGTAAAGAGAACGGACATTACTTTCGTTCCATCATTTATTTACGAAATCTCATCAAACAACTTGTTGTTTTCTATCGTATATAATCCTAGCCCTTCACGAAGACGGGCATCGAATTTCCGCCGCGGCCTTACCGGAAACGCCGCCATGTTTACAAATCGCGCGGGAAACGTCATAGCGAATTTTAAACACATGCTAGGAAAAAGGATTTAAATGGATGTTGGTTATATTTTAAAATGTAATATACAATGTTTATGATATTTTGGGATAGCTCTAATGTATTACTTACTATGCTAATTTGTTGGAGAGGCCTCGTGAGAAAGACGCCAGTTGTGGGTTCGATTTCTATTTTAGAGAACGATTAGCTTAAATTTCCTCGCTTTGGCACTGAGCCAAAGTGTGGAGATAACATTCACTCAGCGGAGTGTCTTAACATTAAGTTTGTTCTCCTTTTACTGCCATATGAGAAAAGACGTGGTGTCCTAGCAGTCTAAAGCAGCTTAATAATTTGTCTTATCACTTTAAAAATGTCATCATCAATATTACACATTACAAATAGTTTTATTAAATCACGTTCACGCACACAGCAAGGTAGGCAGAGGGAATCTAGTGTTAAAACACTCGGTTCCCCACTTTCCACCAAGTTCTGGAGGCATTGCGTGTTGAGTGGCGGAACTTAACGTCGCGCGACGATTTAATTTTTTTAAAATTGATATTATTAGAGACAAGGTTAGGCCACGGCAGTTTTTAAATCATGCTTAAGTTTGGCCAAAGGGTGGAATATCCTAATTTAATAATATAATAATAAACATATTAATATAATAATATAATAAAAAAATAAGAATTCACTAATCATCTTATAACGTTAAACCTTCTAATGAAAAAGAAGCTACTTCACTTTGAGTCCTACTTCATCGCAATTAGACCATCGAATAAGAAAATATAACGTTGGTTTGCGGCAACAATGTCGCAATTGTATTTATTTAAAAAAAATAAGTTAAATATGAAAATATATGCACCTTATTTACAAACTTTGATTGTGTTTCCTGTAATATTTCAAAAAGTGCAAATACGTCATTGTCGCACCAAAAGAGCGATGCCAGTAATCTCACAAATTATAGAAATTTGTAAATAAATGATAGATTTTATTTCTTATTATTAGCTTCACGCTATATCCCGTACATAAAAAGGTAGACTGAGGGAACATGGGAACCTATTATTCAGACATTTTGTTCCCATTAAAATACCTCTGTTCCCCCTTTTCGCTACATTCTGGAGGCTTTGCGAGTTGAGCTTGCCACACTTTGCGGCATCACCATAGCAAAGAAATGAGAATATTAAATATTTTGTTTTTCTCGAGTGGGATTGGATCTCACTACCTGCGCCACATTAAATGTTAGACGCTGAAAAAGTCATTCCTTACAGTGACACATATATCAAATGCGCTACAATGTTGCCACAGTGAAAACGGATTTTAGGTAAAAAAACCAAATAAACATTTAAGCCTTAATGAAAATTGTGTCATAATAATTTGAAACGTAACAAGTAGAAAAAGGTAAAAAATATAATTAAGAAAATTGGTAAAAATGTCTCGCCACGAAATAATTCATGCCTTAATCGTCCGCGCAATTTTGTTAATGTCTTACATTAAAAGTAAACGTTGTGGGTAATTACATTTTTTTCGTACTAACTAGCTTTGTTTATTTATGGTAAGGTCTTCTTTTTATTTAGCTTTAAGCTGTACCCCGCAGCTCAGTTAGGCAGAGGGAACCTAGTAACCTAGTGTTAAGACACTCTGCTCCCATTAAGAAACTTCCATTTCCCAATTTCCGCATTAATATAATAACAATAATAATAACTGACAAATATTTATAATATTAAAAATACAAATGTTAATATTATAAGTATTTGTCAGTTAACTTTCAAATAAATAATTAGAAAAAACATGTGTCACAGGTTGATGAATGAAAAAATTAACATCTAATTAAATCAGCTTCACGTTGTATCCCGCATACAGCGGGGTAGGCAAGGAGAACATAGTGTTAAGACACTCCGCTACCCACTTTCCACCAAAAAAACAATTAATTATCTTATACCAATTAATTATAATATTTTTAAATTATCTATTTATTAATAAATTTCTGTGTTTTTTTCAGGTAAGTGGACGGTACCGTATGGATTTTCGTGAGTTCTAGATTCAAAAAAATAAGATATAGATAGATAGGTACTGAATGTATTCATCTCTAACCATTAATTAATCTCAATAAAAAAAGAACATCTAAATACATACCTTTTTCACATTAACTGTAATACAAAAATACAAACTAAATAGAAAAAAAAAAAAATAAAAAAAACCCGTCATTCGCAACTGTAATGAAAGTCCAGATAGCCCACTTGGCGTGTTTAAACACCCTATTGTTTTAACTTGAAACTCACATAATGCTGTGTTGTGTGGAAGATTAAAACTTCGTACATACATCCGTAGCTCTTTGCTCATTGATTTGTAATGAATAAAAGTCACATAGCCTGGTCTAGTATTGGATTTATTTTCATTTCTTTTGTATGGTTATTTTAGTTATTTAGTAATCAGCCTCACGCTGTATCCCACATGTGGCAGGGTAGGCAGAGGGAACCTAGTGTTAAGATAATCCCCACTTTCCGTCGATTTCTTTTGAGCCATTGCGCGTTGAATGGCGTACCTCAACGCCGTGCTTGGTGCCAGAGCGTAGAAATGAAAATATTACCAAATAATAATTCAATCTCCAGAGTAGGACATAACCCACAACCGTGTTACAGTCACACTTGTGCCCCTGCGCCATAGCGACCTCAAGTAGTTATTTAGTGTAAATGAAAAAACAAATGAATATTTAATATGTTTTTATAAAAGAGACGAAATGAAGTTACTGATTATCCTATTATTTTTTGATATGTTGCTATATTAATAACACTGCAATTTGTCTTGTCCAGAAATCAAATAGTTAACCGAACCATTAATTATTAATGAATTCTAATTTCATATGAAATGTTTATATTATAATAATTTTTATGTTAATTTTTATTAACAACTAAAAAGGCTGTCACTTAATGTAAAAACGTTTTATTGTAAATTGCAAAAACGACTGTTGATCGATCCCATATGCGATTACTACTTGGGGGAATATATTTAATGTATTTTCATTTCTCCGCATAGACGGTAGACGAAGCGCGGCGTTAAGATCCTTCACTAAACATTCAACGTCGCTAAACTTCGGTGGAAAGTGGAGAACAGAATATAATAACAAGTTAGATGCTATGCGGGGTAAAAGAGTGAGGTTGTATTTTTTTTAAACCTAAAATTTTACCTATAAAACCGAAGATAGATGAAAAAAAAATACAATATGAAACTAGCGCTAATATTCAGTAAGCTTAAAATAGTTACACAGAATTAGCAGGTTCAAATTCAACACATTAATAAAAAAACATACCAAAAATGAATAAATCATCTCTCGATTATACTTCGAAGAAATTGATCAATAATCAACAGTTATTATACCATATCTATATTCGTCAGTTTATATTGAATATTTTTAATTGCTCTCCTCTGTATAGTTAATTAGTAGTTTTTGCTCGTATCAGCGTGGCCGGTATCTTGTGTATGAGATAAAGTACCACCTTAATCCGTATTGGGACGGTTCTACGAAGTGTTCTTATATAAATATTGATTGTATAATGCTTTTTGACTATAGATATATAGGTATATCTATGTATAAGTAAATATACTGGCACGATGTATGCGATGGATTTTCAGAAATAGTAGCAAATTTTTAATATATTGTTGAGATATAAGTATAGAAATGGATTTTTTTTTGTATTTGTTGGATTAATTTAATGTATAATAAAAATAATTTGATTTTGTAAAAAAAATGTTAGGTAAGTAATTGATCAGTGGTACTGCGTCTGATTCTAAGTACGATGGATTGGGTTAGGTTATATTAAAAATATTTTCATTTCTCTGTTCTGGTAGACAAAGTGCGGCGTTGAGTTACACCACCTAACACGCATTTTCTCGAAAATAGAGTGAGAGCGGACATGGGTGTATCTAGATATAGAAAATGTTTTCCAAAAGGGACCTAGAGTTTAGCTTTGAAGGTTTGTTAATTTTTCGGGTTGAATTTTTTGTTAATAACATTTCTGGGTCGGGCACGGAGACTCCCCCCACCTCTATTATATATAGAGGAATAATAGACCAGGATATACACATAAACTATTAGGTACTTCCCTATACTACTCCACTCTTGTTTACTTCGAAATTAAAAATAAATAGAATAAAGTGAGTCAGACCCAAAACGTTAACATTTACAACTCACAACTTTAAATACTTAGTAAAATTTCAAAGGGATCATGTTTATCATAGTTCCTAGTAATAATATCGAATGAAACATTTAATTTACATTCTTATCATATCAATTTCATTATGGAACGCAGGACCACACGCGAGATACTTATCGGCGATCATCTGTTATATTGTGGTATCAATTAACCATATCTGTAATAGTTAAAACTAAATCGAGCTCAGATTGTTAGCTATAAACTGAGAATGAAAGGTTTAAACTTGCTTCTATTATTTATATTTTCTTCTATTATTCTCTTCTTCTTCTATTATTATATTATACTAACTATATGGGACCTCGATCCCGTCATTAAAAAGAAATAACTAAAACTTGGCTAAAACTTGACTGAAGGTTCAGTGGGTTACATTCAAACGATTAACCTAATGTAATATAACCTCAATAAATGGACTGTGCAAGACAAAAAAAAAATTCAATTCGAATCAGTAGTCTTTGAAATTAGCATTAAAACATACTCTTTAACTTTTCAATATTAGTATAAATAAAAATATTCGAGTGCGTCAAGCATTGGCTTTTCGAATATTAAATTTACTAAAAGAATTTAAAAAAATAGGTACTAAAAACAGTGAAAGTAGATTTGAATTCCTCTAAATAAATTTATTTATTTATACAAATATTTTGGATTATACGTGTGTTATAAATATTTTAATTATTTCTAAATAGTAAAGTATATGTAATTGTTAAATTTTATGTAGGTAATATAAACGTATGTTAATTATTTAGCTGAATATTTTTACACCTTTGCCAGCCGCAATTTTTTGTAATTTAATAAACAATAACAAATACTTATTGAAATTGTGTGGAATAACACTTTAAAAAAAATATGTTGAAAATAACAAATATACCACATTTTGCGAGAAATGAAAAGCTACAATTTTGATTTACACTCCATGCAATTAATTATTTTTATAATCGCGCTTTGGTAACAAGACTAAACGAGGCGAGTTCCATCTCGTAAAATAGATTATCTCAAAAAACTAGATGGTTTTTTGGCGCCTGGGAAACGAAGTGCCTTAACACTAGGTTACCTTTGCCTGCCGTGCTAAACGGGAAAAAGCGTGAAACTATTTTTTTATATCAAAATGATGACATATGGATAAAAGTGTCGCTCGAGTCACCCCGCGTCGCTAATTAACGGCATCGTATTTACAAATAGCGATAACTACTTTCACTTTATCAACAAATAACAACTTTATCAGGACAATGCACTATCGGCTATAAGTATCGACTACGGCTAGGGTTGTAGCTGAGTAACTTGAAAAATCTAAGTCAGAAAAGCTAAGGATTTAAGTAACATTATATAATAAATTTAATCAGCTTCACGCTGTATCCCGCACACAGCAGGGTAGGCAGAAGGAACCTAGTGTTAAGACACTCCGTTCCCCACTTTCTGCCGAATTCTGGAGGCATTGCATGTTAAGTGGCAGAACTCAACGCCGCGCTTTGCCTCGACACCGGAGCGAAGAAATGGAAATATAAATGTAAATAAATATTTCATCTCCTCGAGTGGGGATCGAACCCACAACCAGTCGGTTTTCCAGTCACACTTTGTGCCCCTGCACTACGATTAGCTTCAAGTAACATTATATATTTTCTAAAATTTCCGAAAATCTAAATGCAGTTAAAGATTTTTATAATAAAAATATCGTATTCAAACATCTTTCTTTCTATTCTTTTATATTACATAGTGCCGTTTTCGTGGCTATCGTGGAAAAATGAGACGGCGTCGTGCGACTCTAAACGATGGTTGAAGCTTCGATTACCACAGGGGCAAAGCTGGAAGGGCTTACGATACTTGCTAGTTCCTGTTTTAATTTTACATTACAAGTTCTTAAAATATCAACATAGGTATCATTGTCACAGATAATTACATATGTATGTGTTTAAAATTGATTTTAAAAAATAGGTCCCGCTGAGTTTCTTGCGCCGGTTCTTCTCAGGTCTGAGGCATTAACTTTAGTGAACTGGTGGTAAATTTGACGTTCAAAAAATGAAGCATGTAACTTCTTATTTTAAATAAAATTATTTGAATTTGAATTTGAATAGAGCCGTACGTACAGTAAACCTAGTGTAAAGACACTCCGTTAATATTAATGCTAATTAATTTAGGGAAGATTTTATATAACAAATCCATCTGATTAATAAATTATAAATACTATTTTTAGCTTTTTTGATTTCTTGCTTTTAAAAGAGGTTTTTGTTAAGCAAAATAAAATAATATTTTATTTAAAACAAAATACTTAAAATGACTAAATTCTAACTTCAATTTAATACATTACAATCTCTCACTTCTACAGCAGTTGCGTACCAACCCTGCATATCAAAACGAAAGTGCACGTCTCGATATCGAACAATGTGACACAGACGATAACGTAACGTGATCGGTCCGCTATCGCCACGAGACCGCGACACCGCGACACCACGACACCACGACGACGCCGACACTGCCTCATTTGAGAGTAAACCTCTATTATTACAGGAAATATTGTTAAAATGGTTTATAAATAAATATTATATCTTTATAAACTTTTGATATTACGGATTAAAATATTTTATTTTTCCATTTAGGTAAACAAGGGCGGCGTTAAGTTCCGCCTCTAAACACTTAATAAATTGAAAATTAGGTAAAGTCAAAGTTAAGTCATTATGTCGATTAAAAAAACTGACAAGAAATTACATTTATTATAAAAATAAAAATGATTTTAAGATTATTTCAACTAGACTAAATCCTCCCACCCACAGACGGCGGTACTACCCACAACGCTTAGGTTTCACGAGATTTAAAATTTCAATATCGGCTCGATCAGTTAAGGCCGGGAATAAGTGTAATGGCTTATAAATCAGTCCGTATCAATGTTATACCGCCTGTGTCAGAAGCAGGCTTGCTGGTACGAATTGGGGGGACATGCCTTGATACTATTAAGGTTTATTTTAAAAAAAGCAGCTACGCCTAGTAGGGTAGGCGGATAGAACCTAGTGTTAAGACACTCCGTGGCTCAATTTGTGCCTATTTTTCAAGACATTGCGTGTTGGGCGGCAAAAATCAATCGAGCTGGGGGTGCTGAAAATTAACATAATTTGAATGTAATCATTATTCACAGAAGAACCTATTGCCAAGAAAATACATTCTTCTCTTCCCGTCCAATTTACACGTTATACGGTCTGATAGACACACACACATCTCGGTTGAATGTCACAGCCCAACAGCAACAACAATGTCCCGAAATATGTGCAAAAAGTCAGGTACGGAGTGTTATAACACCAGGTTCCATCTTGCCTTGCCGTGCTATGTGCGGGGTACAGCGTTAAGTTAAAAAAAAACTATTCATTATTTTTAATCTGCTACTTACACTAGGCTAAACTAATAATTTACAAAACGACAACGTTAATTCCGCAGCTATTCCACAATATTCTCACGTCCATATGAAGTCGATTATCGAGAGCTGGAGATGGGGTGGATAGCGGCCATAATTTGCAATAAATATAAGGGCGGAGGTGTCAGATAGAACCTTTGTTATCCATTGGTTACCAGCGCGCGACAAAATTGTGATAGTGGGTATCAATTCGTTGACTATCTTATTATTTATTTATACTAACGTTATGAAGCTTAAGAATTTGTTAGTTTGGACACAAATCTCAGGAACTGTAGATATTTCTTATCAGAGCGAGAATATGGAAATATTTTTCTGTATGAGAGTCGAACCCACAACCAACGCGTTTCAAGTCACACCCTTGTGCCGCGGCCGGGCTATGACGGCCTCAAACTCAACTTGGGAACAGGTTCAAATTGGAAAATTCCTTGGTTTTGGATATTTTACCTGTCACGGGAGGTTATACGAATGTCTGTCACGTTAGTCTTTACTACATTAGTTATTTCCACTACACCACGAAGAGCCGCGGGTAAAAGCCAACATGAAAAGGCGATGATTTTTGGATTTTATATAAATTAAATTATATTTTCATTTCTTCACTCTGGAGTCGAGGCAAAGCGCGGCATTGGGTTCCGCTACTCAACACGTAATGCCTCCAGAATTCGGCGGAAAGTGGGAACAGAGTGTCGTAACCTTAGGTTCCCTTTGCATATTCTACTGTGTGGGAACAGCGTGAAGCTTATTTAATTTATTTTTTTATATAAGCTAACATTCCATATAAATAAATAACCAACAATGTATCGTATGCTCCATCACTATGATGGTTACGAGATAAGGCACGTGGAGATTTTAAACAAGGTTTAGTATTACTTTGAAATATTTACTTATTAGTTTGAAAATATAACTTAATGTTGACATATTTTTTTTGCTTTACGCTGTATATTAGCATATCGTTCTACGTTCTCCATCTTACGCCCAATTTTGACTTCTACGCCTTCAACGATAAATGTAATTTGGTATATGATTAATTTACTATCGCCCAACATACAATGTCACTAAATTTGGGCTAAAAATGGGAAAGGGAGTTGACATTAGATTAATTCTGCTCTTATTTTTATTCGGGAAAACGGTAAAAACTGTAATTCGAAATATTTTGCCAACAGCTGCATTGTATAAGTTATACTTTAATCACGAAAAACTTATTTCATACATTTGAGAAAGTGCAAGTACTACGTGGCTGCATGCGAAAGCACAGCACTGGCTGAAGAATAGTAGGCAGGGGGAACCTAGCGATAATACACTTCCTTCCCACTACAGTTCATAATATACAAATAAACAAAACTCCAAATCAAGCAAAGAAGACAAACTGCTACCACACAATACTTTTACAGGAACTTTAAAACTTCCACTAGAAATAAAGGTAAATAAGAAAAAGGAAGTCGCTGGTGACAACTAGTATAATTTCCTTACGTAACAGTTACATATCGTTGTTATGTTACATACAGGTGTACAAATCAACAGTTCGCCGATCGACACCGATGCTAATGTGATACGGCACGTGTGTCACTGTTTTATATTATAGTTTGAACGAGATACGCCATGCCTTATCGTTTAAAACGGCTTGCGTTATTTTAAATATGTATGTAACTTTCTTAGAAATTGTATTGGTTTGTTAATAATTAATAATTTATGATTATTATATAATAGTCGTATGAATGTTGAAGTAAATACAGGCAAGTGCAGTGGTTACATCATCGAAATGATCACTGTTGTGTTATAAAAGCTTGGTTGATTAGAGCTCGATAAATGGTACAACACAAAAATATTTTCAGATTTCGTACCTCAAAAGGTAAAAACCTTATTGGATCACCTTGTTGTCCGCCTTGATATTAATTTCTGAAATTAATATATATAAATATAGAAATTAATATCAAAAATTTAAGTTTGCGGTCCCTTAGAGCACCGTGAAAATCAAGCTTTTATGTCAACGTAATCAAAAGATACGAGCGTTTATGTTTTTTTATTTTTGTTACATTTTGTATGAAATTCGTTGCCTAAGCAAAACCTACAGGACCCCGTGGACCTACAATAATGAAATTTAGCAAGCAGTAAGATATTACAGTACAAACATAGGTAAAAAAGCAAAAAGTGAACATTTATAAATAATTCATAGGAAAAAATCATTACAAACTTATAATTACAATTCATTTCATACAAAACGAGTGCAGACATCCACAAACTTAAACTTGTAAATTTGAAATTGCACTTTCCGTTGACATCCATACCTATATTATAAATTCGAAAGTAACTCTGTCTGTCTGTCTGTCTGTCTGTCTGTCTGTCTGTCTGTCTTTTACGCAATCAGGGCCAAACCGCTAATTCAATTATGATAAAATACTGATATAGAGATACTTGAGGGTCTTCGGATGAACATAGGTTACTTTTTTTTCTCATATTTGTAATATTGTCGATATATACTAAAATATTAAAATACTTTTTAGTTTGACAGGCAATTTATTCTGCCATCTTAATAACAACCGACCGTTGCTAAGCAACGGTTTGCAAAGTTTGTGGTTATAAGAAAACGTCACCCAAAATGGGCTTGCTTAACGCATAAAACCAATGTTTAACAAAAATATTGTTCTTTAAATAATGTTTAAAAAGTCCACGATGGTAAATGTTTATCTCTGAAGGTTGAGCAAAAGTAACCATTTTAATTAATTTACTTTATATTTATCGGGTTTTTGTTGTATGTATTTTCTATAATTTGATATTGATCGTTATATATGAAAATGAATATAATAGTCACTTTTAGCATTTTATATAGATTGAAATTATAGTTTATTGTATAACATTTTAATAAATAATTAAGGAGATGTCACTGATTCGAAATTGACGGTTGACGGTTTTGTAAATTTCCATATATTTTCGAACTACTGTTAATTTTTATGTAATTATTTGCTGTTTATAATTAATTTATACTTTTCTTTGGTTCTTCGCTTATTCGAGAAGTAGATTAGTTAGATTTTCATTAATTTCTTGGTGTGGTGTAAGTTGTGGCCCTGCACAGCATCGGCATAATATTATTTAAGTATTTATTATTTAAGGAAAGAATTGTTGGTTATTTCATCTCGGTTGGATGGTTATCTATACCGTTGTTATACACTAAATAAATTATAGTTTTAGTTTTTTGGGATTTTATTTGATATTGCTTGCAAAACTTATCATATTTAATGTACAAGGGACTTTAGTTATTTCATATAGTATCTATGTATGCGCGCAAGGAAAACGTGTAAAAGATTTTTCCCGGGTCAGCAAAATCGATCACTGAAAGTCCAATAAAAATCAATTCAGTTATTCTGGACATTAGCTCGGGGAAATAGAAAGAGTGACATAGACAAAAAATATAATATTTTTTTATTGTATTTGAGTATTATGTAAATAACCACATGCACTTGCTAAAACATAGCACAACACATTTAATTTTAATTATTTTAAATATTTATTTTACTTTGATAATATTAATAATATAGCTGGTTTTGTTTAGTTATTTTTTAATATTTTACTTTGGTTACGTTTACTTATAATTTTTTTCATTTAAATTAGTTACATATTTTCTAAAACAATTTCCTAAATATATCTAATAAGCATTCGTATAGTTCAAGCGGGCGAAGCCGCGTCCGGGTCCGCTAGTATGTATATACAATCCAGAAATTCATTGGAAATCCTCGATATGCGAGTCCGTTCCGCATTTGCCCGATTTTTTCAATTCGAACCAGAAGTTCCTAAGATTAGTATACTCTTCTACCAAAAAACCTTTTAATTTTATAATATTACTGGTATACTAGTTTTTTTAGATATATAATTTTTTTCTTGCTGTTTCGCCCTCGTAATTAAATAAAAAATAACTAAGAACTTTATATGGCACGTGACTGATTCTGAGATGTAAATCTGACCGTATGTCTAGTGGGTTACGCAGAAACTACCTACATGATATAATGTATGCCAAATCCGCGATAAATGCTTTTAGCTTTCCAATACAAAAAGATTTCTTTTGGAAAATGAAATTGAACCTGACACTCGTAGTCCCTGAGATTAACTCGTCCAATCAAACAAATTCTTTCTAATATTATATTTCTTTATAATATTATCATTTATGCAAATATACAATTATATCTTTATTGAGTAGTTATATTAATTTAAAGTGCAATTAAAGTTGTTTGTTGACATTTTTCCGTGGGCGTCATGAAGGGCGTTCAGTCTATGAATTACGATTAGTTGTTTATCGAATGTCTTTAAATTATTTGCATAGTATTTGTTATTACTGTCGACGTAGCATCGATTAGAATGTCGGTGTGTATGGTGAGTCTGGTTTAGACTTCCATTTGAGTTTTAATGAATTTAGAATTAGTTAGTCCAGTAGATGTAGCGTTAAGGACCGTCACCCACAACAAATAGATTCTTAAGGTACTAAGTATTCCAAAATGGAGTGACTTAGTAGTAGTTTTAGTTTTAGTAATAGTTTTACTGTTCCATTCCATCATCCAACATGAAATTTCTCGAATTCAGATGGAAAGAACAAAACCTAAGAACATATAAGACCTGATAAAATATAATTTTGAGGCCAGTTGTGGTGCACAAAGTGTGACTGTAAACCGACTGGTTATGGGTTCGATCCCCACTCGAGGAGATGAAATATTTACTTAAATTTATATTTCCATTTCTTCGCTCTGGTATCGAGGAGAAGCGCACTCAACCCGCAATGCCTCCAGAATACGGCGGAAAGTGGGGAACGGAGTGTCTTAACACTAGGTTCCCTCTGCCTACCCTGCAGTATGCGGGATACAGCGTGATTAAAAAATAATAATAAAATTTAAATTACAACTAACATCTATTCCAATAGGTTAAACAATAAATTAATAATATAACAATAAACAAAACCCCAAGTGAAGCAAAGAAGACGAAGTGCTATCTATCGCCACACAATTACCCCGATGTGATCTGCAAGTTTCTGATATACTATGTGGGGGAGGGCGGGCGTTATCTGTTCGCGCGCCATTAACCCGATACAGCCACTTCACGTGGAGTAGTAATTGAAACAGGTGAACTGACTCTGTGAGATGGAGTGAAGTAGGCTGGTTTTTTTTAATTTGTCTAAGTAATTAATGTAGGTAAAAATATAGATTTTTATATAACAATGTTAATCTGTGTTTTTTTTTTCAAATATAAAAGAAATAGTAAATCAGCTTCACGGTGTATATTGCACACAGCAAGGTAGGTAGGTATTTTAAATATATATCACTATTATATAAATTACTTAAAAAAATATTCTTTGTGTGGATATTAATTTTAATTTAAATATGTTTAATTATGTTATATTATTTTAAATCCAACCTTAGCAAGAATCAATGGAATGTATAAATTTTTAGGTAGCTTTTCATGTTCACTAAAATTTAATTTCGAGTGAAACTTTATAATCCCAATTAGGTTTTAATTTAGATTCACGCTGGATCCCGCATATATCAGGGTAGGCAAAGGGAAACTACTGTTAAGTCTTCCGTAACCCACGCACTGCTCAATTTTCAAGACAAAATACCTAAAATTAACTAACTTAAAAATAAAAAAAATCCTAAATACAATAATTTCGCAAAATATTTCATTTTCGCCATCCACATATATTGATTAGGATAGGACAAAGCGGTTTTTCCTATAATAGTATAGAAATAGGCGATTGTAGGCCGTCAAGAGTCCGATAACGTCGGCCCACATGATCAATCTGCCCCTACTCACTCTAATCTCATATAAAATGTTTCGCGTTTCACCTGGCCGATATGAAACCACCATAAATCCTTCTCTGGTACTTATTATTTTTAATACAATGTTAGATAATATGAATTATTTTATCATTATTTCTCACTTAGTTGATAGTTGTATTGTTTTTTTTTTTGATAGATTTGTTTTTATTATAGCTATAGACATGTATAATAATATTGTTATATGTTTTATACATGGGAATTTCTGCTTGTTGAATATACTAGTTAAATTAAAATATAAAAGGTCCAAATAAAATATATAAAAATTTTCTAGAAATCATATTAAAATTGAATTTCCGGAAGATTATCCAGGAAACGCGTTTCCTAAAATATATTTAAAGCATACCTAATTGCGTATATAATGGGAACCGAACCCACTACCACTCTTATCGACAGACTATATCAAAATATGCATTTACAAGTTAATTCTGGCTTCTGTCTAGCACATAACGTGCGCCATATCGAAGTAGATATGGTTACTTCGATCCAAGCCAAATTGCGCGTGACGATAACCTTATCGCTAGCGAAATGGGATATTTTTAACTGGACTGGTTCTAGATATAAAATGGACGAAAATCGCTTTTTGCTGTTTTAATATTTCTACCTTACATATATAATTCATTATATTTTTGTAGCTTCCCGCTGCATGCCGCATATCGCAGGGTAGGCAGAGGGGAGCTGGTGTTAAGACACTCTGTTCCCTTTAAGACACTTTCGTTCGAATTCTGGAGGCATAGCGTATCACTTAATTTAATATTTTTACCTAATTTAATATTTTCATTTTTTCGCTCTAGTAATGACGAAAATCTCAGTGCTGAGATCCAAGACTCTACACATAATAGCTCGAAAATTATGCAGTGCGTGGGGACCGGAATGTCTTAACACCAAGATTCCTCTGTGGATACGGAAATAGCCGACAGGCTGCATTTTATTTTTTCCATCCAAAGATATCAAAAATCTGCGCTTCCCGCAATCCATACCTAAAATCCGGTATCTACGTAAACGTCGTTAGTTCGATCGCTCGCGCCAAATTGCGTGTGACGATAATGCTATCAGCGTCTCCTGAATGGGGCATTTTAAAAATCACTGGACTGAATTAAGATATTGTTCATTTTTCACTATAGTATTCTATAGCATAGTGTTATACATATCGTCGTAGTCGTAGGTCGGTGTATGATCGTGAACACGTTGGTTGTGGGTTCGATCTCCACTGTGATGACTAAAATAAAAAAATGTGGCGTTTAATTTTACTGCTCAAAAATGTCTCAGAAATTCGATAAGAAGAAGGAAGTGGGTAAATGAGTGTCTCAACAATAGGTTAACTTTTTTTTCTCCTTTTTTTCTTGCACAACAGGGTACTGCTATGCGGGAAAATGCTGCATTTTAATATTATACACATATAAATTGTGCTGGATACGACTGTTGTGGGCGAAAGTCCTAATAAATATACTCGTATTATGGAACATAAATAAATATATTCTAAATTTGCAATGATCAAATGAATAAATTTCAACTTTTTATAAATGTTAAAATTAAAAATGTAGCTTCACGCTGTATCCCGCACACAGCAGGGTAGGCAGAGGGAACCTAGTGTTAAGACACTCCGTTCCCCACTACAAATGTTTCATTTAATAAAAAAATACTAAGTACTTATTACAAAAAATCTGAACTTCAACTAAAAAAACTACATAAAAAAACGCTACCACACCACATAGTGTGGCCTCTAATTATCGAACTCTAACTATACAAGCTAAAAAACAGAGTGACTTAGAGATTCTCTCTGCGTTCCTCTCTGAAATAAAAAGCAGCTTCAAGCGTTTTCCCGCAAAGCAGGATAGATAGACGCAACTTGGTAATGGAACAGCCCATTCCCTACTACAAAACAAAAATTAAGATGATTAATAATCAGCTTCAAACTGTATCTCGCACACAGCAGGGTAGCCAGAGGGAATATAGTGATAAAACACCCCGTTCCTCACTTTCCGGCGAATTTTTAGAGGCATTGCCTGTTAAGTGGGGGAACTCAATGTCGAACTTCGACACTAGAGCAAAGATATGAAAATATTACATATTTAGTTTCTTCTAGTGAACACAACACACACGTAAGTTTGACTGGCCACAAAAAATATACTATGGTCCAATATTCCCTAATCCCCTTCTATGATATAACCTGCTGTAGTCACCAGTTAGGAACCTACCCATTCATCAATACCTACTATACCTGTAGTATAGTAATGCTAAATCATCCTCCTCCCCATAACGTCCTCGTAAGCGTATTACACGTAACCGCTGAAACCACGTTTTGAGCTGTTCCAAAATTCTATGTAGGCTTTATTATTTAGTAGTTTCTGCTACTAACTGGTTCGATTCCTATTCGAGAGGACAAAATGTTTCATATTTTCATGTTCTCGGTTTGATAACAAAGTAAGATGCATTGCGTCCGGAATTCGGTGGAATATCGGAAACGAAAGGTTTTATTGAGAACAAAGTGTCTTAACACTGAGTTCCGGGGCTCCCTTCATCTTTAATACGGCGTGAAGCTACAAAAAAGATTAATTTGTACTTTCTCTTCTAACTTCACAAAATATTTTCCGAAAGCGAAGCTAAAAGTGTTTAATCTATGATTTGGCAATTGGTTGATGTAATCACAAATTATTCATTATTCATTCATTGCAACGCATATGAGTCCTACTTGGGGAAAGCAGTCGTGGCGCAGGGGCACAAAATGTGACTGTAAATGCGACTAGTTGTGGGTTCGATCGCCATTCGATGAAATTAAATATTTATTTAAATTTATATTTCCATTTCTTCGCTATGGTGTCCAGGCAACCCACGGCATTGAGTTTCGCCAGAAAGAGAAAGTGGGGAACGGGAGTAGTTTTATCACTAGGTTCCCTCTGCCTAAAATGCTGTGTGCGGGATACAGCGTGAAGCTGATACAAAAAAAACTTAATGTCTCGGAAATTGGGAAACGGAATGTCTGAACATTAGGTTCCCTGTGCTAAAGCTAAAACAACTTGTTCCATTATATTCTATTCAATTCTAGTCAAACAACAATATTTGTAATACAAATCTATGTTAATATATTGATAGTAACAGTTCATCAGGCTGCTTAGTTATCCTATACTGCTTCCTTGGCTTTATCACTTATCAATTGCAAGTGATAGTATACTTTATTTCTTTTAAATTAAAGTTGTTTTTAGATTGTCAATCAACATACGCCTGTTGCGCCGGAAATTGCCTTGAAGCGCCCTCTGCTCCAGCCGTAATTCGCCAAATTACAACGAGATCTTTGTAATTAAAACCTTTTGTGGTAACAAAATGTATTTTTGGCATTATTTTTCACCGTCATAGCTCAGTGAATGTTCTGAATTATGTAGTGAGGGTTCAGATTTTCGAAAAAGTGTAGGGAAAATGTAGTGTATATTCAACCAACTTAAAAAAAGAGGATGTTCTCATTTTCAACCGATGTCAAAAAGGGGGGAGATTCCCAACTCGCCCGAATATTTTTTATATATGTTCTTGTCAATATGCCAAAATGACAGTATGCACAATAGTACCTTATTGAGTTTGAAGTTTTACATAGGTCAACCACTAACTTGAGAAACATCCTTTTAAGCATCACTTAAAATCGTAAAATAAATTAATTTTTAACAAAAAAAACCGACTTCAAACAATGAATTAAAAAGTTAAAAATAATTTTGCATAATGTAGAAAGATTTTATAACTTTGAAGTCGGTGTCAAGCTAATGGTACAACAACTTTATGTTACTACAATATCAAGTTACTAAGCGTGTTAATTTTACTTGACAACAGATATATTTTATTTAATCTATAATAAAAAAAAATCTAAGAAAACATTAAATTAATCATCTACACTCTAGCTTCTAAAATACAATTTTCAATATAAATTTAAACCATTTTAATTAAACGATACGAATATACGTACATACATATCTATATATGTATGTGTTTATATGAAAGAGTACGGTGTAGGTACGATATCGTTATCGCGGCTCCCAGGCGCACCTCCACCGATAGCATCTTTTTAATTAATTTCTATAAAAAAGTGTCTTTCCTTCGTCACGCCCTTGTCACGTATAATTAATAAGCTTGTGTAAAGTAAAGTATACTAATATTGTGATGTTTAGATATTACAATTTATGGCGATATTTTCAAATGAAATTAACATATTTTTAATGTTTTAGGTAAACACTCGTAGGAGGTCGTAGTTCAGGGACATAAGCGACTCTACACGCGGCTGTGGATTCGATTCCTACTCATTGGAATGAAATATTTAATATTTTAATTTTCTTGCTCTATTAATGAGGCGCGAATCAACGTCTCATTGAGTCCCGCCACTTCACAGGCAATGCCTCAAGAATTCGGAAATTCGGGAACGGAATTGTCGTCATTGGAACTTCGTTACCATATATATAGTTTCACTCTTTTTCCTGCTTTGCGAACTTATTGTCAACACACTCCTTACTGCACTTTCCACCCCTCCGTATTGGCTGGCGCTGTGTTGACTGGCAGTACTCAACGCTTTGTCTTTCCAGGGCGGAAAGACTAAGATAATTCTCTCCTCAGATTTTTGATCGAACCTACAACCGTCGCGTCCCACTACGCCATATTTCAATCTTTATTATAATTATAAAATTTGATTTTTTTAAAAATAAGAAAGTTTGCTTCTACGAACGCAATCAACAGCAGGAAGGCATGTCATCTTCCAAGATATTTCTGGACATGATGTGATAATAATTTAACTTAATCGAGTTATTTTTGACGGTTACTTACGTTAATGTCTGTCTGTATCTGGAATTAACTTGGAAGCTTCCTCGGTAACAAAAAAAAAACCTCTTTAATTTGTAACCGGGAGTTTGTGTAATTGTAATGTCTTATTTAGAAATGTCATATATTTTATAATAAACATTGTTTGCTGCGATGAGCAGAGGTTCAAATCTTTCGATTTTATTGAAAATATTGGTAGGCGTTTTTGGTAATCAATTTTGGTAACGACGTGGAGATGATAAAAAAGTTGGTAAGCAATTTTTTAGTTTAGTAATAAAAATTATACTTAAGTTTTCAGCGTAAAAAATTAAAAAATTATAATCTCTAAGTTCCCTACCCCTTATACAGCAGTACACGTATGTATATATAGTATTTGAATAGAACTTTATGTAAAAATATACCTTGCAGAAAGACCTTTACCCAAAACATCTCCAAGTGTAAACACAACATTTAATAAAATACTGACGGTAATGGGTAGGCAGAGAAAACCTAGTGTTAAGAAATTCCATACGCATCACGCAATTTTTGAGAATGCAGTACCTCCTCATTTCTAAAGTTGGTTAAAAAATACAATTTTATTTTCATTTACGCAGATGTGTCACACGTGCAGGCTTTATCGGAAAGTTAATTATCATTAAAATAAGGGTATCGGTAACGTAGGAGTAGGAAGTATTGGCCTTTTTACCGGCATAAGATAACAATACTGTGAGTTCCGTGTACAACACCTTTTATTAATTTTTTTTCGTTTTCGAGTACAAAAATAAATTAATCATGTTTATTACGTCGAATACAAAATTTAGAAAATTAAAAATTAGAAAACTTGGAAGGGAAGCTTATTTTAATCGTAAGATTTGAATATTTTCTCATAATCTTTAAAAATAAAAAAAACTCCTAAGCATTTGCACTTATATATTTATTATTGTTGTAGAGCTACATTTATTATTATTTTTACTATAACCGGAGTTACAGCTGGAATTTTAGAAATTCTTTGTTAGTAACTGTCACTAATCTACACTAGACACCTCGTGCGACGTAATTGGTTGCCTAGTCGTAAAGCCTTATTAAAAATCTTCCATGATGGTTATCCTAGTATCGGCTATGGGTTTGATTTCTACTTGGATTAATGGATTGTTTTAATTTCCTCGCTCTGATAACAAGACAAAGCGCGACGTTGAGTTCCGCCACTCAACACACAATGTGTCGTAAATTAAATGAAAGGTGGCGAACAAAATGTCTTCATACCAAGTGTCCTTTGCCTTCCCTGGTAAATTGTGAAACTAAAAAAATATTCGAGCATTAAAATAAGATAACAGCATTTTTTTACTTGTATCTCGTATATAGCAGGATAGCCAGAGGGGTCCTGGGTACCTAGTGTTAAGATAAGACACTATCCGACTTTCCAGCGAATTCTGCATTGTGTGTTGAACGGCATAACACAACGCCGTAGTCTACACATCGTTTTCAGGACGAGCAAATGACAGCAAAATCTACATCATAATGTGGAATTCGAAATTAAATTAAAATTCCATCAAACGCTAAACAAGATAAGCCTCGATCCATTCCATAGATTCCATTCCAAAAAAAATCCATTTGATAAATGTTTGCAAACCTCCAGAGATTTGCTCTGTAATGAGTAGTGATGGCGCGAGACGCGAGTGTGTGCCACGATAAGGATGTATTAGAACACATTTTGACCCTACTCCGGTATTTATACTTATTCTAACTTTTGTGTAGAATACTATAGCATTTATTATTTTAATTTACGCAGTGAATAAGACAAGTTAAAAGAATGTAGTGTTAAGATATTCTATTACTTAATTTTAAAAGGCATTGCGTTTGGTGGCACTCAATGATGTGGTTCTCTATCATATTGGGGCACTTCTCTATAGTGATTTCAATATAAATAGCCTTCGAGTGGGAATCAAACTCATGCACTTATTATACCTATTTGTTTTCTGATGCCTAATTCTACTGTAACTTTTCCAACTCACGTTCATACGTTAGCTACTATAGTAACATGTTGTAAGTTAACGACGGTGTTACGTAGTAAAGACACATGCTACACCTCTAGTGTTGGATTGATATCGATAAAATGATGATAGAATTTATATTAATATTTGTGATATTTTATTTTATTAACTATTTATTATCTTTAAAACTGAATTATTTTATTATACTTAAATTTTACTCTACTTTCTATATCGATTTCACTTTAAAGGCCGGCAACGCACCTGTAGCTCCTCTGGTGTTACACGGAGTCGTGGGCGGCGGTGATCACTCATCATCAGGTGACCTGCACGCTCGTGTGCCCTTGTCTTTTCCATAAAAAAGTCGTGGTGCAGTTCGCACGGGTAAAAAGGTGTGACTGTAAACGCGATAGGTTCTGGGTTGGATTCTTACTCCAGCAAAAGCAACATTAATTTTTTTTATTTTTTCACTCTGGTGTATCTGGGGTGTCTGGTAAGTGAGATAAAGCGTGACGTTGAGCGGAGTACCTTAAAACTCCTGTGCCTACCATGCTACATGCGGGGTACAGCGTGAAGCTGAAAAATAAACTTATATTCTTATTGAGTGATACAATATTATTATGTATCCTATTCAACAATCAATGTACAACATATTAGACAACTATGACAAAAATTGGTTGATCTTAAGTTTCTTGATAAGGTCATCAACACCACCATTCTTTAAACGACTCTTTCAACACAAACTTTGATTAGAGAAGATGTAGGGATAAATGACTTTTCCTCTAATAAAATATCTTTAACTGAAATTTAGCGTGTTGAATGGCGGAATTCAACACCTTTCTTGTAAAATAAAGGGAGCCGTTGAAATGCGACACAGCAGAAAGTGAAAATGTAACAATTAAACCAACAATTCAGTTTTTTTATTAAATCCTACAATGCACCACATGGCCTCACATATATTTATAAAACTCTCTTTTCGCTTTACGCTGTATCCCGCACATAGCAGGGTAGGCAGAGGGAACCTGAAAACCCAGTGTTAAAACACTCCGTTCCCATTAGGACACTTTCCCCACATGAATTCTATTTACTACATACATAACTATTATATTATATATATATTAAAAATAAAACCATCGATATGAACATTCTCCCTAGAAGGGGGTGAAGCGACGCTTGGCGCGGCGAGATAGCGCGATACCATCGCTGGGTGGCGGCTCTGATAGCTAGTCGGAATAATAATAATTTTATTATCGTGATCTAGGGTTCGCGAGACCGGGTTCACTTGGGAGATTATATGTTATTTGGAATTTTTTTTATGTTAAGATTATGAGAAAATAGTTTTATTTACATGTATATATGTAATTGACCATATAATGGATATTTAGAAAGTTCTTGTTGGAAACCGTAGTATATGTGTATTTTCATGTAATCTTTTCAATTTTCTTATTATTTATTATGCTTTATTTTTATTAGTAAACATTTTAATTCATTAATTTTACACTATTTGTAATTATAAAAATCACTTTGAGTTTCTTAAGGAGCAAGTGAAAAGTACAAGGAAATTAATAAAAAAAAACAATTAAAAAAAATATACGTATAAAACATTTGCCTGTCCCAATAAAAAAAAATTGTAAAACTATTCATTCATATAGAAAACATGACAAAATGTGATGTTATAAATAAAATAATGGACAAAGTCAGAAGGCGATAGAGGGTCAAAAGTGACGGCTTAGCGACTCACAGGGTAGCCTTATCTGCCGCTCGCAGATTGAATATATTTCACATGCAAGTTCACACCCGACGGACTCCACTCGCATGGTTTTAAAGGAAAAAATGTTTTAGAAATTATATTTGGGTTGGGGTTAGTTAGTTTCTAATAGTATATGGGTAATGAGTTTTTGTATAAGTTTTGAATTTCCGCAGCGTTGAGTTCCGCCACTCGACGCTCAATGTCTTGGATTCGGGCAGACTGTGGAGGAGCGAGGGACACTGGATTCTTTCTGAATATCCAGGAGCGGGATAAAGCGTGAAGCTAATGAATATCAGTATGTCGCAATTAAGAAGTGAAGTACTTTAAAAAATAAGAGATAGATTCTTCTAGTGCCGCCTTCGAAGTTTGTCCTAGATAGGAGCCCAATACGTTGTACCGTCTGTCGGTCTGTCCAGAAATTTTTTTTTTCTATAAATATCTAAATAAATAAAACACTTAGAAAACAAAGAAATGCTAGTATGGATTAGTAATTAACTTTAATTTTAACTAGTTTTTACCGATTCTGAGTTTCTACTGAAGGTCACGCCAAGGTGAGCGCAAAGCAGGTGCAGATAGCTGCTATCGCTGGCTTCGAACCCGCTCTATCGTCTCATTAAGCGATAGCTATTCAACAATACAGGCAACGCGATAACACTAATGAGAACCTACGACTGTGCGATGGTTACAAGAAAACCGACGTTCATTGAAAGTGTTATACGTCAGTACAATTTAGTACCTTGAAATTATCTGAATTAACATGTATTTTAGTGGAAATACTAATTTAACTATTTTATATGATAAAATAATTATAATTATTTTCGAGTTTTTGAAAAAGGTTGCTTTTTCGGATTTACTAAAGTTAATTAAATTTTTACCATGTAACAGTTTTATGAAAAACATAATATGGTTAGAAATCGAAAACGGAAAAGATAAAAAATCATATCGTCTATATATTTCTAAATTATTCGGAAAGAGATACTACGTAATTACAATATATGTATCACCCAATAACAATACTTCATATGAGTTAAGGAATTGCCTCGGTTGACTTTTTTTTGCTGCTGTTGACTTAGGATGGTCTTTACTGCGTCATCGGGCGAAGAGGGGCGAGAGTAGCTCGCCCCTGAAGTAAACTTCGATTGACACAATTGCATTGCTTTTAAACTCTCTTTCACCTACATCTACTCTCTTTTTCACGAGTTTGCTAACAATATAAAATAATTTAGTTAAAAACCTTATATTAAATATTTCATATCTTTAGGGGGAATGAATTAGTGATTAAATATTGGAAAAAGAAAAGGGAAGACCTCTGTGGCATAATTCTTACTCGAGGGTCATATGTAGGAGATTTGAATACATGTTGATGTAGTTGAATTTGAATACGACGTTATTTTCGAACAAGTGCGAATCATCATGAGTCATTTTACTTTTACTGTTAACGCAAATTTTCTTACCTATTTTAACTATAAATCTATTGAAAAGATTAAAAATTGTTATTTTCCAAAACAATAAATTCGTATATTCATTATAATTTTAGTAGTTATGATATTTAGAAAAGAAAATGAAACGTATTGTATGAATAACTAGTATACGAGTATTGTATCATAACAGAACATTTTCCACAGCGCTGCACATGCTAGGGCGCGTGTGTCAACATCAAGATTGTATCTAATTTGCATATTACTGCAGATTTTTTTCAAGAAATAACATATACCTACATGCCTAATATACTAATGCATTGCGGTGGTGCAAGTGACGAGTGAATGTCTGAATTGATAATGAGATAAAGTTTTATGAATCTGTGAGAAATTAAAAAAAAATCGTTCTCTACTTATTTTTTTTTTATTAAAGAATTGAAATGTCTAATTGAATTGTATGAACAAGTATGAGTGTTATAATTACTAAAAGTTTTGTTAAATAAGCGATAAAATTATAGCAAAACAATTGATCTAAGTGATAAGATTTTAGTTTGCTATTCAATGCTTATTATTAAAAATATTATTAACAAATAAATAATTAATGCAATTATAATGTAAGGCGATAGGTACTCAAAATAAATCTTTAAAAAAAGTAGAGAATAGAGTTACTGATATCAAAGTCTTTTATTCTAGAATTTCCATTTCATATATCTTGGAAAACAAATATATTTATATCAGTTTTAAAAATTTATTATGTTTCCATATAAAAAAAAGAGAAAAAATCATCCTAAAAAATCGCTATACGCTTATGAGTCAGCACTATAAATTTATAGGTCAATTGCAGTCATTCGGGGTCGTGACTCCTTGCGGGTAATGATATTTTAATGTTATTTAATTTTACCTTTTTTTTTCTTTGCAGGTAAGTAGGTTATCAGCGGAGTGAGTAAGCAGTTTCAACGTACAGCCTTTTGTTCCGTATGTTATAATACCTAATACTTTAAGATTATTAAGATAGTAACTTGAAGGCGAATTGGAAATTGTCCAATTATATGTATATACGATGATTGTGGCTTCGATTTCCACTTAGGCTAATAATTCTTAGATTAATCATATTTTTTTGATGTCAGTATTTAAATGGTTTTTAATTATTTAAAGACGAAGAGACGGTTGTATTAAAGTATATTGCAGAAGATTACATTTCGAATATTGAAGAATACTTTGATAGTATTGATGATAGGTCAAATTGTAAGCTCTACTTTATTAGCTTTACAGTGTATCTCGCTTATGAGGGAGAGGTAGAGGGAACCCATAGTTCGCAACTCGTCGCGCAAGGTAGAAACGCTTATTCTCCGCCTTACGCCTTGTCCTGTTATCAGGGCGATGGAATGAATAAATCCCCTAAATGGGAATCGAACCCACAACCATCACGTTTACAGCCACAAGCTGTTCCGCTAGTTTTAATACGAGAGCCAAACCGAGGTCAGTCTTGGCGCAGGAGCACAAGCATGCCACTATAAACGCGATCGGTTGTGGTTTTAATCCTGACTCGAAGAAATGAAATATTTAATATTTTCATTTCCTCGTTCTGGTAACGAGGCAAAGCACGGCATAGAGTTCCGCCACTTAACTCTCCTCGCTACCAGAATTCGGCGGTAACTGTGGAATGGAAGCTTAATGGGAACGGAGTGTCTTAACACTTGGGTTCCCGGTTCCATTTGCTTTATCCCTACTATGAGCGGGATAACAACGTGAAGCTAAAACAAAAACCAATGTGAAATTTATAATCACGCGTATTAAGGGAAGGAGGAGGGGGTGGCACAAATACCAAAAGTTCACGTCTTATCTCATCTGTTTGACGGATTCCTACCCTGCGTATTCATATTCTGCAGAGAAGCTTAATGTAGAGATTAGTTTATACGATTCATAAATATATAAAGAGGTTAATATCCACTATTGTAATTTTATGTGATGATTTTGGATTCGATTCTTATTAGGGGGAGCTAATTGTTTTCAGCACCACTTAAGCATTTAAAAATAGAGTGCCTTGATGAAATTTCCTTAGAAAATAGATATTATTTCTTAATTATACACTCCTTGTCCTTAATGGAAAAAGTTGTTAATAGATAAAAAAAACAATATAAAAAAAAATTATTGCTATTTTAATTATAGAAATTTAATAATAAGAAAAATAATTGATGTACGCAATTAAAATTATAATATTTTGTTATTTAAAACTGAGACCTTTAGTTCTCTAACTTAAAACATCTTATTAAAAAGCCGTTACTATCGAATCTCTGTGGGTGCTATTTATCAATTAACTGCCCGCCCCAATGTAAGTTTTGTTCAAATCCTTTAACTCAAATCACTTCCGTTCCCCATATTTTACCAAATTCTGAAGGCATAGCGTGTTGAAGGCGGAACTCAACGCCGCGCTTTACCTCAACACCAGAGTGGAGAAAATGAGAATATTAAATGTTTCATTTCCTGAAGAGAGCCATCACATCTCATATATAATTTAAATAAACCATAAATAATATAAATTCTTTATATAAGTTCATTACTCTGCCTCCGCTCCGGGGGCTCTGATAAGGCGCGCTATTTAATCAGATCGCATCTTGGGCGGGCGACGCTATCTTATCGCTACCCACCTATCTTGCAGATATATACAATATATATGTTTCTTTATATTAAAAAATTACAAATGTTGGTCTTTTAAGAAAATATACTTTTAGGTTAGATACAATAATGTTGAAACTTTTTTTATTTGTCTAATTATGAAAATATATAAAAAGTGGAATGCCTCGAATTCAGGCAGAAAGTGGAGAGTATCATTGTAATTTCTTTTCTTCTTCAGCTTCACGCTGTACCCCGCTTATAGTAGCGTAGGGAAAGGAAACCTACCTTCTCTACTTTCCGCCCAGTTCTCGAGACCCGGTTTGCAGTCAGACTCTGTTAGTAATAATGTAATAAGAAGGCCAAACTGACGTTATCCTTGACTGACGTTAACCTTCTACTATAATATTCAAATTTGAATTATTCTTTCCACTCTTTATCGCACATATAGCAGGAGAAGCAGAGGGAACCTGGTGTTGAGACACTGTTCACCACTTTCCGCCCAGTTTTTTAGACGCAGCTTGCAGTCGGACGATGTGCCCTCAAAAATAATACAAATATAAACTATAAATACTTTCAACATATAAGATATGTTTAAAAATTAAATGTTATATAACATTATAAATATAAAATTTTAATATATTTCTATAGAATCAGCAGCGACACACCGGCTCTCAAAGCCTCAAGGTTGCGACAGAGCGCGGTATTTAATCAGATGGCATCTCGGGCGGGCGGGCGTTATCAATGGCTTATCAGCTATAAATTCAGAGATCGCTATCCCTCACTCGGTCTATTTTTAAGGAATTATTCGTGTTTAGAACGTAAATATTATGTTAATGCTCATTTTTAGGGACGATTTTTTAGATTTTTGTAGTATGATTAGTGAAGTTATTCTGTCTTCTTGTTAGGGTTAGGGCGCATTTTTTTTTGGTACTCTGAAGTGAAATTTTTATGCTCAATTATAAATTCTATACTGTAAATAGAAAAATATTTTTGTAGACGTATAAAATTTTTGATGTAAAGGGAATCGAACCCACGCAACCTTGGAAACCGTCCAAGCGCTCTGATCGCTACATACTACGTACATTCTTGAAAACGAAAACGTAAAACATATAAAATATGAAAAAAAAAAATACTTTAAACAGTCCTAAGTTCGATTTTCCACATTCAATAATAAATTTTATACTTTAACTTTGTAAAATTTAACTAATCAACTTATTCAGAACATACAATTACAACAACATTAACGCCTAAACTTACACACAGTATATTCGGTGTCTCCCACCCCTTATCGGTCCCGTATTTCTGTGTAGATGGTATCGTGTGCAACTCAAGGCTCTGCGGTGATAAGCTGTAATAGGGTAGATAGCGTCGCTGTATATAAAACTTAACTAAAATATATTGAGTTTCAGTTTTTATAACAACTTCTGTATATAAAATGGTTATATAAAATACACGTAGGTAATTTTTTCTTTCAATATACATTTTAAAAAATTTCAACGTGTTTTTATTATAGAAAGTGACTTTAATTCATTCTATGTTCTACGAGTAATTTAACTAATTCACGAATATTAGTAACTTTGTATAGAATACGTAGGGAACGGAGTGTTTTAACACCAGGTTCACCCTCTGTCTAACCTGTTGTGTGTGGGATACGTGTGGGTGTGGGATGCGTGAAGCTGATTTGATTTTTTTTCATTTATTAAATATAAAACAGTTCCATTTCCAATATTAGATAAAACTATTGAAGATATTATTACCCATAGTGTAAATACATTTGAATCAAACTTGTTTGTACACAGCATTATTTGTCTGTTTGCGCGTTCACCCGCAGCTATAAAACTCAATCGTAACAGATACGTTATCGTTTCTCAGAGAAATTGAACAAATAGATTGCACTTTACAAACAAAAGTTAATTTAACAGTCATTTTATATTTTTAATTGTTGACTGTTATAGGTATTTACCGATAGTAATAAGTATTGAGGCCGTCGTAGTGCAGTGGGTCAGCGCCTTATTGTTAACTTGTTGTAGATTCGATATCTACAACGTTTCCCCACTCTAAGAGATAAAGTGCGGTGTTAACTTCTGCAACTTCACACATTATGTCTTGAAAATTCAGAAAAAAAACAAGAAACTACGGTTTTTGACTTCTAATAATAAGCCTAGTATCTAATAACTGTACTATAATTTTCTTAATGAGAGCACTGTATATTATATTTAAGTAAATAAATTGTATAAAAGACGAAATTTCGAGCAGTGTAGAGCAAGCACATTGTAAAGGGACCCCTGAAACCTACACCGCAAATCTCAGGTATTGCTCCGAGCTTAAACAGTATTTCTATTAGCTGTAAATTAAAGAATTTATAAGAATTAAATAATTTATAATAAATGTGGTTTCCTCAAATTAATGCTTTTACAAAATTCTAATAAAAGGTAAAAGCTAGAAACCAAAACTAGACAGAATGGAGTGCCAAACGCTTTTTACCTTAAATGAATTACAGAAGAATTAATTTTTTTTATGAAAATTTGTTTTTGTTAGCTTTCGGAAAATAAAAACTATAACGGAAACTATGCGTTCCGCTTTCTTTTTGCTTACCGTTTATACAGCGAAGATATCCATCTATTATGAAAAAAAAAAACTTCAAAAGTACTAACATTCTTCGCTTTCTGTCCCGTATTCTAGACAATGTAGTTAATGGTTCAACTCTGCATTTTCTTTGAATATTAATATCAAAATTATTTTTACCAAACCAAAAAAAAAAGAAAAAAAATAGCATATCAACACTTGCGCACACAAACCCCGCGAACACCGCGCTAGTTCATTACTTCAAACAAAAATTAATTACATGTATTATCGCCTTCCTGCGCCCGCGGCCTGTGGCCCGTGAGATACGGTACGGCCGATTGCATCGCGTTGCTAATTAAACTTATCTTAGACCAATTATTTATAAGCCGGCTGTTATCGCGCCATTGTTTTCAGGACACACAGCCGGATAATACAGTTTACGGGCTAATTAAATACTTTAATATTGTATGGGGGAAAGCGCGGCGTTGGGTTCCGCCACGCAACTTGCGATGTGTCAGTAATACGGCGGGAAGTGGTGAACTTAGTGTCTTAATATCATGTTTCCCTCTGCTTGCTCTGCTATGGGGATACAGTGTAATGCTTTCAAAAATGGAAGACGTTGGTTGGAATTCATTTATCTGTTAGCATACGTCGTAGGATCGTCGTTGAGTTCCGCTATTCAATACGTAATATTCGTGAATATGGAAGGGGTAATGGGGGGTAAAGTATTTTAAAAGTAGATTCCCTATATCTACGCGGGAAATACCCTGAAATTGCTAGTATGTACATATTTATTGGCGTTGCTTGGTTAAATCAGGTGTGATGAACCCAACTGCATAATTATTAAAATGAAAACTATATTGCTTCATAAAATATTAGCTGCTACCAGGAACTACGTTTGTGTGAACCACTAAATGTAAAATACAATTTTTCCCATTTCCGTAGAAAATTTGGACCTCCTCAAAGTCTATGCATGTCGAATTAAATTATTATATGTTATTGTCATATTTTTGTTTCTATCAGCCACACAGGAACAGAACACCTTTATATGTAAAGATAAAAAAAATGCATAGACTTCATAAATTTTATGAAATTGTATTTTTTTTTTACTTAAAAAATATTTTATGTAATCACAATTTAATTTATGTTACTGATAGTCTATAGTATAGGTATATGGATAGAAATAAATGATAATGTATTTTTTTATTTTACGTAATTCTAACTAATTGTTATCGTATTAATTGAAATTCGAATAATTACATATTTATAGGCAATAAAGAATTATATTTATTTTGTTAAATCCACAGTTAGAATATTTAAATAATATTAACGAGAATTAATGTACAGTATATATCTATATTAATATATTATACCACAGTTCCCGACTTAAGCCTGGACGTGCCTACATACATGCACGAAATGCTTAAAATAATAATATACTCTGGTATATGAAACATGGAACACATATGACTTGTATTAGACAGGAAAGAGGATGTCTCGATAATTGGACGGAAAGTGGGGAGTAGAATATTTTAAACATTATTTCTGTCTATATTCCTATATGCAGGATACAGTGTGAGGCGAAATAATTATAAATATACATAAATATTTTTGTAAAATAAAACACAATTTTTAAGGTTATTTATGTTAATGATCACAAAATACACCATTTTCCCGTTTTCATCAGATCAGTCGTATAAATTTCCAAAGTTCAAATCCAAATATTGTCTTCCATCATTAATCTCATTCTCATACTATGCCAAAATCTTAGCACTTAAGCTATAAATAATCTTATAAATACATACACATAGCTCTCAAATAGCAATAGGGATGAACTAAAATCGCATCGAAAACGGTCATCAATTCCAGAAGCCAGGCCGCCAGATATATGGGCCCATAAAAATGTTAATACTGTAATGTAACTGCACATTGCTTATTCTGTAATTTGCCACTTTTAAAAACGAAAAATGTGCCATATTAATGTGTTTGAAATAGAGGCGGTAGCGATTTTATGGTTGTTTTTTTTAGTTTGTTTGAGATTGTTTTTTTTTAATCTTATATTTTTTATGTATATATATATAGAATACACACGTACATTTATGAATTAGATTTTTTATTATTATTTTTCTTTTTTTTTTAAAGATCGGCAAGATCAACGTGTGTTTCTGTCGTGTGTGTAAATATCTCACGAAATATTATTTATATATAAAATAATTGATACAAGTAAATTAACGTAATGGTAATAGTTTATAAAAATCTCGTTATATATGGGAAAAAGCGTGAAATTGAACAGAAAACTTTTATGCAGCCCGCTTCGCTCAATCCTTAGACCACAGTATAACTGCCCAGCCGATGCAGTATTCTTGAAAACAGCCGTTTAGGAAATGGGACATGTAAATGAAGGCGTTGGTCGAGCGAAAATTGTGCCTCGATTACTAGAACGCTAGTTGTAGCCTAAATTTGATGTCTTATCAAATTTTGGATTTATTTTGATACTATGTTCTGTATTTTGAATTTATATTTCCATATATTGTATAGAGAAAGTTTTTGTTTCTTTTTTATTCTGCTTTAGTTGAACCTATTAATTGAAATTTTTTCTATAAAAAAAATGCTTCAAGCTTTTTCTCGTATAGCAGGGTAGGCAGAAAGACCCTGTGTTAAGTCTCACTCCATTTGGCTCCTAATTTCTGAGACATCGCCAGTAAAGAACTTAGCGCATAGGTTTGTCTACCAGAGCAGGATAATGAAAATAATTAAATTTAACCATTTCCTAGAGTGGGAATCGAATTCACAAATATCGCGTTTACAATTAGACTCTTTCACTGTACTGCGCCACAGCAACGTCATATTTCACTCTATATTAACATCAAAATTTAAAAGATATATATCAATTTAAAAACAGTTTTTAAAATTGAATTTTGTTGATTTCTTGAGTCACTCGATTCTTTCACAGGAGCTGTTCTGCTATTATTTTTACTACATGCAAAATAATTTCCAGTATGTTACATCAGTTTTTTCTTCTAAACGCAACATTTTTTCGTTGCCATTTTCAGATTTAGCCCTAAATCCGAATACGAGGTCCGCCGCGTGCTGTAAACATCGCGCGGTTTAACTTACGCGTATCGTTCGGTGCCAAACGTGTCGATACGTGCCAAATCTGTGCAATCACACTATTGGCACATTTTTGCCTTTTTTATTTGTACCTTAGGATATACTAATGCAATTTTGCATGAATATTTCTTTTTATGGAGGCCGTCGTGACGTTTGAGGATTTGATTCCTACTCTTGGCTTAATTTTTATTTTTTCCATTGGTTAGAAGTTCTGGCACTCAACACATTATGTATCGAAAATTTCTTAAATTCTATAAGAGTTAAATTTAATGTAATTTAATAACTACTTAGCATCTATAGGGAGTTGTGGAGCAGGAGCACAAGGGTGAAAGTGTGAATGTAACGCGACGGTTGTGAGTTCGATCCAAACTCGAGGGATATAAAATATTCTATATTTCAATTTCCTCGCTTTGGCACCAAGGCAAAAACCCGGCGTTGAGTTTCGCCACTCAACACGCAAAACCTCGATAAACCTACCATGCTGTATGCGGGATAGAACGTGAAGCTGATTATTACTACTAAGCACTACTTTTCAACAATTTTGTAATACTGTAGAAAATATTTTTAAGAATTTCTGAGGCACACAAATAAAGGTCATAGGTCTGGCTCGTTAAGGAGTTTGTGATTAGATCGAAGACCGATAACGCAAGGATTATATTTTTAAACTGATAAAGCTTTAAGAGGGTATTCAGCCTAAAATAAAATGTTAAATTATTTGTTGTTATATTTGTAATTTTTAATATATATATTTTTTGGTCCACGTTGCATTCTGCACATATAACAGGGTAGACATGTGGAATCTAATGTTAACACTATGTTCCTTATTTTCCGCCTAATTTTCTAAACATTGCTTGTTGATTAGCGGAACTCAACGCCGCTGACTTATAGTCAAATGCAACGATGTATTTCGTCAAATAATATCGTTATTTTTAAATATACAACAAAATAAGACGTTAGCTAGCTAGTTACTACATGAAATTCCATCAGATCGAACATGTTGCTATACCTGCTATAAGGCGATATTAATAATTTTCCAAATAGTATTCGAACTCACTACCACCGCATCTTGAGAGACAAGCTAAAAACCATATTAGTCATATTTCCGCGAATTTTAAACACTCATACTCGTACAAGACAACAAAAAAATATGAATAAATATCGTTATACTTACAAAACTGACATCGAATTCTTTACGTGGCACTCGCCTCCATTTGTAACGCCATCAGATTCCAATCTTCTTGATCCAAGAACAATATTATCGGGTGAAACAAAAAATAATGTAAGTTAAACCACCGAAGGGCCCACAATGGATAAATAAATGGGTGTGACAGAGATAAAAAATGTATAAAAAAGAGCTACCGATGTGTTACCGGCCACCTAAGTCATGAGATTACAATCTTTCGTGTTATACATTGATGGTTTAACTCCAAATTTATATACTAGAATCTATTTTAAGTGCGCAATGGATGTCTGTTTCGGTTTATTATATGGACTTGTTTACAGGTTCTATCGAGTGCTAGTGTTAGATGTAATTGTGTTTCAAGTTGTTTTGTTTGGATAAGGATTTGTTCTATAATGTTTATTATTTGTAGGACCACCTACATTTATATTAGATAGAAAATTTTGTTATATCGCTTCATACTCTACTTTTTGCGCGTTTTGGTGTGTGGTGTTTGTGGCAGAGCTTAACGCCGGGCTAGGTTTCCTTAGGTTAAAGTAAATCAAGTTGTCAATATTCATAAAGAGCAGATTTACGTAGTTACCTGCTTAATCTAAGTGCAGTAGAGTTATAAGATGATAGAAGTTTCTTTATATGAAAGGTAATTTTAAGTTATTACTTTATAGGTAAAATTAATTTTATATTCATTTTGTTTACATTTCATTTTATGTCTAGATTTTTATAAAGTTAATTTTTATTGTAGCTCCTTGAAACTTCGTGTACAATCAATACTTTACGATTTTTAAAAAATATAGCAATAAAATAATCTTTATAGAATGATCCTCTATGCTCTCTTTCTGAGACAAATAAATTGACGATATATCTACTGAATAAGTGTTTCATAACTCAAGTTTTTTTGCATTTTTATCATACAACAGTATTTTAGAGCAACAGGCTGGGGCAGTAGTACAGCGTATTACTGTAAATGTAACTGTTGTGGGTTTGATCGCCGCTCGGTGAAAATAGTTAGGTAATACACTCGGTTGAGGCCGTCGTGGTGCAGAGACACAACTTTGCGACATTAAACGCGACCGTAGTGGTTTCAATTTCCTTTCGGAGAATGAAATATTTAGCATTTTAATTGTCTTGTTCTCGTATCGAGGTAAAGCACGGTGTTGAATTAAATTGACCTCTCAACATGTACAGAACAATAACAGAACAGAGACGGAGCAAAGTGACTTAATGTACCTAGGTTCACGTAGCCTAGCCTGCTACGTGCGGGATACAGCGTGAAGTAAAACACAAATAATCTTGATGAACTACTTTTATCCTCGCTTAAAACACACAAAAAGCAGATTACGGAGTGTCTTTACATTAAATTATCTCCATCTCTGTCAACTATTTACCGGTCAAAGCGTGAAAAAACTGAAAACTAAACAAATATAATTACAACAAAAGTAAGTTTAAACGTACATACACAAAGAGTGTGTTCAGATAGGATCGTGCCACACAAAGGCGGGCGTATCATGGTAGCGGCCGCTTGACAAATGAGTCGCGCCGGCCGCCCACCCAGCGAGCACACTGTGCTTGCGCTATGATACCCAGTATCAAGTTACAGTTAATAGATTACGGTGTACAGACGAACTTACAGTAAGCTAACACGGGTAGCTTCACGCTTTTCCCGCACAGCATGGTAGACAACGGGAAGCTAGTCAATAATAATAATATAAGTAAGTCAATTATTAAGAGTACGATATACAGACCAACTTAAGTTGGTGACATGGGTTAAGTACCTTCACGGTTCTTCCCTCATAGCATTTTCCGCCCAATTTTCTTGCAATTGCATGCTGGGTACAAACTTCTTTGATAATATTATAAATCTGAAAAGTTTGTTGAGTTGAAAATGCTAGTTTCCTACTTTTTATTTTCTATGTTTCCATTTATTTATTGCTATTTCCATTTCAGGCGATGTCGCAGGTAAATGCTTAAATAGTTTAAATATAATCATTCCCACGAGGGGGGGTTGAATGTTAAAGTAGGTACTTGTTAAATAGACTAACTAAATACAGTGTCAAATAATGTAACTCTTTCTTTATTTTGACCTACTCCTATAATCAAAACCTAGCCAAACTTTTATTAAACTACCCTGGAAGTGTATCCTTTCAAGTAAAAAAAGAATAATTAAAATCGGTTTACTCAGTTAATAGTTCTCTTCCTGACTCCTCTGTTTGCAGAAATCAGTTAAAAATACAAAAATGTTGATAATATCTGTAAATAAGTTATACGTTTAAGTTTAAGTGGTAATCTAAACGCGTGAAAATAAGAAAGGACGGAGTGACCAATCACTAGAGTTTAAAACGGAATCTGGTGCTAAGATCGTCGTCATTCTAAGACTGAAGAGTTGCGGTAACAGAACTGAACGGCGCGCATTGTCTGACAACAAATTTAAATATTACTAATTAATACCTAACAAAAATACCTACAATTCCAATTCCAACGTAAATCAATCACGCAACATTGAGGACAACAGCAGCCAGAGCCAGATAAATCATCAAAAACAAGCTCGACGATACTGATGCAGGAAAACCACAACGTGCCATCGTCAGAGTCACTCGGGGAAACATTGTTGTTGCGGTGTTCTATCTGATCACTTTTACGCGTTACCTTACTTTGCTTTAATTGTTTGGATTTTACCAGCTTGTTTATAATTGTATGTTATAAAAAATATCTACTGGCGTAACTTAACACAGAGGTTTGTCCAATGCAATGCCATATACAATTGATTTTTAGAGTTCTGTGCCTTAAAAGGACGAATCAGAACTTTTTGTTTCATCTCAAGAATACGTGGAGGTATAAAATTGAAAATGATATTAAATGTTCTGGTCTACCGTCCCTTAGAACAACAAAAAATCAAGCTTCTATCAAGTCGATCAAAAGATACACGCATTTATGAATCGTTTTGTTGCATTTTGTATGAAACTCCCTAAAGTAAAGACATACAGTTATAAAATTTGAGATTGATAACATTAAAATTGTCTTATAGGTATCTAACATGACAAAATAACGCTTGTTGTTGTATAGTCTCTCGTTTCTCTTGTCTTCTCCCTTGACATTTTTTTAGTTAGAAGACATTTCAGTATTTACATATAAACTTTTAAGATTTAGAGTTTGCTTGGTTGAACGCTCTTATCTCCAGAAGTATTGGTTGAAATTGATAAATTTTGTATTTGATGAAATATAAGCTGATTGTATAAATCACGTTAATTGTTACAATACCACCGTTCAACTGTACCTGGAGCCAGGGCTACCTCGGGTAATTAGAATATGTCATATTCCTACAACTCTTGGATGTATCGCCACGCTGGTGAAATCACAACTAAGAGCTAGTATTCTACATATAAAAACTAGTTTCTAAAGAACAAGCAAGTTATACAATCACATAAGGAAATAACAGTAGCCTGTTGTGACTGGCTCACCTTTACTATGTCACTCATTGTGTACTTGACAATGAAAATATGTAAACGAGTAGGTATTCTATGTATATATCAAGTTTTACCTGCGGTTTCGCGTGTAATTTTTTTTTTTGGATTTTCATGTGTATTTTTCTTATTAAATAAAAGGTCGTGAGGACTGACTACTATAATAGGTGCATTATATTATAAGCAGAATTGCAAGCTTTTGTAACTGTCTGCAATTTGGACGCATCCATCATACAAACAACGTGTGGAATAATGATATCATTAGTAATTTATATCTGAGCTAACGTATTTCGTTTCTCCTCTTAATTTATAGTGATAACTTAAATGATTTTTATTAATAGGCATTTAGATCGATCTCTTTTTTTAGTTTAGTAGGGTAGACACAGAGAACCTAGTGTCGAGACAATCTATTCTCCCCTTTCCTTGAGACACAATCTGAATTATGGAACTTATCGTCATAAATAACGTTACTAAAGCGGAGAATTTAATATAATTTATTCCTTTGAATAGGAATCGAACCCATTGCGTTTACAGTCAATAACAGCTATCGACTGTAAACGCAATGGCACTCTGTGCTACGACGACGACGGCCTCGATGTAGATCGTAAAGATACCAAACCCAGAACATTATAATATCCATAGTATAATCCGTAAAATATAAGTTATTTATGTAACACATTAATGTTTCTAGTTCCACACTTAGCAGCTGGGCCCGAGATCGTTATCTCTTCACGTATCTTATAATTTTAATAATTAATATCATTTATATTTTTTTAATAATCAATACAATCTTTTATGAATGGAATTAAGCTTAAATCTTATATTTGCATAATAATAATTGTTATTATAAGTTATCTATCCAAATTATTTAAAATAATATATATTGTAATATTTTTTATTTTCCAAAAAAGTTATTTTTGAGCTTTTTTCAAAGAACAATAGATATAACATATGTTTAAAAAGACATAAGACATAAGTGTCGAAATAATGATATATTTTATATTAGAATGCATTTGTTAATTAAAGAGAAAAGCTATAAGTATATCTAAATACTTTCCCAGAGGATTTTAAATTCTAGTCGGTGGTCCTTGATATTTATTAAGACAATGTTATGTTTTGTTGTAACCAGTTGCAGTAAAACAGAAGAATGAAGTACAAAAATATTTACTTTTTTTATACTTCACGCTGTATTCCGCACATAGTAGCCAAAGAGAAAATAGTGTTAAGACACTCCGTACCTCATTGTACATTAAACACTGGTGCTATAAACTTCGGTGTCCACTATAAGATTAAAATTACTTTGTGGATTCTTACTATAATAAACAAGAACCTAGAACTACACGGACGTGTATAAAGGCCTTTTTTCTGATCGATTGATTACTATGGATAGTTATATTAAGAAACATGGGTTGCACCATCATATTAATGTTTCTCAAGAAAAAGAAAATAGAGAACGAGGTATAATATCACTTCGCTCTCTCTCCTTAATCCTAAGCTTTGTGTAAGTTTAGGATGTGAGCAGAAAAAAAATATTTTTCATATTATCATTGCCAAGTTTGAAACTATCGGCCAAGGTTCAAGGAATCTACTTGTAAGACTCGATCGGGACCAATTTCGCAAAAACTACACAACGCGATACGTTGTTCTGATCGCTGATAGGCGCGATGTAACGATCGCAAAAAACAATGCATTCAACTGAATCGTTAATATTAAAAGGTAGTAAATGCCTTTAGTTTAATGGTAATACAATTTTTATAAATTGGTTAGATATATATATATTTTTTATTTATCATATTCGTTTATTTATCTATTCGTATTATTTTGTACAATTTTAATACATTTTCCCTTAAATTTGCCGTATTTTTAGAGTTTATTATACTTATAATTCTAGTTATTTTCTCATACGTCCACGTTTTTATAATTTACCCTAAATACATTAACTTAAGACGTCAATATATATTTGCTATTAATTCTAATCAAAATTGACAAACAGTTTTGGGTAATCATCTCAATTACACTTGACCTTTCGTAGCATATTACAAAAAACCCCACATAGTTTTTTGCTATCTCTCCACACACGAACCGTATCGTTCTATCTAATATTATTCTGAGAACGACCTTAATAAGTCACTACAGAATGTTATCTATTCCATTTTATCGGTGTGATAAGCATCTCTATCCAATTAGCCTCACAATGCAATATGGGCCGTCTCTGTTATGACGTGCGGTTTACGTTTCAACTGTAGTTTTTGGTGGTGTTCACTTTAAATTTTTGTAATATTGGGTAAATCTATACTTATGTATACAGGTTGTTTCTACGTTGATGGATCGACGGTGTATTATAATATAAGTGGGAAGTTCAATAACTAAACGTATATGAAGAAAATTAGAAAAATCACTACAGTACAGTAGCTAGCCCGAAAGCTACCGATGAAATGTAATTTTCCATATTTTTTAGAAAACTAATATTTAAGAAAATGCATTCCATAAATAATCAGCTTCACGCTGTATCCCGCTCACTGCAGGGTAGGCAGAGGGAACCTAGTGTTAAGACACTACGTTCCCCACTTTCTGCCGAATTTTGGAGGCATTGCGTGTTGAGTGGCAGAACTCAACGCCGCGCTTGTCCTCGACACCAGAGCGAAGAAATGGAAATATAAATTTAAGTAAATATTTCATCTCCTCGAGTGGGGATCAAACCCACAACCAGTCGGTTTTACAGTCACACTTTGTGCCCATGCGCCACGTCTGGCCTCATTCAAAAAAAATGTATCAAATTTTTATAAGGCGCTAATTTGTAACTGTTATTTTATTAGTAAACTTCTTATACGACGAAAATCACATACATGTGTATGTATGCATATCCACTTTGGGTTGCTTCTTCAGTTTTCATCAAAAATGCTGCTTTCAGTCAACCACCGTGAAAGTTTAGCGATATTTTGAATTACAAAAAATTGCTAAACATTCATTCGTATTGGTTGGCCGATCGAGGTACACTTTATATATAAAACTCTTCCGTTACTGACTGACAGACAGACAGCGCACAGCACGAACTTTGCGGCGTAGCACGCAGCTTTGACATGTAGACTTTTAGGGAGCACTACGGGAGGATTTCTCAGAAATAAGGCATGTTGTAGTATTGAAATATGTTGTAGCATTTTATATAGCAAATTTTATTTCGAGTTCCCTGTTATGTCTATCCCTGGGGTAAGTCTTCCCGGACACCCAAAGCAGCAGTGGCTGGACATGGTGCAGGATACGAGAACCAATGTATTGACCGCCGAGGATATCAAACACGCAAAATGCAAAGTAGAGTAGGTTAAGTCGAAAGGCAGACCCTCGCAATAAAAGTCGAGATTAAAAGCCAGGTAGGAGAAGATTTAATTTTTACTTTACCCGGATATTATATTAATTATTTATTTGTTTTATATTTTTTTACCAAAGCAATCAAATCGTGTGTTATCGAATGTAATAAGAAAACAAAATTGAATATTTTATCCGATCCACTTTTGCTCTAAAATCTAAATGAAAATTACAAAATCGAGTAAGGTAATTATTTGAATCAATTGTACTTTTATTTTTAACGAATTATACCTGAATTCTGGACCCTACCGCTCGCTATACGCTATTTAGATTGATGTCACATGCGGAAGACATCGTCTAGGCCAGTCGTGGAGCAGGGGCACAAAGTGTGACTGTAAAATCGACTGGTTGTGGGTTCGATCCCCACTCGAGAAAATAAAATATTTTTTACGTTTATATTTTCATTTCTTCGCTCTAGAGTCAAGGCAAAGCGCGGCGTTGAGTTCCGCCACTCAACACGCAATGCCTCCAGAACTTGGCGGAAAGTGAGGAACGGGGTGTCTTAACACTAGGTTCCATCCTCCTACCCTGCTGTGTGCGGGATAAAGCGTGAAGCTAAATTAATTTTAGTATTACTCAATGTAAGATCAAGTATTGTACGTATAAAAATAAATTGGTAATTAATTTACATAAACAAACATCCACATCTTCCTTCCATATTTCGATTGTATGTATTGCATGTTGATTGGCGGAGGGCGAGGTTATGAAAATACTACTCTCGAGGGAGAATCTAACCCACACCCGTGACGCTTACAGTCAGACACTGTACCGCTGCGCCACGACGGCCTCTTTATTTTATTTTGTTTATCTTCAATGATTTATTGTCAAAAACAATTTTTCAAGTATGCCTTGAATTTTAATACACCTCTAACATGGCTATAGTGTAAAACACCTTTGTACAAACCGACATACACCCTTCACACCACACTGATTACATACCAACAAATATTTAAAAGCGGGAGCCAATTCTCATATTTCAAATCTATAAGATAGCAATGGCGCCGACCGCATCTCACCAGATAGCGTACAGTATAAATCAAGAACTACTCAACTGATAAGGCAGGACTGATAACGATTAATAAGGCCCCTCCTAATGGATCCTAATGCATGTATTTTTTTATTAGATTTTTATTACCCACTATCCTTTCAAAATACAGTTTTGTGTTTGTTAATTCAAAAACTTATGTACAGATATGTTAATTGTGGCGCGAACAAATAGCCTGTTAAGTATTTGAAGCAATAAAATGAGTGAAGTGGTTCAAAGCGATTGTGGCGCAGCGTTCGAATGTAAACGCGATGGTTATAGGTTAGATTCCCACACGGATTGTTGATTGTTTTTATTGTTTATTTCCTCGTTCTGCACAGAGCGTGGCGTTGAGTTCCACCACTTGTCACGCAATTTTTATAAAATTGGACGAGACGCTGGAAACAGAGTGTCTTAACAACTTAACTGGGCTTCCTCTATTTACACTGCTATATGAGTAGAGTTAAAGTGTGATGTTGATGTTGAAAAAAGAAAAATAAATAAATGGAAATGGAATGGAAATTGGGGAACAGAGTGTCTTAGCACTAGGTTCTCAGGTTCCGTCCAGTGCCTATCCTTTTGCGTTAAGTTCTGGAAGCGTGAAGAATTTCGTATGGTTTAAGCGCATCTAAGGAGGAACAGTCAATATTCAATCAATATTCAATATTAAAAAGGTCTAGCTGTAACTATGTGATAAAAGCTAAGGATCTGAATTATACGTCATGGATCGTCATGGATCTTGAATTTTGAATTGCAAAACATATCGAGTTTGTTGTCATTACATTCGTCTTATTAATAATATGTTATGTTGAAATAAGCGGGTTTTTAGTCTTTAAACTATTCCTTTTTCTGTGTAATATCCTCTATATAAAATATCAACAAAATAATTCTTCTTTTTGAATAGATTTAAAACCGTCTAACTCACATACTCGTACTGTCGAGTGTCGCTACACTTAACGCGGTCAACCCGACATTCTTACTGTATTCGTCATATCAATATCCTTGTGAGATAAAATTTAATTAACACTGTTGGACCATATTCTATTTATTTACGTATGTATTTTATACCTAACGTGATTTACTTTTAATGGAATTTGGGTAGTACTTTTTATGATTATTCAAATGTTTCAATTTTTGAGCATGGAGCACTCGAAGTCATAACTGTGTTTTTTGAAACTGGACTGGTTCATATTTGTAATCTATGTGTATATATACGTATATACCACTGCGCCACGACTGGTCTGAATATACATTCAGACCAGTCGTGGCGCAGTGGTACAAGCGTGTGACGCTACAAGTTATGGGTTCGGTTCGAGGAAATTAAATATTATAATTTCTTCGCTCTAGTGTCGACAAAGTGTGGCAAACTATTGAAATTAGAAAGTAAAAATTTTGGATGTATTTACATTTGATGTACATAGATTAAGCAGTGGAGCACTAAATGAAAAAAAAAAGAAACAAATACCGGAAAGTCCTCGCTAACAAATAGCAATCGACGAATACTATAGTAAATGAGGACAATGTGATGCAGTGGCACATCGTCCTACGTAATGGTTGTGGATTATACCCCACTTGGAAGAATAAATTATTTTGATGTCCCCTCCCTCGAAAAACAAAGCACGGCGATGAGTTCTGCCACTTAGCTCGCGTAGTTTCAAGTATTGGCTGAAATATGACAACTTAGTATCTTGACACTAGGTTTTCTCATTCTACTGCTACATAAAAAAATAATTTGTAAGAGTGAAAAAAATACAATATATTTTTGCAATTTAATTTAAATGACAAAATAATGAAAACCACTCTCCATGCGACTAATAAAAACTTATCACGAAATTTGGATCTAAGTATTTACCTAAGTAATAGAAACTATTGTTAAATTGATGTTGATTTACAAACACGATAAGATAAGCTGATAACAGACTCGCTACAGTGATCAGTAATAAAAGATAGTATCTGTATATAAAACTCATTCCATCATTTCTATTTGTTCTACTTTTTTTCCATTTGCTATAATTAAATGACCGAAGTGGTTTTAAATATTAATTTCTAAATTCATTTTGGTGGTGATGATGATGGCGGAACAAAAAATTGGATGAAATTTTGGAGTAGTTAATGAAGTGACTGAACACTATGTAAGTGACGCGGCACTTTATTCTCAACTAGCGATACATCGTGATCGCCGGCAAAATATTCAGTTACGATTCCTGGACAATAGCTTTATTTTTTTTCATGCCTTCACGTTTTATCTCGCATATAACCTAGTGTTTCGACACTCCGCTCTCTATCTTTCACTCAACTAACTTGGGCGGTGGAACTCAAGGCTTAGGAAATGATTGTGGGGACTCGAGTACATACCATGCCACGACGGCCTTATCATGAAATATACATATATATGTACCTATATACATATCTCTTCAATTCGTATTGAACTCACAACTATCACGAACAGATAAGCACTTCTAATCTAGATAATTACGATATAATTCAACATACATATTTTAAAACAATTAAGAAAAAAATATGCAACTTTAATAAACTTTAAAATAAAAATAACTCATATTAAAAATCTTATTAAAATAACGAAAAAAATCTAAAAAAGTTTCACGTGTGATGCACTGCGATAGAGCAGCGATAGCCTATCGCGATCCAACCTGCTCCATATTTGGTAATAACGTTTTCTAACTATCTGTAAATCTCGTAGCCGTACTAGAATCACGCAGCTTGCAATTTTTTTTTAAATATATTTTTGATGAGGTCATAGTCTCTAAAATTTTTATAAACACGACGATTTTGGGTTGGATTCCTATTTAAACACATACTTTCTAACTACAATAAATTAGCAGCCATAACAATTACATTTTTAATAAAATAAAATTATTATAAGAACTAGAGCTGTTTTATAAATCCATTTGCATTAATTAGACTACTTATAATATAATTATATAAATGAGCACAATCCAAACAATTTATAGTACTCTTGAAATTTAGTATTTTTTTTTATTTTTGCAATTGTTGAACATTAAATGAAACTGTTTTAATCGAACGATGGCTCATAATTTAAGAATACATAGGAAATAATCAGGGCCAAAGTTTGGAACACTTTACGGTGTAGTTCATTAAATTTTAAAAAATATTTTACATCCCGCAATCTTCACATTATATCTCGCAAAGCAGAATAGTTAGAAAACTCCTAGTAGATACTCCATTGTGCACTTTTTGCACCCGAATTCCAGATGTTACATGTTGAGTAGCGGCACTCAAACTCGTGTAAAATAACAATTTATCTTTTCTTCGAGCAGATATTGAACCTATTCACCATCGCGCTTACAGTTAACCACTAATCAACAATACATTCATTCAATCAAAACACACATACAACATACACATATAGAACAAGAATTAAAAACGAAATTAAAAGAGAGATGCCATACAAAAACAAAATGAGCCTCGCATGCAACGATGCGGTGTGATAAGCAATCGGCAGCGCGCATCGCACACCAGACACCTGTACCTACGGACTATCTGGTAATCATAACGTTGCAGCTATCTGTACATCTCGTGCTGTGGCAACAGTATATTCATCTTATATATATGTATATGCTATACTAGTTGTCGCCCGCTATTTTTTGTGTGGACTTTGAGAGGTAAAATGGGAAATCTCGTTTTTTCGAACGAACGAACGGAATCGAAAACGTCGAACGGAAATTTTAATGGGAATGGATTTTCTTAACACTAGGCTCCCTGAGAAGGTTCCCTTTGCCTATTCTGAGGTGTGCCGGATACAGCGTGAAGTTCTCTTAATGCTCCCTTACATTCTCTAACTTACGTACATGGCGAGTTTTAATGCGTTGTGTATCAGTCATTCAGGGAGAGATTCGGTAGAGTTTTATATACACCTATAGATAGATTAATACTTTCGGCTAGGTGTATAAGGACATAAGGAATTAGGACATAAAGTTCTGTTTAGCTCATTTTCGAAGAGGTTATATGTGACGACGAGTACCGATGGGTTCGTCTACACAGGTCCGGGAAGCGAAACTTAATTTTTGAACATCGATATTTTATTCCAATGATGCCACTCAACAAACGTTGTTTTTAAATTTGGCCAAAATAAAATCTAAATGCATAGAAATATTTATTTACGTATCCAAATATAAGATAAGAATATCGCCTTTACCCTTTATCTCGTTCGTAATATGATGCTGATATCTTTTGTAATTAAAATACTTTAAGTTGTTTATGAATTGTAAATGGGTTTTTCGGACGATCTGTGAGGTATAATTATTTTACTTTATCATTTCGAATTTATTTTATATTCTTTTAGGCCAGTGGTTCCGTTTTTGTGCTTGCCCAACTAAACCCTGTCATAAATTTATAAATAATAACTAACCGGGAATTGAACTTACGACCAACATGTTTATGTTTGACTCACATATGTTCTAATAGAGCAACCAGAGTATAAAAACTGTATTAATGATATGAACTGTTTTTATTATAGTTAAATCTGATAGTGTTATTTGCAAGTTTTTTATAATTACAGAGATTGTAATTTTGATTACGTGTCTGTCTGACATTACTTCCTTAAAATATTATGTAAATACTGAATGAAAAAAAAATATAATTCTCAGATATGCATAGATTAATAAATACCAAACACATAAATTTGACATATCGACCGAACAGAGAATTGAACATTGACAAAACGATTGTGAAAATAAATGGTTGAAGTGTCAAGAACAAAATCGATTAGATGTTGTTCGAATGATTGTGAGTTTCCCGCGGCCCAATCGATTCATAATCGAGTATTTGTCGATCGTATTGAGAGATAAAACGCAGGATGGCTCGAAGTGTGCTAGATCTCTATCGTCGAGAGTATAAAATTATCTCTATTTCACTGCTTTATTGACATTTACTTCTTATTTAGATAAAATAAGTGCCAGTAAAAATTGACCCGCAAAAACGTAACATACAATTTTCGTTTTTACTTTTATTATACCAAATTACAACACGATCTTAACGAATTAACATTTTATTATCGCCTTGCACAAAATTAAAAAGTATAACTACAATAAGTTTTTTAACGAAATACCATTTCATATCGAGAGAATTATGCGTGCCTTTATCAAAATATCGGCCACCGTAGATACGGCTTTTATGGCGGGCAGCTTTTTTATTTGACATTTTATACAAGTTTATTCAAACAGCGATAGGATCGCTGACGTTATCTTTCAATGCAACGTTACCGCGAGCTCCGAGCTGATAGCATCTCGGGCCATTGCTAGTTAAACCAACCTGATAAGGGATCGGGCGGGGTGGTGTGCGTGCGTGTGTACACGGCCGGCGCGCCCGTGTGCGGGGAGGGGCGCCGGCCGCCAGCCAGTCACTAAAATTACGCGGCAAAAGAATGACGTCGAGAACGAGGAGTGTGCTTCTGTTGTAAAGTGTTTGACGTTTGTGATGTTGTTGTGGCTCAACTACTTGCGGCAGCTGGAGAAAGCGTGCGCCGCCGCGGGACCGCCAGGCGGCGCTGTGGACGCCAAAACAATGTGTACGGTCACTCATTTATTTATTATTATTATTTATTATTCACATTAAAACCCTCTAGAATCACTAGTTATATAGAAAATAATGTTGTTGAAATTATTCACAATATTTGCAATATAAACATTCCGTTGAATAAACATAGTGTTTTACGTTAACGACACTACATTCGAAGGAATCGCGATAAGAGTAATGATTTAAAGTTCTTTTTTATCAGCTCTGCCTTCCTGATTGTTTAAACAGTTTTTGTGGACTGGCCATTGTAGTTTTATTTGTTAATTTAAATTTAAATATTTATCATATTAATAATAATGTGATAAGCATCTAAATATATTTTCAACATTATAATAGTAGCTGTAAGTACTTATTTTAAGATTATGTTAATAAAAAACGTTTATTTTTTTATCTAGGTAGTATCTGCCTAGGTCCTTTTATATTTTGTTAACGTATCGTATAAATAAATTTAATTTTATTGTTTCTAATTTGAATTACTATATAAATTAATAAAGACATTCAATTTAATTTAACTACATTATTTTAAGATTATTATTTAAAACAAATAAATATATAATTACGTAGTTTTAAATAAGTCATAAGAAACTTAAAATATTTATATTATTATATTCGTATGTATTATATTATTATATTTACCGAAAAAGTAAATAAAAGGACGATAATGGTACATATTAATTGCAATTATTTTAACAACCGTGGCGCAGTTTTCTCAAGCTACATTTCAAATATTTATAATTCCTCGCAAAGTCTGGTGAAGATACGAGATATGAAAATGCATCAGTGTTAAATAGTTATTTATGTTTGACATCAATAAACCTTTCCTTTTAACGTAAAAAATATATTCTAGCACGTAAATATCGTTATATATTATATATTCATTATTGAAATGTCAATACCGTAAACACATATTGTTTTGGCAAAATATTCCGTCGTTTTAACTCAACGGACTAAAAGCGGATTGCAACATCGTCATTCCCGCACTGTTGTGTCATTTTGACAGCTGTCAATGTCAAACGTGTCCTAACTTTTTAAAAGTTAGTGACAGGTGCATTTATGGCCGGCTGCCTGCGGTTAATTTCTTAACATTTTTTATTACTTTATGGTACAAGAGATTGAATAAAAAAATAATTTTGGAATACAGACATCTAGTTTATTACTGTTATGAATTACGTTATTGCTATTATCTAACTTACTTGACGTAATCTAATTGTTCTTAATCTCTCAATTCTTAAATCTTTCATTGGCGCAATTAGAAATTATAATGTTTGCTTTAGATAGTATATTACAAATAATACTTGATTTAAATATAACTAGCAATCCAATTGCTCACAAATAACATAACTTTCATTAAAATTACCACCCATAATTACGAACCGATAAAATTGACAATATAATCATAAAATCGATTAGGTTACCATTTGAAATAATCGATTTTATTGCCTTGATAGGAACACTAAAGGGACCCTAAAATTGAGAAGGAATAATACAGTGTATTAGTATTAAACATGTTTTGTTTTGTATTGATGACCCTGCTAAACGGGCGAATCAAATTAAAATATTTATAATTTAAAATTTTTAGAACATTATTTAGGTGACTATTTTAAAATCATCAAGTCATTAGTAATCTTACTGCTAGAAGAAGCCATCACGGTCTTGGAAGATAGTTTTGCTTAAAAGAACCAGTAAAAAAAATAAAAGTTCTTTTAAAATATTCTGACCTCTAAAAATACCATCTACAAAACAAGTATATGTTAATATTTATGAAGGACTGTCATATCTCGCCATTATTTAGACAACATGTGTATACAAAATACATATCAAAACAAAAGTTATTTTATCATATAAACTGTTGACTGTACGTGATAAAAAATGACGTGTGCACTGTGAATGGGGCTCGAGATGGGCTGATAAGGGTACCCCCCTAACGAGGGGGGGGGGAGGAAGGGGGGACGTTATCTCTCGCAGAGATTTCACGTTCATTATCAATGTTGTCACAGATCGAGGGTCCCATTGTTGGATCGAAACTTTAAGATGCGTGTTCACTGTTCGTGTTGTGATAATTTTGGTGATTTCACTTCGCGCTAATGTCAAAATTGTGAAGTGTTCGCGATGTGTGATATAGATTATATATGTATGTGCATATGTGTATATAGCAAAAATGGTATCTTTTGTTATGATTTAAACACAGGATTATTTTGATGTAGGTAAATATAGTTTAATATATTTACCTTTATTATAGAATATAATATGAACATATTTCGTGAAGCAAATATATTTTTGTTGAATTTTAAATAAATTATTAAATTTTCATATATTTTTATTTTTTTGTAATGAGGGAATATTAAGTTTTCACTACAAAATTTTAGCTTCACGAAGTATTCCACATGTATCGGACATGCGTAAACTTACAAATATATTAAATGTTTAAATTATATGTAAGTAACGTATGAAGTAAATATATTTCTTATAAGATGAGTAATATTGTAACGCAAAGAAATAATTTTCTAACGCTACTTTTACTTTTGTCGCTATCAAAAATTCTTAAAAGATCTTATTACAATTATTCAGAAATAGTATTATTTTACGTGTATTCAACAAAAATTGCCTTTACATTTTAACAGCACGTTTTAAGTTCAGTATAAAATGTTATTTTTAAAACAATACATTTTTAAATATGACTTTTATCTTCTTTATACATGGACGATCTAATCTTTATACTCATCTCTGTCTCACCCTTCTTAATAGAACGGGACAACTACTATTTCCTATCATCTCACACACCCTATATTGAAGTGAGAGACGTCTATATTTTTCTTAAAAATTAACTGATATTTGCCTCAATTCACTGACTAACTAGTAAGAAAAAATATTAAAGTCTTATTAATATGTTATTATGATTTAGTTCAGTCATTTAGTGTCAACATTTGGTTCCACCAGTTTATATCAATTATTGGATCCGAAAATTAAAATTTTATGTATATTGTTTTTTTTAAGTAAACAAAGAAAGATAATAAGAAAAGGAATTAAATGTTTACGAAAATATATACATGTTATATACACGTAATCTGCATTCAACTTTTTTAACCAAGAAGACCTTAGTTTCCCATCAACTTTAACGGTTTCGTACAAAATTCCTTTTGTTCGTTATAATGTTGGATTTTTCCCAAAACACGTGGTTATCTGGTAGTAACATCGCGGCGGGTATCGAATGCGCTATCTCCGCCTCACATCGACAGCGCCATGCTTTAACCTTATCTGTGAAATCGCTTGTTTTTGTGCGGTTAAAGATGACTGATTATACTTAATTTTAGTTTAATTCTTGTAACGTAAATGTAAATATGTAATATGTATATTTTTTTATTATTTTATATATCAACACCATTGTTAGGTGTTTAATTATAAACGTAATTAAGGTTAGGGCCCTAGGGCAGTGGGACAAAGTACGGCGTTGAGTTGATCTTCCTTCTGTCAACTCTGTTATATGTGGGATACAGAAAATCAGAACATGAAACAAAAGACACCATTGTGGTGTAGTTGGGCAACATGTGGTGTTTATCAGTTCAAATTCAACTTAAAGCATAATATTTCTGTTTTTTGTTTTTGATAAATAATTTTATAAAAAGCAATATTAGGTTCCGACGCATAACGGTGAGTGAACAGATTGACTTGGCTCTAGAGTTAGATGCTCTCTATTTATTTTATTTATTTTATATTGCTATAGGTAGATATATTAAAGAAGTAAATAAATCGCTTACGCAACAATATTAAGATTTTAATATTTTTTTATTTATTCATTTTTTAAATTTATTTATTCATAAAACTAACTGATAGACAGACAAAAGCGAAATGACAATGCGTGATTCATAAATGGAATAATATGTTATCGTTTTCTGCGTGAAACGAGCAAATTCCATCTTACAACGTCATAGAGCAGTGGTATGAATATATCATAACTATTATATATGTATTAGGTCATAAGTTTAAAATTGAGACTGTAGTAGCACAGCATCTGACTGTAAATGCGTCGGTGATGGGTTCAGTACCCACTCTCGAAATTATTTATTTTCATTTGTTCGATCTGGTAACAAGACAAAGCGTGGCGTTAAGTTCCGCTGGTCAATACACAAAGTACCGAAAATTACCGAAAAAATAGTAGATACTAATTCATAATTGATAATTTCTTCACTCTACTTTGAATTTTAAATACATTTACTAAATCATCCATACAGGATAGTCAAACAGTATAAATCTGCCTTTCACATTTATAACAAGAAGAAGATATAACCTTTGATAAAATGTAAGATTGCAACAGCTTTCATTGTACGTCCGCATCTCGGACTATAAATTCATGCGGAGTGGGACGGGCAGATCATGCGGTGCTTAATTGATTTGCATCGAGGCGGTACCGAGTTCAATGCCTGGCTCTGTCACGCTAAGCACGTGTTGAAAGTTGTATTGAATGATTGGATATTTTATGTTTTAATTGTTTTTTTTTACCCCTAACGCACAGCGAGGTATTTTGATGTCTGTGACATCGTAGCTCCTAAACACATATGAACTGATTTTAATCTAATGAAACGATGTAAGCAAAAAAGTTGTGTTAATAATATATTATTTTTCATTTTTTTTGTTTATAACGTAATTTGATAAAAAATATTTGCTTATGTACCTACCGACATATGCTCGTGGTTCGTTAGTAGGAAATAAATACTTTAATGTCCTTCGAGTTTCACGCAATTATACTGTGCGGTCAATTTTTTTAACAGTTTAACGGGTAGTGCTAAAACAGAATTGAACTTCATCTCCTAACTGCTGATAAAATATATAAAACGAATTTTCGGATCGACATCCAAATTTATATACTTAACTCTTACCAGGAAGAAAGATAGTCTTTGTAAGTACGACTTGATTCAAACAAATTGCACTCACATTTACATAGTTTATAAATAACAAGATTAAGTGCAGCGTTCAATTTTGCTTCTCTACATGCATGATGTCTCAAAAATTGGGTGTGGAGAACGAAGTGTCTTAACGCCAGATTCTGTCAACTTACAATACTTAATACGGGATACAGACTAAAATTATATAATTTTTTTCATCTTCACGCATATTTCGTTTCTTTTCTCACAATTGGTAGAGAGAAGAAAGATTCCTTCTATTATTGCCTTTCTCTTTTTAAAAAAAACTAAACTAGCTTCACGCTTTATCCCTAGCGGGGTATTCGGAGAGAACGGAGCGCCAAACGCTCTCTACACGTCTCTACATGCCTCTTTCGCCTCGTCTACTGTCATTAAACTCTTCATACATGTCCGTCGGGGAGTCTTCATGCTTTTTACGTGACCTTCTTCCAGTATCTTTGTTACTGTGTTTTCGAAGGTCAACCGAGATCTCTCCCTGCCTGTGTAGTGGTAACAGCAGCTCACTTTTCCATCATAAATCTTCTTTGCCTTTCTTTCATCACCCATTCGTTCGACGTACCCAAACCAGCTGAGCACGTTCTTCTGCATTCTCTTTTTTAAACCACTATTGTACGTGTAATATTATAAACATTACACGTTGGATCCCAAAGCATAAATATAAAATTTAATAGTATTTTATCCCACGAACCCCCTACCATCACATATTATATACACTACCAGACCGCCAAGATGGCGTCACATAAAATTTTTCAAAGATATAAAAATGAATTCTAAGTACACCTGCTCTCTATCTCGAAGTAAAAAACAAGGCAAGCGCGTCTCGCATTTATAATTACACATTCTCTATCTCAAAAAGTGACAATTGCTTATCAATGTACCAGTATGGGAACGACGTCTGGGCGTTTATTGGTTCAGCTTCTGGTTCACTTTATAAATATATTTATATATTATATTAAACCAATATATTAAACTTGTAGAGATGTATTTTAAGTTGTTATGAATTGGTGAGCTGAGGCTTGTAAAAAAGGTTATGTTTATTTTAAGCTAATCTTGATTTAATATGTTTTTATCCAAAAAATGAAAATGTTATATATTATAAAATGATGTATAAAGTTTTTTCACTTTATTTTTGTTTAATTTTTTGATATTAATCTTAAAATGTTTTTTATTGAACGCACGTACAACCTTTGTTATATCAAAATATTTATACCATCGAATATATATTTTTTTGTAATAAACAAAGTTTGCCCCAAAAAAAACCTAAATTCATCATCAAAAATCCGATCAACGTAAAAGAGATTGTAGCAGCGATTACGAACAAACCATTACGTACGTATCCTATCATATCTGGAATCTGATATCTCTCGCCGAATCTCCCTACGATAAAAGACCCGTTGCCTCCCACGCCTTTGAATAGAACTTTTGATATATATTTTTTTTACTTTGCTTTAGGATATTTTAAATTAACTTTTGACATAACATCGTTTTATGTTATTTCACGAATATTATAACTTTTTTTACCATTATTAAAATGGTGCTTTAAAATAATAATAAAATATAAGTCAAACGATTGCATGCATTCTTGGGCCCAGAATGTCAAGAGATGAAAATAGTATAATTTAATAGATTTAGGTACATCATTCCCTTCTTGCAAATTCTGTCATTTTTGGCTGAGGGCTGAGTTATTAGAGATTTGGTAAAAGTGAAGAGGAAAAATATTAAAAAACGGGAAAGCACTCAAAACGCATCGAAACGAGTGAAGCAAAAAATGCAAAAATCATTAGAAAAGATGTCAATGTCAATCAGGTGTCACATCTGTAATATAAAATATGATTGATTTTAATCGATTCAAAAATGGATTTCTTTTTGTTTTTTCACTAATTGATTGACATTTTCTTTATACTATAACTATATGCACTAATAAGTGCGTTGAAATACTTAGACTTAATTAAAATTAACAAATATTTTTATTTTCGTAGTGCTGTAATCTATTATTTATATCGATTAAGGAACTAAAACTATTTTTCTCTTTTATTTCCGCTTTCAGATTGTCAATTGAGCTGATTTTTGGTATTCTAATATTGACATAAATGACCAATTTTTAAGACCATATTTCAATTCAGAGACACAAATTTTGTAAAATATCTATAAGTATGTATATTATGAGGTCAGTAAACGAGGAGCACACGTGTGCGTCTTAAACAAAAACGCTACAGGTATGTGTGTGGGTTTTTTTCCCACTCGAGGAATTGAAATATTTAATATTTTCATTTTTTCGCTCTGGTAACGAGGAAAAACGCGGTGTCGAGTTCCACCACTGCCTTTAGAATTCAGTGGAAAGAATGGAACGGAAGTTTCTTAATGGTAAAGGAGTGTCTACCGCGAGTTTCCCAGGTTCCCTACGCTTACCCCGCTATAATATATTATGAAAAATATCTTTATATTATAAAAATGTCGCAGCCTTGCGATGATGCCAGCATGAGACTCTACTCTTCTCATATTTCTATATATGTTCACCTAACAAACAAAGCGGGCGAAGCCGCGAGCTAAGCACTAGTTATTGACATTAATATAACATGAGTCTTATATACAACATAGCATGAGCTTCTAAAGATTACCTAAAACTAGATAAATCATAATATCCCAATACAATTAGCACAGACCAATAAACGGTGTAGTCAAAAGATAAAAAATGTTGGAAATCGAATTTGTGATACATAAAATTTCAACTAACCTACATAATTGAATAACTCAAACTCATTTTATCTATATTCGACATGCGGGCACTATCACGCGATAACTGTTCTGCCCCCTATGTTGTAAGTTTAAAATAAAATATTCAAATATACATATATGTATATACAAATATAATTAACTAAACATTTACTGTAATCTGGCGATAGTAATAAAAATAGTACCTCCAGTTTTCTTAAAAATTAAGATTGTAGTACAACTGTAAATGCGACAGGTTGTGGATTCGTTTCCCACTCGAGGTAATGATATATTTAATTTTTATTTCTTAGCTCTGGTCTCGACGGCGCTGATTTCCGTCACTCAACACGTAACTAAGTAAACAATTCCTGCTCCTAGAAAGGTAGGCATAGGCAAAATGTGAACCTATTGTTAGGACACTCCGTTTCCATTAAGACACTTCCCTTCCTCACTTTCTGACGAATTTTCATAGCATCGCGTGTTGAGTGGCTGTCTCGAATTCGAAAGACAGTTGGGGACGAAAACGTATCCATAGGAATGGAGTGCTTAACACTAGGTTCCTAGGATCTCTCTGATTGACCTGTTAGGAGGGATAAAGCGTAAATCTACAAAAAAACAAAATTAATAAAAATCGACTAAAAATAAAATTATTAAGTAAATTCTTGGAATTACAATTTCAAAATAAATACTTTCACAATTTTTTTTATAATTTTTTACATGCTATACACACACATTTCTTACACGGTAAAGATAAAATTATTAATATTTTAAGTAAAAAATTCTAATAAGCTATAATAAATTAATAAAAAACGGAACTTTAATTCTTTCTATAGTTACGTTGTACTAGCTTTTAACTGTGGCTCTTCCTTCGTGTACCTATTTCTATTTGACCACGGCGTTGTATATGACACCATCGGGGTTTGGTATGACACCATCGGGGGTTTGTGTATGACACATGATACTCTAGGGGCTTGAGGTAACTTTTACATGTAAATGATTAACTAGAACTTCAGCCATTTTTGTTAACAAGTAATATCAATCCGCTAACCTAACCTAATGCATAACTTATTTTATTTATTTACAGCTACCTTCAAATCCTAACTATAACTCACCTATAACAAATCTTGTATTTAAACCCGCAACTTCCACAACCACTTACCACCGCACCAATGCCAGTTAAACAGTTAAATACGTATTTTCAATTAGTAACGCAGTTACATTATCACAAAAAACTATAAAGCATATCTTGATGTAGTTGCGGAAACGGCCATCGTCGCGTTATCTGCTTCCTAACTGAATACATTACGTTTAGAATATATTTAATGTCACTTCTGTTGTCTCAATTTTAAGCAAAAACATTTTATGTTCGCTGTAATATAGTGTCAGTGACCACGGTGGGACAATGTTTGGTGGTAAACGCGGTGGTTGTGGGTTCGTTTTTAAAGTTAGCGTCACGTTGTATATCGGGGTAATTCGACTCATAGCAGGGTACACAGCGGAAACGTAGGATTTGGTAACCTAGTGTTCCGTTCCGATTAATACATTCCGTTTCCATTAAGATACTTCTGTTCCCAACTTTCTGTCGTATTCGTATGGCATTGCGTGTTGAAAGCTGGAACTCAACGCACCAAGAAGTAAAGAAATGAATATATTAAATATTATTAATGCTTATTGATTGATTCAAAACTATATTCAAATTATTAACATTTTTCTAAAAATATAGATAAAGTTAGGTGTAGTGCACAGCCACTGAACATTCAGCCTTATACATACATACATTCTAAGTTGGCCGGTAGTGGAAGTCACAGAAGATAAACTACGCATTTGCTGAAAATGTAAAACGGAGTGTCTTAACACTATGTTTTTTTACCTGGATATATGCGTAAAGCTTAAAATCCATAGTTTATATTAAATAAACACGTAACGATCGACCATCAACAGTACCTGTTACTCAAGTCCATAATGACTTAGCCCAGCCATACCCGTAGGCGTAGTCACGATACGACAATAAGGCCTCGGCTAAGAGTGGCAAATTGAAAATTTTATTTTATCTATTTTCCCGTTGCTTTATTATTAAATAGTCAACGCAATGGTTCCCATTCTTAGAATGGAAATGTTAATGTTAAAATTGCTTTCGTTATTCTAAATAAATAATTATCCTTATTAAAAAAAGGCGGCAGGTTGTGGAACCGTTTCCCACACGAAGAAATGAAATATTTAATATTTTTATTTTTTCGCTCTGACGAGGCAAAGCGCGGTATTGAGTTCCGTTCACTCAACTAGGCATTCGGCGTCCAAAATTCGGCACAAAGTAGGGAATTAAAGTATCCTAAAGGAAACTGAGTTTCTTAATTCTAGCTTCCCAGGTTTTCTCTGCCTACCCTGCTATGTGCGAGCTACAGCGTAAAGCTCTAGCTTTACGTAACAAGTAACAAGTCCATTTGTTTTTAACATCTTTATACTGTATAACAAAATGCAAAGCTTCGTCTGAACATAAAAGGAAAAAGCTATTAAATTTAATTATACACTTTCGTGGAAATTGAACCCGTACCTACGTAGTGTAGTTGAATTGATGTTTGCGTAAATCACTCCTACAACTAAAATTTGTTATGATTCATTTTGCACTTATATACAACAAGTTTAAAAAAAATGATATAACTACCTAAATTTTATTTTATTGCACATCATTTTAGTTAATAACATGGATGGTTATTAAGAAAACGTGTAAAAATGGGTGCATCAATGCATAATGCTTATATAGACGGAACTAAGCTTCTCAGCTTTACTCGCATGGACTACGCAATTATTAATATGCATTTACACATTTATACATACAAAACTTTCTCCTTAATCACTGTTTTTAAGGGAAACTTTATTAATTCGTTGCTTGATATATATTTTTAGGATCGATTATCGATTCTTGTTTTATACTATGTAAAGATTTAAATTCGAGAATATTAGAAATATATAAATTTCAAAAGTTATTAAAAAAAAATTCATACAATAGAAACCACCGAGAGCGCGGAACTTAATAAAAGTTCCCGTTCTCCTTCTAATAAAATTGCAAAAAATATGATAAAATATAAAATAAATATTAACGTGCATAATTGCTTATTTAGTTAATTTATGAAAAATCTCTAAAATTTAAAAGAAAATCCTAAATTCAATAACAACATTTAAAGTGTGATTCGTGACTTAAATATCTACTTCGCTTGAACAATAATCTTCATTCTTTCCCGCATAGCTGGGTAGTGTTAAGATACTCCGTTTCCCACTTTTCGTCCGATTATCAAGACATTGCATCTTGAGTCGCCACTCGCCACCGCTTCAATTCGAACGTCACCTTTTCTCTTTATCACCAGAGCAAGAAAATAAAAATAACTAATGAGTTACTTTGGGGAATGCCTGAATACTTACAACCTTCACGTCCACCAGCGCACGCTGATCCACCTTTTCTTCCAAGATTTTCCTCGCACTATACCATAATACACTTACTAATATAAGGTTAAAAACACACAGCAATATGTCAAGTGTGAACAAAGCCTACATCGTCCCGATCTAAAGCGTTAACAAGCAAGGCGGGGTGCAGACAAGCGCGTCCGATCCCATCGCTGCCAATTTGTAAGAATGTCCACGGGATTTATTGGCCACGCGAGCTGTAGAGAATGCAATGGAAAAATGTTATTAGAATAGTTTTGTTTTCATTATTTATTACTAGATTATGTATTATTTGAGGACATTTAACGGGTGAATCTAATTATTATGGTAGTGGGTTCGAATACGCGGGGAATGGTTATATATGTATGTTGTTATTGACCAAATGTGGCAGTTTTTTCATTCATCGAGCGTTGGTTGTCTCGAATTCAGACGTAAGGCAAAGCCTAATCCGCAGTGTGTTTATTGAAGCATTATTATGATTTTTACTTTTCGCCGAATTTTGGCCGAATCGAACGAAACCGAAGCCGACCAGAGCGAAGAAAATAAAAATATTCACTATTTCATTTTCTCGAGTAGGAATCGAACTCATAAACCATCACCTTTACAGTCACACGCTTGTGTCCCTGCGCCACGACTGGCCTCAATTTCAGTATTTGCTATACATATTTCTAGATTTAAAAGACAATTGATGACAATATGTATTTTAAATATTTCATTATATCTGGCTGATTTTACCGGTAGGCCCTAAACGGAGCCCCTGTGGAATACTTCCTGATTTTCACTAAAATATATTGTACAAAATGTTATGTATATAAATGAATAACGTGAATAGAACTTAAGATAAAATAAAAAAATACTAAGTTCCCTTTCTCACGCGCGCGCTATCGCAAAAACGACCAACACGTTGATTTTTTTATATATTTTTTAATTCACGTGTAAAATTTCCTTATCTACAGACTTATAAAGTTTTAGATTTAAATAACATCTAATCTAATCACTTCCGTATATAATTATTTTGTTAATAAAATTCAAATTTCAAGGCAACTTTCTAATATGATAAAAAAATTTAAACTCACTCGCGTCACAGAGCTGTGTAAAAAAATCAAATTTGTTGGTAATTGCGATGAAAGTTATTAGATTATATATTATGATTTTTTTTATTTATTATCTTTATTTATTTTTTTTATTTACGTAAAAAATGTTCTCGGCTGCTAAACAGACATGTTAATCATAATTTTTTTTTAATAATATATCACAAATATTGTCCTTCAATAATATATCACAAGTAGTGACCTTCCTCCAGTATCATCGACACTGTGTTTTCGAGAGTAAATCGAGCTCCCCCCCTCAATAATTACGATTATTAAATTGACTACGATTACGATTAATAAATTGACTATAAGTAAAAATTAAATTTCTTTCCTGAAAAAACTGCCATTTTTTTATAAACATATTTTTTATTTTCCTAAAGCACGAGGTCATAAATTCTCACTTATATCCATTAACTATGAACACAACGAGTTTTGTACTTGAAGACTAAAGTCAAGTTAAAGAGAATATCAAGTTCTAAGCTCGACTGCACGATAGCGCACGCCTAAGTTATGGTGTAGGGATGTGCTTTTTACTCTCTAAGCATTGTCGATTAGAATTATTTTATTATTTGTATTATAAATTTTATTGTCCAGTATAAAACCAATAGATTTTTTTTCACTACTGTTTTAATTAAAATAAAGATATATTTTTAACAATCTTAAAGTAATATTTCTTAACGAAAAGAAGATGAAAGTTTTTTTATTACAGCTATTTGTAACTACTTCACAAAACTGCGAAAAATATAATAAAGTGACATTACTAAAATATAATTGCCTTGTCGCTATACCTATACAGCTTTCGATTTTACAAAAAGGTTTATAACAACATTAATTAGTACGAAAATTCTCAATTAAATATTTTGAGCCCATCGCTGAAACAGAAACCAATCAATAGCAACCATCTGAAATATCATTATTGTTTGCGTTTAAAGCAGATAAAGGCTTTAAATGTAAATGAGACGTGCGAAAAAGTATTCGATTATATCAGTATTAGGTATAAATTAAGGGAGAGGCAATGGCACAATTATATTGTCACGAAGGTACCGTCGCACCTGCGCGGGGGCAATCAGCAAGCCGATCTCACGCCACAAAGCTGCCTCTTAAATCGATAGTAGATCGCCATTTTAATTTGAATATTGATTTATAATGCCTTATAATTATATATTTTAAGACATTCATGACCATGTTAATGCGAATCTTATAATTTTTGTCGATTTTTATCGATAAACAATTTTTTTAAAGTGGCAAATATTCTCATCGTTGCGTTATATTTATCGATTTTGCACTTTTTTTTATAAAACTTGATAAATTAATTTCTATTTGCAACTTTCAGTTCACATATACTAATTTGACTTTTATTATAATTTGACATGCCTTACGTTTCCATTTTTGTATGCTTTTTTTCAAAAAAAGGTAAACTAAATGGCATATCACTCTGCTCACTTTTATACTAGAACAAAAACTGTTTTAATAAATAAAAATCACCCAAATTATATTATAGTTGAATGGATCAGTTATATAATATTATATTTAATTTAAAATAAAATACAAATTATAGGTAACAAATACTAATAAAATAAAATAAAATCGATATAGCCCTTCACCAGCTCTGTAATCGATACTGACTGAGTACAACGTACGAATCGACATACACACATATTTTATTGTTCGCCAATTAAAATTATCCCTTCCTTATTGATTGTGGGAACTTTATTTATTAACTTGTATGATATTAGTTTCACGAGCACTATTTTATGGAGAATGATATATCTTGAGTTCACTTTGAAATAACATGCGTATTTTAAGGCAACGAGGTGTGATTGTATTCTTGATTCTCACTCTAGGAATTAAAATATTTAGCATTTTTATTTCGCTCTAGTTTGAGGCAAAGCGCGGTTTTGAGTTCCACCACAGAACACGCAACGCTTCAGAATTCGGTAGAAAGTGGAAAATGACTTTTTAATAGTCCGATAGTCTCAACTTTAACAATATTAACAATAAAAGTTAAAATCAACTAAAGTATTATTATATAAGAACAGCAAAACATTTTAAATGTACAAAAATTTCTTTTGGAATAACGATTTCCAGAGATGCAAGTTCAGTTCTCGTTTTCTAAAGTAGTATTTTTCTTTCCTAAGTAGATCAGCTTAAAATTGGTAAAAACGGCAAAATATTTATATAAGTTATATACAAAAATATTTACTATTCAATATCGCCTCGCTACCGCACTAATGAGAGTGATAAGAAAACCGATAGCGACTGATAACGGTAGGTTACGATGCTTATCAGTGTTTGTTTAGGTGTTACATCGGGATGTACACATTGAATGTAATTTCTATTGAAATATACAATTGTTTTATTGATTTTATAGAGATTTACATCAAAACGTATATTATTAATAAATCTTAAAAGATAAAATAATGATATTTTTATGTTGTTAAAAATATAGTAAAAAAAAGCAAATGATTGATTTTTTTCCTTCACTTTCCTTCACTGTATCCCGCACACAGGAGGGTAGGCAGAGGAAACCTAGTATGAAAGCCATTTCGTTCCACACTTTTCGCCGAATTTTTCGGGGTATTGCGTGTTTAGTGACGGAACGCAACTTCAGGCTTTTGCCTTAGTGCCAAAGATAAAAAATAATTATAAGCTTTTTAAATAAAACTCATTTACCGGATGAATCTCGTATATTTAGTTTTATACACTTTTGGAAATCCGACGGTTAGAATGACTATCCATCGTGATCCGTGGTCAAGGACTACTGCAGTGTTCAAAACAGCAAGTTTCCAAAATATTAAATAATTTTATTCCACTTTACAATGTCAGTATTCCTATTATTTGTGTGGTTTTTTTGTCCCCACTCATGTGAGAAAAAGAGTAATGTGTAGTGCCACGAAAAATACATACATTGTTCCTTAATGCCAAAAGTGACTCTTTTTTTAGCTTTTTTGTAATTTTTTTAGCTGAAAGATTTTATACCTTCGCGCTGTATCCCCCACACAGCAGGATAGGCAAAGGTAATCTATTGTTAAGACACACCGTGCCCCACTTTCCGCCCAATACTGGAACATTGCTTGTTAAGTGGAGGGGCTCAACGCCGCGCTTTGCACCGACGCCAGAGCGAAGAAATGAAAATATAAATGTAAATAAATATTTCACTTTCTCGAGTGGGGATCGAACCCTCACCAGTCGATTTTACAGTCACACTTTTGGCCTCTGCGACCGGCCTTTAATTGAAAGTATATAATAATAGAATAACATAGAATCAAAAAAGACCTGAAATTCAAGACTAATTAATTGTGCCTACTACAAATAAAACGTTACGCCTAATTTGTAGTATAATCTGGTATATGAATCCATATCCGTGAAATGTACGACATGTCTCAATAACACCTGCAATATACATATATGTATAATATGTAATACCGAGGCCGGTCGGGACGCACGAGCACAAAGGAGCGTTTGATTGTAAACGTGACCGGTTGTGGGTTCGTTTCCCACTCGATTCAATAAAATATTGAACTATTTTCATTTCTTCACTCAGCACGCAATACTTCCAGTATTCGGCGGAAAATGGAGAATGGAAGTGTCTTATCACTAAGTTCCCAAGTTCCCTCCGCCTCGTTCCCCTGCTAGATGTGCAGGATAAAGCGCGTAGCTAAAAAAAAATGTGTATACCGTTTGCATGTGCTTGCAGCTATAGCTCAAAAGCCGACACGTATTTCATGCCGTTAGATCTGCAATCGATCAATCAATTATTAGTCATATCACGAATTCACTGCCTTTTGCATTGCCTAAGAATTGCATCAATTATTCTGATACTATGCAAATATCGCCAAATAAATATCAACCCTAACTGTATGTGATAAAGTCGAAATTTCATCATGCAATGTTGACCACAAAAATGCATTCGATATGAATGTTTATTAGGTTGCATTTAGAACGGAATTTTATTTGCGACATTTTGTTTGATCTAATTCAAACTAAAATCAACTTTAGACAACGAAGATAAGATCTAATTTTGTACATCAATTTCTATCTTTTAGTATAACTTGCGTATGCGCAGATAGCCCTGAAAGGGTGGCTAGACGCTCTACAGACGATTGGTAATATAACTCAAAAAGGCTTCGCGTTTTACATGGCATTTCCTTTTGGGAGTTTGATTTTTAAATAATACATTTTAGACTAATTGATTAATTAATCATTTGTTCTAAGAAGTCGTCGTTGTTCAGCGGCACAGGGTCTTTGCTATAACGGGATGGTTTGGATTCCCGCTCGGGCAAAAAAAATCTTTTCGTTTTTCCGAGTTGGTTACAAGAATTGGGGTAGTGTTCTTCTACTTTCTCTTCTCGAATACACGGGATACAGCCACAGCGTGAGGCAAATAAAAAACATATTACATTAAAATCTCGTTGCATATGACGGTTTCTA